>CM067172.1:125689700-125713427 GCA_034093135.1 Erigeron breviscapus | reverse complement strand
TTCAGTAGCTTATAGGCTTAGACTACCACAAGAACTTAGCCGTATACACGATGTGTTTCACGTCTCAAACTTGAAAAAGTGTTTGTCTGACGAAACACAAATTATTCCACTGGAAGAACTTCGAATGGATGACAAGCTGCACTTTGTTGAAGAACCAATAGAGATTATGGATAGAGACGCCAAACAGTTGAAACAGAGTCGAATTCCTATTGTCAAAGTCCGATGGAATTCAAAGCGAGGTCCTGAGTTTACCTGGGAACGTGAGGATCAAATGAAACAAAAGTATCCTCACTTGTTCGAAAAAGCCTACATTCCGACCACACGCGCTAAATTTCGGGACGAAATTTAAATAACTGGGGGAGAATGTGACAACCGCCAAAATTTCAGGTTGATTAATTTACTATTATGTGTACTATTCAAATCTTTGTAGATCAAACAACATGAACAAACATTTTATGGCAAAATAAATTGAGCAAATATTCTTTTGATAAATCATGGACAACTATTGTCAAGAACTCAAATAGTTATTTGAGAGTTGCTTGGAAATACTTTTCCATACTTATACTATCAAAAACAGTATTTATAAATAGTACCGTATTCGTGAATTCTTAACATGTATAATCAAAATATTAATTCCATGCTTGTTTATGTATTGATATGTATATATATATATCGGGTGATATGTGGTGATGGGAAGGTGGTGGCCGGTTGTGGTGTTAGGCCGAGAGGTAGAAGGAACCGTGGGTGTTGGAGGTTGATGGTGGTTTGGTTTTTAATGGTGCAACCGTATATATCTATACATATATATATGTATATATATATATATATATATATATATATATATATATATATGTTATATATATATATATATTATTAATATATTTACATGTATATCTATATCTATATTATATATATATATATATATAATAGAGGGGAAGGGGGCGGCAGGAAGTAAACAAAAGGAAAAGGAAAGGAAATTGTGGTGGAGTGCAGTGTAGACTTCTTCCACATGGGGCGGCTGAATATATATATAATATATATAAACTAGATTTTTATTTATAGTATTTAGTCATCGTTCGTCAGATGTTTAGTCCGTGATTTAGTTTAAATAGTTGTCGTATATATATATATATATATATATATATATATATATATATATATATATATATATATATATATATATATATATATATATATATATATATATATATATATATATATATATATATATATATATATATATATATATATATATATATATATATATATATATATATATATATATATATATATATATATATATATATATATATATATATATATATATATATATATATATATATATATATATATATATATATATATATATATATATATATATATATATATATATATATATATATATATATATATATATATATATATATATATATATATATATATATATATATATATATATATATATATATATATATATATATATATATATATATATATATATATATATATATATATATATATATATATATATATATATATATATATATATATATATATATATATATATATATATATATATATATATATATATATATATATATATATATATATATATATATATATATATATATATATATATATATATATATATATATATATATATATATATATATATATATATATATATATATATATATATATATATATATATATATATATATATATATATATATATATATATATATATATATATATATATATATATATATATATATATATATATATATATATATATATATATATATATATATATATATATATATATATATATATATATATATATATATATATATATATATATATATATATATATATATATATATATATATATATATATATATATATATATATATATATATATATATATATATATATATATATATATATATATATATATATATATATATATATATATATATATATATATATATATATATATATATATATATATATATATATATATATATATATATATATATATATATATATATATATATATATATATATATATATATATATATATATATATATATATATATATATATATATATATATATATATATATATATATATATATATATATATATATATATATATATATATATATATATATATATATATATATATATATATATATATATATATATATATATATATATATATATATATATATATATATATATATATATATATATATATATATATATATATATATATATATATATATATATATATATATATATATATATATATATATATATATATATATATATATATATATATATATATATATATATATATATATATATATATATATATATATATATATATATATATATATATATATATATATATATATATATATATATATATATATATATATATATATATATATATATATATATATATATATATATATATATATATATATATATATATATATATATATATATATATATATATATATATATATATATATATATATATATATATATATATATATATATATATATATATATATATATATATATATATATATATATATATATATATATATATATATATATATATATATATATATATATATATATATATATATATATATATATATATATATATATATATATATATATATATATATATATATATATATATATATATATATATATATATATATATATATATATATATATATATATATATATATATATATATATATATATATATATATATATATATATATATATATATATATATATATATATATATATATATATATATATATATATATATATATATATATATATATATATATATATATATATATATATATATATATATATATATATATATATATATATATATATATATATATATATATATATATGTATTAATAATGAAATACAACTTTCTTTTATAGTGTTCGTCTTATTGTGCTATATCTCTTAAATTCAATCATTAAGGCGATCCACGGTCAAAGAAATAAATATTATTTAGATCACTCCTGAAACAACAGTTTGGATAAAAACTTATCCAGAGATCAAAATGATTTTAGAATTTCAATAGTTATGGATTCATATCTTCGTGTAATCCATTTGATTTGTCTTAATGTGATCCATTCCTTATGATTTTAAACAACTCTTTTTAAACACGATTTGTACTTTGAGAAGTTTTTCTCAATCTTGGTAACAATAATTTACAGAGATAGTAAAGTTTAAAATTTTTTTTTTTTTTTTTTTCTTTGGTAAAAAAAATAGTTCAGTATTTACTAATTACTGTAACAATAATTGAAATTACTGTTAGTTTACAGACAGCTGTCCGTTCTCCCAGGTTTTACTTGCTTTTTAGCCTCTATATAATAACGCGTTTTGTTAAGGAGAAATCACACAAAATCTTCTTTCTCTATCTCTTTTACTTACTTAGTTCTTCATCTGCTAACTTGTCTTTAGCTATTCCTATGCCACTTTTATCTACTTTATAATACCTTAAGATTTGGTATCCTTTACTTTAATTTAAATATTTTCATTATTCCAACTTATTTTAGTTGTTCATAACATATTGTAACAACCGTCTTAGAAATGTTCTAAATAAGTTCTCTGAAACGTACTTTCGCCACCGGAACGGCCAGACAGTTCAATTTATATAAGTTCTTGACGTACTTTAGACTGAAATTATGTGCTTATATGAAGGTCAACTTGATCTTAATTCTTGACTTATATGACGAATTTATGACTAAATTCGACGAATTAATAAAGTTCTAGACTAAAAAAATAATTGCAAATGAGTCCTTGCATTTATGATGTTCATTTAATATGAGAAGACTATAAATAGAAGGTTAGTGAGAGAAAACCCTATTCATTATCACTCTCAATTTCACTCTCTCACTAAAAACCTCTCCAGGCAGCCATAACCAACCACAAATTCATATTTTGATTTTTGATTGTTAAATCGAAATCGTGTGTACTTTTAGCATCCTTGTGATAATCAAAACGTGTTTCTGGAATCAAATCTCAGGTAACAACAACAAATTATGGGTTTTTGAGCAAATTAAAAGTGTACTTTTTCAAGTTCATGTTCTTGATGATTTGGTCCAATTCTTGAATGAAAATCGTGTTAAAAGTTAATGGGTTTGTGTCTAAATGTGTTTAACAACATTTTTATGAACAAATTTGGGTCATAACGTACTCTAATCTCAAAACCCATTTTTGAAAAATGAAGAAAGTGTGTTCTTGAGTGCCATGACTTGTCCATGTGTTAATTGATCTTGAAAAGCCTTAAAAGTGATATGAGTTGTTATTATAATGCATATGAGTACTAGTGCTACGTTCTAACATGTCTTAAAATCGATCTAGACCTTCGTATGATGTTCATGCTCTGCTCAGTCGTTTTTGGCCTTGGGACGATCCTGAATGGGACGATCTTGGTCCCAAGATCGTCCTAGGCAGCCCACTTCTTTTTCCCTCCCCTCCGTCCCCACCCCGTGGCGATCTGGTCCCCCCGCTCGTCCTCGTCACAATTCTCCTAGGCAGCCCATCTTGGTACCTTGTGCTTGTTCGTGACTTTGTGTGGTGTGGTGATGTAGTGTACTTAATGGGTAACTGATCCTTTGGATCGGTTTTTGCTCAAACACTTGTCCTTGAACTAGAAACGATCTTGTACACTTGTTCTTGACCTTGAATCACCCAAAACGATCTTGCCTAATGTCCTTCAGGACGATCTTGTTCAATGTACTTAAAACGACCTTGTACTAGAAACTGAAACGATCTTGAAGCTGAGAACTGTGAAACGATCTTGTTCAATGTACTTAAAACGACCTTGTACTAGAAACATATGAAACGATCTTGTTCAATGTACTTAAAACGATCTAAATACTAAAACATGAAACGATCTTGAGCTAGCAGAAGCGTGAAACGATCTTGAGCTAGCAGAAGCGTGAAACGATCTTGAGCTAGCAGAAGCGTGAAACGATCTTGAGCTAGCAGAAGCGTGAAACGATCTTGAGCTAGCAGAAGCATGAAACGATCTTATGCTTGGAACTTGAAACGATCTTAACTTAATGCACCTAAAACGGTCTTGAGCTTTAATACTTAAAACGATCTTGAACAGAAAACCTAGGACGATCTTGTGCCAAACCTAGGAAGATCTTGTGCTAAACCCTGGGACGATTCTGATCCTTGAGTCATCTAAAACGATCCTGAACCAGAAACAGTGGGACGATCTTGCAGTCCAAAACCCTAGACGATCTTGTACTTGTTCTATAACATACCACACTTGATCATTAATCACCAAACCAGTTCATAACATCATTATCACATGATCAATCACATTCAAGGCTACTTACTGACAATGCAACTAGTTCTTAAATCGACCTAAAACGACGTACATTGTGCAAACCCTAATTAAGTACATTTAAGACATGTTCTATCTAGATGAACAAAGTACGAGTTCTACGAACAGTTAGATCAAATCCTAAAGGCTAAAGTTCATCATTTAAGACACGTTCAACTCATTAACACGATAAGTACTTATGTGTGAGTTCTAAGACGTTTAGTTCGAGTCCAGTTCATGTACTTAAAGTTCATTTAAACTCATTTTGAGTCAAAACGTTCAAAGATCATTAAGGACCAAATCATCAGTTCATCAAGGACATTTCAGTAATTAATTAGTCATTTGAACTAATATGTGTGCATATCTATGAACAATAACTTGTACTTAGGCATCCATCAAGACGTACTTGGATTTCGATAGATATAACTTATTTATCGCGGTGCTTGCTCTCTGTGCTATAAATTGTGCTTGTACAAGATCACTGTGAGTTCACTAATCCCCCTTTCGTACATCTTGTTCAAGTTCTTTTATCGGGGACTGAAAAGCATGAAAACTACTTTGTACTTATTCAGTTCAGACTCCTGTACTTCAAGACAATTGTTCTGTCTTTTGATTATTAACTATTCTGGGTATATCCCAAGTGCTGTAATAACTTTTATACTTCTTTTCTTTTATGTCATTGGCTATGTTGGAACTTGTACTGTGTGCTTTTGTGCTTGTCTGTACATCCCGTATATTCCGCTTTAGCGGGGTGTTACAGTTGGTATCAAAGCCATGGTTATAGTGAACACCGAGCTTTTCTTAAGGAAAACTCGAGCTATAACTTGAATCCGCTCTGAGGTGATCCCTGGTATGACCGGTTTGAGTAATACGTACTTTTTGTCCTAATTAGATGTAACCTGATCAACTACATCTAATTACGAATAAAGTACCTAGCACTCAAAGTGTGTTATTAAAGGCGTCATCCGTCTCTTAGAACTCTGTTAAGAACTTCGTACAATCTCGTTCTTCGATCATATCAGTTCTAGTTCACTCGTTCTCTTAAGACATACGTTCTAGTACTTCGATTATAGGCCTTAGAGCTTATATGACTATAGGTCCTTATCGTGCGACCGACGACTGTTCTTGTTCATATATTGTGCTAACGACGATCATTTGTAAATGTACTACGTGCTTGGAGCTATAGACTTGTGCGAAACGTAATCGAGTTCATATTTCTATCTTAATAGGGGCATAAGGAAGAATGCCGCCTAAACGTGGACGAAGACCTAAGACTGCACCAGCCGTTGAACCACCTATCCAACCTGGTGTTAATGCGAACGTCAACTTTACTTTGGAAGACGTAGCGAACCTCATCACTGACCACATGAATGCGATGATGCCAAATCTTGCTACTCAAGTTGCTCAGATGCTGGAAATTCCACTAACTGAAGGTACTAGAACTACTAGAGCAACTCAGAATAGGAGGACTCAAGAAGAACCCGAACAGAATCAGGAAGTAAACAATGATTCCGATGAAGCTAGCCAGATCAACACTCGAGCTACTGCTGAAGACAGAGTCAGCCAAAGCAGAGGGTGTTCATTTAAGACTTTCACTCAGTGCAAACCCCCAGTCTACACAGGGGAAAAGGGTGCTGCTGAACTATTGATGTGGTTTGAAAACATGGAAGAAGCCCTGTACCACACTCAGACCTCTGAAGATAAGATGGTGGAGCACGCGACCAGCCAGTTTGATGGTGCTGCTAGGTCCTGGTGGACTGGCATCGTCACCACTATCGGCAGGAAGTCCGCTTATGCTTACACCTGGGAAGAACTTCAGAAAATGATGAGAGCTGAATTCTGTACTAAGGATGCACTGCAAGAACTAGAACAAGAGTTTTGGGATCTGAAAATGGAAGGCGTGGGGATTGAGAAGTACATTTTGAGGTTTAATGAACTTGCTAGACTTGTGCCACACTTAGCTTCTACTGAGGAAAAGAAGATTGATCGCTTTATTTGGGGCTTGATTCCCGAGATCCGCCGTGACCTCACCAGTAAAGGCCCCAAGACCATGTCAAGAGCCACTGTACTGGCTAAGACCTTGACCAAAGATATAATCAGATCAGGAGGTTTGATTGAAAGTACTGATAAGGGGAAGAGGAAGGCTGAAGAAGTGGTGGAAAGGAAAGCTGAACCCCCAAGTAAGAAGGGGAAGATCTTGAAGAACTATGCAGTGACCGCAGTGCCTGAACCAACAAGATACTCTGGAGCTTACCCTAAGTGCACTCGCTGCAACCTTCATCACACTGGTGCTTGTCCTGTCTGCTATAAGTGCCAAGGAGTTGGGCACATGGCAAAGTACTGTAATGCTGTTTCAGCGAACTTGATCAGAACTAATCCCCCACCAGTGAACAGAAATCCTCCAGTGAGAAATGCCAGACCTCCGCTACCACCTACTGTCCCAGTTCAAAGGAACCAGAACCAGAACGCCCAAGTTCAGCGTGTTGCTTATCCACGCGGGCCAAGAAACCAGAACCAACAGATCAACCAGCAACAGCAAAACCAACCAGGCCCTGCTAACGCCCGTGTTTTCGCTTTGAACGCTGAGGAAGCTCGTCAGAACCCTCGGGTTGTGACAGGTACTTTTCTTCTGAACGATCATTATGCTTCTGTACTATTTGACTCCGGTGCTGAACGTAGCTTTGTGGCACTAGACTTTAAAGCTAAAACTAACATGATAACTGGCAAACTAAATGACAAATATGTGGTAGAGTATGCAAATGGCCAAAAGTACGGCACTAGCGAAATTGCTTTAGACTGTCCCTTGATCCTAGTAGACAAGAACTTTACAATTGATTTAATCCCTGTCAAGATTAGTAGCTTCGACATTATCGTGGGAATGGATTGGCTATCCAAACACCACGCGACTATTTGTTGCCACGAGAAATCAGTTCATATACCACTTCCGAACGGCGAGATCTTGATCGTACAAGGCGATAAGTCCACGAACGAACTTAAAATCATCTCAGCTATGAAATTCCGTAAGTACTTGGACAAGAAAGATCATCTTGTGTACCTAGCTCATGTCATTGATAAAAGTGCTAAAGAACCTAAAGTTCAAGACATTCCCATTGTTCGGGACTTCCCAGATGTCTTTCCTGACGACTTCACCAGGCATTCCACCTGTTAGACAAGTCGAGTTCAATATTGATCTAGTTCCCGGTGCAGCACCAGTCGCTAAAGCACCGTATCGCTTAGCTCCTCCTGAAATGCAAGAACTGTCCAATCAATTACAGGAACTTTTGAGCAAGGGCTTTATTCGTCCTAGTTCATCTCCTTGGGGAGCACCTATTTTATTTGTCAAAAAGAAAGATGGCTCCATGAGAATGTGCATAGACTATCGTGAACTGAACAAATTAACCGTTAAGAACTGGTATCCCCTACCTCGCATAGACGATCTGTTTGATCAATTGCAAGGTGCTTCGTACTTCTCTAAGATCGATCTACGTTCAGGTTATCACCAGATTCGTGTTCAGGATGGTGACGTTCCAAAGACAGCTTTTCGTACTCGTTATGGCCACTACGAATTTCTCGTTATGCCATTTGGTCTGACTAATGCTCCAGCAATTTTTATGGACTTAATGAACCGTGTCTGTCGTCCGTTCTTGGATAAATTTGTTATTGTATTCATTGACGACATACTCGTGTACTCTCGGAACAAGACTGATCATGAACAACATTTACGTTCTATTCTTCAACTTCTTCGAGAAGAAGAGTTGTACGCTAAGTTCTCTAAGTGCGAGTTCTGGCTTCGCCAAGTACAGTTCCTCGGCCACGTCGTAAACGAACAAGGCATTCATGTCGACCCGGCCAAAGTTGAAGCCATTAAAAAGTGGGAGGCTCCGAAAGCTCCTACTGAAGTTCGTAGTTTTCTTGGACTAGCTGGTTATTACCGTCGTTTTATTGAGAACTTTTCTAAGATCGCACTACCTTTGACTCAACTGACTCAAAAGACCAAAGACTTTATTTGGGGGGAACAACAAGAACGAGCGTTCCAAACCCTAAAGGACAGACTGTGTGAAGCACCTGTTCTAGCTTTACCAGAAGGCACCGAAGACTTCGTCGTGTACTGTGACGCTTCACATCAAGGACTAGGCTGCGTACTGATGCAAAGAGGCAAAGTGATCGCCTACGCATCCAGACAACTCAAAGTGCATGAGAAGAATTACACCACCCATGATCTAGAACTTGGAGCAGTTGTTTTTGCCCTAAAGATTTGGAGGCACTACTTGTACGGAACTAAATGTACTATCTTCACCGATCATAAGAGCTTGCACACGTGTATAATCAGAAAGAGCTGAATATGAGACAAAGGCGCTGGGTGGAGTTACTAAGTGATTACGATTGTGACATCAAGTATCACCCCGGAAAGGCGAATGTAGTAGCCGACGCTCTAAGCAGGAAAGAACGAGTCAAAATCTTATCCATTAAGGAGGCAGGCCGTACAGACTTAAGACAACTTGTGATCGAAGGCCAAGAGATCGGCTTGAGATCAAAAGACAGCATAAAAGCGGAGCGGTTAGGCCCAATCGCTCAAGAGCTAGAAGTCGATGACGAAGGAGTAAGGAAGTTCAAGAACCGAGTTTGGATCCCTGCAGTTAATGGTGTTAGAGAGATCATCATGCAGGAAGCTCACAGTTCAAGGTACTCGATTCATCCGGGCGCAGACAAGATGTACAAGAACTTGAAACTAGACTACTGGTGGCCTGGGATGAAGAGAGAGATCTTTGAGTACGTCAGCAGATGCCTGACATGTTCTAAGGTTAAGATCGAACATCAGAAACCTTCCGGCTTGTTGAAGCAATTAGAAGTCCCGGTGTGGAAGTGGGAAGATATTACTATGGACTTCATTATGAAACTGCCTCGTACAAAGAACAATCATAACTCCATTTGGGTTATCGTAGACAGACTGACGAAATCAGCTCGTTTTCTTCCAATTCGCGATGACTACTCACTGGAGAGACTTGCTGAGATCTATATAGACGATATTGTGACCAAGTACGGTGTCCCTTTATCGATTGTGTCCGATCGAGATCCTCGCTTCACGTCCGACTTTTGGCAGTCACTTCAAGAAGCGCTAGGTACTAGACTTAACTTGAGCACCGCTTACCACCCACAGACGGACGGGCAAAGCGAGCGTACTATTCAGACTCTGGAGGACATGCTCCGTTCTTGTGCATTAGAGTTCAGAGGAAGTTGGGACAAACATCTTCCATTGATCGAGTTCTCGTACAATAACAGCTATCACACTAGTATTCAGTGTGCACCGTTCGAGGCCTTATATGGGCGTAAGTGCAGATCACCACTTTGCTGGCTAGACGCCGGTGAAAGAAGCTGGATGAAGCTACCAGTCGTACAGTTCACTATAGACAAAATAGCTGTTATCAAGGAAAAGCTTAAGGCGGCTCAAGACAGACAAAAGTCCTATGCGGACAAACGCCGTAAACCTCTAGAGTTCGAGGTAGGCGATAATGTTCTTTTGAAAGTTTCCCCATGGAAAGGTACTGCCCGGTTCGGCAAGAAAGGCAAATTAGCGCCTCGATACATTGGACCTTATAAGATCATTAAACGTGTGGGACCAGTTGCGTACAAACTGGAGCTACCCCTAGAACTTGGCAATGTTCATGACACATTTCACGTGTCCAATTTAAAGAAGTGCTTGACTGACGACCCGACCGTCATTCCTGTTAAGGATGTTCACATCGATGAAGGGCTTGAGTTCACTGAAAAGCCCATTGAGATCATTGATAGAGATGCTAAACAGACTAGACAGAGCAGAGTACCACTAGTTCGTGTACGTTGGAGTGCCAGACATGGTTATAATGATACTTGGGAACGCGAGGACTTCATTAAGAAGAAGTACCCTCATCTTTTTGATCGGCAAGACTCTTAATTTCGAGGACGAAATCCTCCAAGTGGGGGAGAATGTAACAACCGTCTTAGAAATGTTCTAAATAAGTTCTCTGAAACGTACTTTCGCCACCGGAACGGCCAGACAGTTCAATTTATATAAGTTCTTGACGTACTTTAGACTGAAATTATGTGCTTATATGAAGGTCAACTTGATCTTAATTCTTGACTTATATGACGAACTTATGACTAAATTCGACGAATTAATAAAGTTCTAGACTAAAAAAAATAATTGCAAATGAGTCCTTGCATTTATGATGTTCATTTAATATGAGAAGACTATAAATAGAAGGTTAGTGAGAGAAAACCCTATTCATTATCACTCTCAATTTCACTCTCTCACTAAAAACCTCTCCAGGCAGCCATAACCAACCACAAATTCATATTTTGATTTTTGATTGTTAAATCGAAATCGTGTGTACTTTTAGCATCCTTGTGATAATCAAAACGTGTTTCTGGAATCAAATCTCAGGTAACAACAACAAATTATGGGTTTTTGAGCAAATTAAAAGTGTACTTTTTCAAGTTTATGTTCTTGATGATTTGGTCCAATTCTTGAATGAAAATCGTGTTAAAAGTTAATGGGTTTGTGTCTAAATGTGTTTAACAACATTTTTATGAACAAATTTGGGTCATAACGTACTCTAATCTCAAAACCCATTTTTGAAAAATGAAGAAAGTGTGTTCTTGAGTGCCATGACTTGTCCATGTGTTAATTGATCTTGAAAAGCCTTAAAAGTGATATGAGTTGTTATTATAATGCATATGAGTACTAGTGCTACGTTCTAACATGTCTTAAAATCGATCTAGACCTTCGTATGATGTTCATGCCCTGCTCAGTCGTTTTTGGCCTTGGGACGATCCTGAATGGGACGATCTTGGTCCCAAGATCGTCCTAGGCAGCCCATCTTGGTACCTTGTGCTTGTTCGTGACTTTGTGTGGTGTGGTGATGTAGTGTACTTAATGGGTAACTGATCCTTTGGATCGGTTTTTGCTCAAACACTTGTTCTTGAACTAGAAACGATCTTGTTCAATGTACTTAAAACGACCTTGTACTAGAAACATATGAAACGATCTTGAGCTAGCAGAAGCGTGAAACGATCTTGAGCTAGCAGAAGCGTGAAACGATCTTGAGCTAGCAGAAGCGTGAAACGATCTTGAGCTAGCAGAAGCGTGAAACGATCTTGAGCTAGCAGAAGCGTGAAACGATCTTGAGCTAGCAGAAGCGTGAAACGATCTTGAGCTAGCAGAAGCGTGAAACGATCTTGAGCTAGCAGAAGCGTGAAACGATCTTGAGCTAGCAGAAGCGTGAAACGATCTTGAGCTAGCAGAAGCATGAAACGATCTTGCCTAATGTCCTTCAGGACGATCTTGTTCAATGTACTTAAAACGACCTTGTACTAGAAACATATGAAACGATCTTGTTCAATGTACTTAAAACGACCTTGTACTAGAAACATATGAAACGATCTTGTTCAATGTACTTAAAACGATCTAAATACTAAAACATGAAACGATCTTGAGCTAGCAGAAGCGTGAAACGATCTTGAGCTAGCAGAAGCGTGAAACGATCTTGAGCTAGCAGAAGCGTGAAACGATCTTGAGCTAGCAGAAGCGTGAAACGATCTTGAGCTAGCAGAAGCGTGAAACGATCTTGAGCTAGCAGAAGCGTGAAACGATCTTGAGCTAGCAGAAGCATGAAACGATCTTGTTCAATGTACTTAAAACGACCTTGTACTAGAAACATATGAAACGATCTTGATGAAACGATCTTGTTCAATGTACTTAAAACGACCTTGTACTAGAAACATATGAAACGATCTTGAGCTAGCAGAAGCGTGAAACGATCTTGAGCTAGCAGAAGCGTGAAACGATCTTGAGCTAGCAGAAGCGTGAAACGATCTTGAGCTAGCAGAAGCGTGAAACGATCTTGAGCTAGCAGAAGCATGAAACGATCTTGAGCTAGCAGAAGCATGAAACGATCTTGTTCAATGTACTTAAAACGACCTTGTACTAGAAACATATGAAACGATCTTGTACTTGTTCTATAACATACCACACTTGATCATTAATCACCAAACCAGTTCATAACATCATTATCACATGATCAATCACATTCAAGGCTACTTACTGACAATGCAACTAGTTCTTAAATCGACCTAAAACGACGTACATTGTGCAAACCCTAATTAAGTACATTTAAGACATGTTCTATCTAGATGAACAAAGTACGAGTTCTACGAACAGTTAGATCAAATCCTAAAGGCTAAAGTTCATCATTTAAGACACGTTCAACTCATTAACACGATAAGTACTTATGTGTGAGTTCTAAGACGTTCAGTTCGAGTCCAGTTCATGTACTTAAAGTTCATTTAAACTCATTTTGAGTCAAAACGTTCAAAGATCATTAAGGACCAAATCATCAGTTCATCAAGGACATTTCAGTAATTAATTAGTCATTTGAACTAATATGTGTGCATATCTATGAACAATAACTTGTACTTAGGCATCCATCAAGACGTACTTGGATTTCGATAGATATAACTTATTTATCGCGGTGCTTGCTCTCTGTGCTATAAATTGTGCTTGTACCAGATCACTGTGAGTTCACTAATCCCCCTTTCGTACATCTTGTTCAAGTTCTTTTATCGGGGACTGAAAAGCATGAAAACTACTTTGTACTTATACATATGTTCTTGAACTACTTTACGTACTATTTATGATCTTACGAGGTACTTATGACATGATTCCTAATTATTTAAAAGAGTATTTAAGTCTTGAATGGGCAGGATCTTAAATGCCTCCATACTACTATATTGATCTGTAACATGTTCTAGTTCGTACTTGTACTTGTTCAGTTCTTATTCACTGCTATCAATTCATATCCCACAGTTCAGGGATTGAACCGTAGATAATTATGGACAGCGCTGTTTAGGGTAGGCCCACCCTCATTCTCCGCAGTTCTGGAGGATGCATATTATCTGTTCTTGTTCTGATTTAGATCTTCGTGAAGTACTTGATTATTATGTGCATAAGTTCATTACAGTTCAGTTCTGGCCAATCGGGTTAGCAGTGACAACTCATTTAAAGTTCATTATATGTTCTTGTACTGTTCTTACGGTCACAAAGCACTTTTGTTAAACGTACAGACCTTATGACGTGTTCTTACTCTACATATTATTATATGTATACGTACTAGTACTTTATGTGAATCTCACCAACTACTTTTGTAGTTGACCTTTGAACTTACATGCTTTTCAGGCTAGGCTAGTAGATCTCTTAGCATAGGAGTCTTCCTCTTTAAAGCTCATTCCTTTTGGCGATTGATTCGTACGTTCAAGACCGGAAGCTGTGAAGATCTCCCTTTGCTTATTCAGTTCAGACTCCTGTACTTCAAGACAATTGTTCTGTCTTTTGATTATTAACTATTCTGGGTATATCCCAAGTGCTGTAATAACTTTTATACTTCTTTTCTTTTATGTCATTGGCTATGTTGGAACTTGTACTGTGTGCTTTTGTGCTTGTCTGTACATCCCGTATATTCCGCTTTAGCGGGGTGTTAACATATTATATTAAATAGACAAATTTCTATTTAATATAAAGCTTAATACTTAATATTTCTTAATATTTATAGATTAAATTATAATAAAAAAAATTAAAAAGTTTATCCGAAAATTGACGATTGTCACATTATCCACCCCTTAAATGAAATTTCGTCCCGAAATTTAAATTGTATCTTGAGAGAAGAAATATATAAATTATTTTTATTTAAGTGACCATAAATCAACGTTCAAAAATACCTCATTTAATTCACCTAATATTTAAATAAAAGTTCAAAATTCGAATTTACCTTTCTATCTCTTTCCTTTTTCGACCGTTTGAATCTGTCTGTTTTTCTACTATATAAACAACGCTACAACACACAATTTTTTATTTTTTTTTTACTACTTTCTTTTACGCTTAATAACTATTTCTCCTTTCTTTATCACCTACTTCATAATCCGAAAATTACTAGAAAATGTTGAACCCTTTTTTAATCTTAGTTTATAAGTTCTCGTAAGGTTTTCGGGTTAGATTTAAGGAAAATGGTTAAGACTTTCAAGTTGTTATTATAGTTATATGGATAGACTGGGGTACAGAGAATCTAGAAAAGAAAACGGATTTGTTAAAACTCGTTTCGTTTACAAGTTATTCACATCGCGAGATGCTCCGTGGAAGCATTTTACATAGTTTTATTAACATAAAACGTCAACTGGGTCTTGATACGAAGCAGCCAGAATCATCATTTAAACAGGTTATTTATCACTTATAAGTTTCCTATGTTGAATTAGAAACAAGAAATACAAAGTTATAATCTGACCGTTAAAGACCGTTAGATTTTCTGACACTTTCAGTCCTAATCGTTAGATTTTCTGACAGTTTTGGTCCTAACCGTTAAAACTGTTGATTTAAACATGTTAATGATTTAAATTGTTTAATAATAAAAAGAAATACATTTTTAAATGTATTTACAAAAGTTGATGGATAATAAATCACTCAATAAAACCTTAGTATAAATTATGTGTTAATTATACTTTATATGTTTTAGATTAACTTAGCACGAGGATTATCTGCTGTTAAAAATACTTTTCAACATTCCAGAGTGACCATTGCCTTACCGCAATATCCAGTGTTTATGATACAATCTAAAGCAAAGAGTATCATAGGTTTTGTATATAAAAATATAGAGTATGAACCACAAGATTTAGAGTAACTATTTGATCACACAATGGATCGAATAGAATATAAGAGTAGATACTGTATACATCAAGTTCTAAGCTCATGAACCGAAACTAGACAAGTGTGTGTTTATTTGCCTCCAGAGTAGGTACCTTAGCAGTGATCAAATCCTGAATCTTTGGTGGAAGTCCAGAAATGTACTGCTCAATCTTCTTATAATCGGGTGTAACCATGGTTGGGCAAAGAAGTGCCAACTCATGAAAGCGGTTGGTGTATTCAGATACTTCGTATCCCTTCGTCTTCAAATTATGAAATTCTACCTCCATTTTCTGAATTTCGCTCCTCGGGCAATACTTGGCTTTCATACGTTCCTTTAAATCTTCCCATGACATTTCATAAGCTGCATCAATTCCTACTGTAGTGGCGTACTCATTCCACCAAGTAAGAGCTTGATCTTGTAGTGTGCAGGTAGCATATTTTACTCGGCTATCTTCAGCGCAATTACTAACACGAAATATGGACTCCAGCTTCTCGAACCATCGGATGAGTGCAATTGCTCCTTCAGTACCATTGTATATAATGGGTTTACATTGTTGAAATTCTCTGTAAGTACAACCTCTAGGTGTACCATTATTGTCATGATTATTGTTTGCGGATTGAGTTGCAAAAGCTACTGCTATACTTTCTGCTACAATTCTAGCAATATCTGTTGCGTTCATTTCTGGTACTTCTTTTGACGGCCGGATCCTTAAATATAAATAAAGAAATTGATGAGATACCAATCTGTCACACCCCGCCCTAGACGGAATATGACGTACATGGATTCACAACACAAGATATACTGAACGACACAAAACATTGTCGTTTTAAAATACATTTATATAAAAGCATTGTTCACAATTTTATATTACAATTTATGAAAGATATTATCCTTGAAAACATTTATTCAATATTAAACAGTAGATAGAGAGTCTTTAGCAAATTGAAGAGTCTTTACTAAAGTCTGAGGGTAGATCGTGGTCCTTCATGTAATATGCAGCGGATAGTAGTCCCATACACAGTGTATCATCTAGTTACCTGAGAATACATGCTAAAATACGTCAACATAAAGTTGGTGAGTTCCATAAGTTTTTCATATAGAAAATATAGTTTCCAAAAAATGCCAGAGTTCAGTGTGATCATTGCCTTACCGCAATATCAAGTAGTTATGATACAATATCAGCAAAGAGTATCATATGTTTTTAATCAAAATACAGAGTATGAACCACAAGATTTAAGTAACCATTTGATCACACAATGGATCAAACATAAGCAAGAGTTGAAACTGTATATATACAAAGTTCTAAGCTCATGAACCGAAACTAGACAAGTGTGTATTTATTTGCCTCCATAGTAGGTACCTTGTTCAGGGTACCCTAAGCTTTCCAAATATAATGCATCCGTATCCAGTTGGTATGACCAACACGGATGGGGGTGCCTACCCCAATAGTACTATTCAATATACCCACGTTTATGTTTCCATAATTAATCGTTCATGATAGAGAGGACTTTGAGTGAACAGAGCAACTTAGAATCAACCATATATACATTTCTGAAAATACTTGTGTTCATCATAATAGTAAAGAGTTTGTATTTTACCCCGAAGGTAAAATAAATAAAGCAGAGTTACAAAATATATATAATATATAAATTTGTAAATATGCATATAAGTATGTTACATATAATATAATTTTGAAAATATACATATAAGTATAACAAATAGTTTTATTTCATGTATCTCAGTCCCCAAATAAATGTATAAATAACTGAAAAGGGGAATATGGAGACTCACCTTAGTGATAATAGCAGAAATCAAGTAGGTGAAATAAGCCTTGTATAGTTATACCAGAGAGTATTTAGAAGAGAATATGTAATGGTGTGTGTTTTAAAGTTTAATATCGTCTGCTATTTATAGTCGAACGAATTCATTCGTTTGATTATTATAATAATAAAATTTGCCGTCGATTTAGAAAAAAAAAAGAACGCGTAGAATTAAGACTCAATCTTCAACGAAATTTTCTAACGTAACTCGTTTATATATAATATTATTATATTATATTATTATTATATTATAAAGTTAATAATGAATAAGGGGTATGTATATATATAGTATTCTTTTTGTCCATATCTCTAGTGAACTAAACCCGTGATTCATAATTTATGAATTTTAAAATATAAAGTAGATAAAAGTGTGTTTCCCACTACCTCTTAGACGTTTCTAATGATAGATTTCTTTTATACTAGTAGTATATATTTATACATTGTTTTAATCCTAAATTATGCATACGGGCTCCTATTGAGAAAATTCAAGTTTCTATAAGATCAGAAAATTAAGATATACAACTTTCATTTTAATAATTTTTACTCAACTAACCCCTGTCAGCGGGTTTTGGACTTTTATATTATAAGAATAAAGTATGAAAGCGATGTTTACTATTCAGCACTATTCACTTTTGAATTTATTCGAATTCTGAATTCAACGTAGACTTTAAATTATTTGACGTGGGTCCCGCCTTTATATTATTTTATTTTATTACCCTTTTTACAATTTACTTTTACCTTTACTATTTAAGATTTACCTTTTACCTTTATTATTTAGAATTACTTTCTACCTTTACTATTTACCGTTACCATTCACAGTCACTATTCACGGACTATTCACATTCACTATTTACGGTCACTATTCACGATCACTATTCATGAATACGATTTCAAGATACGATTACTATTCACGGATACGGTACTATTCATGTATACGTTACTATTCATGAATATGATACTATTCATAAATACCCGCCCTAGACGGGGCATGACGTACATGGATTCACAACACAAGATATACTGAACGACACAAAACGTTGTCGTTTTAAAATACATTTATATAAAACATTGTTCACAAATTTATATTACAATTTATGAAAGATATTATTATTGAAAACATTTATTTAATATTAAACAATATTAAACAGTAGCTTGAGACTTTAGCAAATTGATGAGTCTTTACTAGAGTCTGAGGGTAGGCCAGGGTCCAATATGTTGTATGCAGCGGAAAGTGTCCCATGTATAGTGTATCGTCTAGTTACCTGAGAATACATGCTAAAATACGTCAACATAAAGTTGGTGAGTTCCATAAGTTTTTCATATAGAAAATATAGTTTCCAAAAACCAGAGTTCAGTGTGATCATTGCCTTACCGCAATATCAAGTAGTTATGATACAATATCAGCAAAGAGTATCATATGTTTTTAATCAAAATAAAGAGTATGAACCACAAGATTTAAAGTAACTATTTGATCACACAATGGATCAAATAGAATAAAAGAGTAGATACTGTATATAACAAGTTCTAAGCTCATGAACCGAAACTAGACAAGTGTATGTTTGTTTGCCTCCGAAGTAGGTACCTTGTTCAGGGTACCCTAAGCTTTCCAAATATAATGCATCCGTATCCAGTTGGTATGACCAACACGAATGGGGGTGCCTACCCCAATAGTACTATTCAATATACCCACGTTTATGTTTCCATAATTAATCGTTCATGATAGTGAGGACTTTGAGCGAACAGAGCAACTTAGAATCAACCATATATACATTTCTGGAGTACTTGTGTTCATCATAACAGTAAAGAGTATGTATTTTACCCCGAAGGTAAAATAAATAAAGTGGAGTTACAAAATATATATAATATATATAATTTTGTAAATATACATATAAGTATAACAAACAGTTTTTATGCATGTATCTCAGCCCCTAAATAAATAAAAGAGTTGAAAAGGGGATTATAGAAACTCACATAGTATATTATATATCATATAGTTTTGCAATTATTCTTCAAAGTTTCGTATATATATAACATAAAATAACTATTATGCATGTATCTCAGTCCCCGAAATAAATCATATAAAAGAATTAAAAAGGGGAATATGAAACTCACATAGTATATTATATATCATATAGTTTTGCAATTGTTCTTCAAAGTTTCGTATATATATAACATAAAATAATTATTATGCATGTATCTCAGTCCCCGAAATAAATCATATAAAAGAATTAAAAAGGGGAATATGGAAACTCACCTTAGTGATAATAGCAGAAATCAAGTAGATGAAATAAGTCTTGTATAGTTATACCAGAGAGTATTTAGAAGAGAATATGTAGTGGTGTGTGTTTTAAAGTTTAATATCGTCTGCTATTTATAGGCGAACGAATTCGTTCGTTTGATTATTATAATAATAATCTTACTCGCCAATTTAGAAAATAGAAGCGTAGTAGATTCAAAGTAAACGAACAATTTCAACACGTACGTCCTAACTTGAAATCAACGAATAAAAATAATTTTGAATTTTTAATATTTAGGGTATATAATATCTAAGTGGTTATATTTACAGTCTATATCCCAATTATTTTTACATAATATCACATGTAGGTGAGAGTTGGTTGTATTACTGTGAAAATTGTGATTCAAAACTGTACTATTGGTTACCAATAAGCCTACATGGTTAAACAACATACACCTTTATAAAAATAGCAATAAAAATGTTAATAACTAGTTTTGGCTTTAAAATATTCATACGGACTCCAGTTGAGATGATTCAAGTTTCTACAGAATCAGCGAATTAAAATCTACAACTTTCATTTTAATAATTTTTGCTCAATCAACCCCCGTGAGCGGGTTTTGGACGTTTATATTATAAGAATAAAGTATGAAAGCGATGTTTACTATTCAGCACTATTCACTTTTGAATTTATTCGGAAAATCAGATTCAACGTAGAATTTAAATTATTTGACGTGGGTCCCGCCTTTATATTATTTAATTTTATTACTCTTTCTATAATTTACTTTCTATCTTTACTATTTACAATTTACTTTTACCTTTACTATTTAAAATTTACTTTTTACCTTTACTATTTAAAATTTACTTTTTATCTTTACTATTCACCGTTACTATTCACAGTCACTATTCATGGTACTATTCACCGTCACTATTCACGGATACGGTACTATTCATAAATACAGTTATTGATAGTATAAGTATGAAAAAGTATTTCCAAGCAACTCTTTGGTTTGTTGTGTCACGAGAGAAGAGAGAAAGACACTAATATATGATAATTGAGTATTTCACATGTCTTTTGGCTTTGTCTGGACAGTTTTCAAAAAGCAATTCACGGATTATTTGTCTTTGTTATTATTATTATATGCTATATGATTGATAATGTATTGTGTCAAAATGAAATCACGGATTGAGATTGTCTGCTTAATTATTTCTATATATGTTGACACATATACTATTTAATTATTAATCATTGTTTGCTAAATGTTTAACTCGTAATTTAATCTAAATGGTTGACGTTATATTGTCAAACTTTAACTGTGATCTTATTAAGGCTTTAGACATAATACCTTATGATATTTATATCCTTCATTAGTCAAATTTATAAAGTAAAGATGTATTGTTGGTTCGTAATTGTATATTTTTATACAATTAGATGTTCATAAATTTTCTGTAAGTAGTAAAATAAATATTTTTATTTCTTATTATTTAATAAGTTATTTCAAAGTATTTTTGTGAAAAATTAATAATTTCACACACGTTAAATATTTTTAAAATATATATCAACATATATTATATAAAAGAACCTATATATTTAATTTGATCTTTCTAGAATATTACAGAAAATAATAAATTAATTAAATTTTAAATTTACCCGGATTTTTGACAGTTGTTACATTCTCCCCATGTTATTGGAAATTTCGTCCCGAAATTTAGCTAGAATTAACATCGATATGCTTATTGGAATGTAGTTACAGATATCTATAACTATTTATGTTCTTAGTTTATGAGACTGACAGTCAGAACATGTCCATAAATCTTTATGCATATAATAATTTACTCATAATTAAAATTTATAACAGAAACATTTATAAATAAAAGTCTGACTTAATCTTTGCAAATATTTTAGTAAATTATTAAATATTGAATAAATAAAATTAATTTTACTGCCTTTGTGATAGATACGAAATGTATAATAGGCTTGTGAAATTTTAATATATGTACTGGGATTTTTGTTCGGGTACACATATATACATATCCGTAAATCATTATGTATATATATATATATATATATATATATATATATATATATATATATATATATATTAAAAATTTTCAAAATTCAAATTTATCTTTTCTTCCTCTTTTCCTTTTCGACCGTTGGAACGGCTTTTTATTTTATTTTATTTTTATATCAAATACCTAAAAAATAAAAATTTATTGTACATATGCTTATATTTAATCAAAACAATAATTTTATAACACTAGGCATCTAGCGCGGTTGGCTAGAGAAGCGAAAGGGTGTGGCCTAGACCTGGGTTCGATTCCGGGGACGGCCGATTTTACCATTTTTATTTTATTTTTATTATGATTATTATTTTTCTTATACCAGAGATTCACTTTCTAACTACCCAATCTAATCATGTCTGTAGTCAACACTATATTGTTGCCTAAATCAATAATATTATGTAAACAGCTTTATTATGTCAAAATTATTCTTCGTCGGTTATTTTGAAATTTTGACATCATTGCTTACGTTATCTAAGCAAATAGAATATTGTAGTAAATTCATTTTACCTTCAAAGTACAAAATCATTAATTTCCAGACAATTCCTGTAGTCATGTATGAGAATATAGGTATGATATAATATCAATTAAACTCAGGTATGCAAGCGATGTATATATATACATATTCTTAACATGTATAATCAAAATATTAATTCTAAGTCTTTACACTAACATACTTCCATATTTAACGCACTTAACTTAAGATATTCTAATATACGATTATAATAATGCTGCAGTCATTATTATGATTATATATTACAACACCTTGAGTTAAATTCATTAAATACTTTCATATGCTACCATAAAGCATCCTATATCAAGTAGTCAGGTAAAGATTATAACAAGTAGTCAGGTAACGATTATAATAGGTAGGATTATGCAGCGGATATTTCTAAATAGGGTTATAGTCTAGGTCCGTCAATTTGCAACCTAGTTCACTATAACTTATGCTCTGATACCAATCTGTCACCCCCGCCCCAGACGGGGTATGACGTACATGGATTCACAACACAAGATATACTGAACGACACAAAACGTTGTCGTTTTTAAAATACAATTTATACATAACATGATTTGTATTGTTTATAATACAAATTTATTGTTTTCAAAACATTTAATCAATATTAAATAATATTAAACAGTGGATAAAGAGACTTTAGCAAATTGACGAGTCTTTACTAGAGTCTGAGGGTAAGCCATAGTCCAGTCTGTTGTATGCAGCGGAAAGTTGTCCCATACAGATTATCATCTAGTTACCTGAGAATACATGCTAAAATACGTCAACATAAAGTTGGTGAGTTCCATAAGTTTTTCATATAGAAAATATAGTTTCCAAAAACCAGAGTTCAGTGTGATCATTGCCTTACCGCAATGTCAAGTAGTTATGATACAATATCAGCAAAGAGTATCATATGTTTTTAATCAAAATACAGAGTATGAACCACAAGACTTAAAGTAACCATTTGATCACACAATGGATCAAATATAAGCAAGAGTTGAAACTGTATATATA
>CM067172.1:125676779-125688700 GCA_034093135.1 Erigeron breviscapus | reverse complement strand
AACGAATTTTGTCCACGAATTTAACTTATCTTCGTTCAGATCTTTGTCCACGAATTTAACTTATCTTCGTTTTCGAGATGGATGCCTTTTAAATTACTGTTTTTAATCAAAACTCTCTTTCAGATTAATCCTGCGGGATTACTAACTTGTTTACTTTCTTGCAAACTAACTTTTTGCAACGTGACAATTCGGTCACAAAACCCCCATTTTTACTTGAACTGCTTTATTTTAACAATTACTTTACTTTAGTCCTTGTGATCGACCTCGGATTTACCAAGCTAACTATACTGCATACGAACGGGTTCACTGCCTGTGAGTGTGTTGTAGTCAATCGCTAGGTGATTCGTGTTTATAAATTTTAAAACTCGATTTCACACATCAACATCCCAATGTCAACCTTTGCCTACAAATAGAGGTCTTTGCACATCGAAGAATTCACTTTGCATATTCAGACTTTACAATATTCTTGGTGAACTTGTGCAATATTCTCTCAATCGCTAAAAGGAACATTTCAACTTTAAGTGTTTCGATTGTAGAAGAGAAATTCCAAGTATAGATCAATTGTATTTCATAGGTTGTTAGGATATTTACATATCTTTGTATTATCTTGGTTCCGCAACAACCTTGTATTTTATTTAAGACAATAAATATAATACGTTGAAAAATTACAATTTGGTCTCACCAGATTTACATACTTGTATTTATTATGGCATTGTCATTTACTTATTTACATTGTCACCTAAATAAGTAATCCACCAGTAATTGGTATATTGTTCACTTTTACTGGCTCCAGTCGAGTCCAATGAACATATTGCAAAGTAACTCACCATTGACATAAATGTGTTTTCAGTTATATCATCTATTGAGTTGGGACTTACAGAATAAAAGAGACTGATATATTATTATAAACTATCTCATGTGTAATTAGTTTATTTAATTTAAAAGTGTGATGAGCCTGCTCAATATACTTTTTTCTTTTCTTTTTAAATGATAACATTAATGTTAATCTGAATAACATAAAATATAAAAGATTTATTGTTAAAAATATTAGTTAATTAGAAGAGTCTATTAATCTATTCCCTTTTATCATATAATGATATTTCCTCATCTAAATAATTTATTAACCTTTTAAGGTTAACTAAAAGCAAAAGAAAACAAAAAATTAAAAAGAAAATGGATAACATGCGGTACAAAAGTTAATATAAAATCAAAAATTTATAAAATATATGTTACAAAGAATAAAATATTACAAAGTGTGAAAAATATTGATATGGCAAAATATAAAACATATAAAAAAATTACAAGAAAAGTAAAGAAAACATGTATAGTAAAATAAAATGTTAATAAGCCAAAAGTTAAAAAACACATATTATTCTGTATTATAAAGCTTGAAAACCTTTTTTTTGGAAAAAGGAATGTCCCTAAACACCTTCCAAAATCAAAGAGCTATTTTAACGATAAAAAAAACAAAAAATAAACAAAATTGGCAAGTTTTGAGCCAAAAACCTTTCAATTAAAGTGAGGGTTGCTAATCACCACACCTAACTTCATCTTAGTTTTATTTTTTGGATCAGAATAAGTATAAGCTATTTTGATTTTTTTTGCAAAAAAAACAAAACAAAAAAACACTATTCACAATAAACTGTTTTAATATATAGATATAGAAGAAGATAATAAGCCTTAATAAAAAGCCATAAGCTTCTTTTATTCCCCAAGGTCTTGACCTTGGGAAAATCAACCAGGGTTCGAATCCCACTTTTATATTTATAGGAGTGGATTATTATGAGGGTTTTCGAGAGTCTTGAGTTTTCATCCCATAAAAAAAATAGCTAGAATAAGCCACACGAACACCCTTTAAAAGATTATGAGTATGGGGATGGTTACTAACTTATTTATTCAAAACTCAAAACCATCACTAAATAGAATTTTTGTTTTTTTGTTTTTGTTTTTTTGTTGAACTAGATTAAAATTTATATTAATGTGGAATCTGATGTAACAAACCGAAGGAAAAAAAAAAAAAGTCTTAAAAATAACATGTTAATAGAAGGTGAGTTTTGAACATGTATGTAAAAATGACAGGCCTGGACGCCTTGTGATAGATCTGTGTGGACAATCCAATCGTATAGGCCGACACCAATTATAGGGCCTAATTTTTATGCATAGGATAAAAATTCAAGTCCAAATATCATGCAAAGTAAGTCCCAATACATTTTTTTTTATCTAAAAGACTCATGTCTACATCTATACTACTCGTCTACTCGTACTATGTAGAAATCCAAACCTTTATATTAAAAAGTTAGATTTTGAATCATGAAAAATGAGAATATGCAGCTGTTATGTATCTAGTTTAGGTATAAACCCTTTGAATGTTAATTTTTTAATCCATAAAAACCATGAGGGGTCAATTATTTATTTATTATATAATAAATTATTAAAAATTATTATGTGAGAGCGTTCTATACTTGGCTTATGTACATGATAACTACACACTCACCTTTCTCTTGAAACATAAAATAATATCATTATCATTAATGAATTAATTTACACTATTAAATTCTTACTTTTAAAAATATGTCTACTACTAATTTAGATAAATTACCTACACAACCCGCAACCGCCATCACCACGAGTCGCCGTCCCACTACACCGCCACGGTCGTCATCGCCGCTGCATTACGCGATATCTCTCTCTAGTTAATATTATATTTATGCTATGGTGATTCACAATAATCAGGGCCAACAATTGAACTTAGAGGCTTCTGTGCAAGTTCGAAAAATTAGGATAATAAAAATATTGATTTATAATGTGGAGGTTTGTTTAATTTTATGGTTTTTTTTAATAATATTTTTGGTTTAGGAAATTACATTCAAGCTCAATTTTTAGTATCTATATGTCCCTAATTAAATAATATTATGGATTATTTAAAAATTGGTGGTCTAAAGGCCTTGCGTTGGCCTATACTATACTTGCTAAGATCCCCTACTAATAATAATTTATCTATATTTTAGTTGTAAATAATTAAACATGCTTTAAAGTGTTATATTTTGTTAAATGTTAATGAAATAATTAACGGGCCTGAGGTTCAGGTCGCTCCAAAACTTTATTAGTGTAAAATGTTAACATGTCAGAATAGGAAGGGAAAAAAATTCTTACGTTACCAACCATTAAAAAAAAGGTTGAATAAAAAAGAGTCTTCATACATATTTTTAATTTTAGATGGTCCAGTTTATCTAAATCTAAATCTAAATCTAAAACTAAACGAGGATATTTTAAATCTTACATGGCAATCTTCTACTCTTAACAACTCATATTTTAACTAATGTGTCATTCTCTAATAACTCTAGTATTTTTTTTTAAATATATTGACAGTTAAATCTATATATGTTAGTGTTGTACGTGGCGTTTGCTTTTATCAATCTAAGATAGCAAATTAAAAAGTCATAGACAAGCGAATGGGGTTGGTCCCCCATTGGTAAGGTCTTTGACTTTGGGAGGATCCACCCGGATTCGAGTCCCACTTTCACATTTGTGAGGGTGGATTAATAGGGGTTTTTCGAAAGTCATGGTTTCTAGACATACCTATAATTTAGGAGTAAGAGTAGGATAGAATGTCGTTCAAAAATAAAAGTCAAAGACAAGATTAGAACTCATAACCTCTAACTTCTAATATTATGCACAACCCACTAAATCTAACTTATTAATTTTTTATTTTTTGTAAACCACGATAGATATTCAGTGAATACTAAAACAAATTAAAAAACATATATATTATAATTGTCGATCTTTGTATTTTATTATCTTTGTATAATGAAATATAATTTACTTTAATATAATATAAAACTAGATTATATGATAATTATATCTAATATTTTATTGACCGATTATATTATAAGATATATTTTTCCTTATTTTAATCTACATTTGTAAAATATCAATGTTAAATTAGATATTTCAGACGCATGTTTTGATATTTGTTTATATATTAGATTTAAATTTCTTTTTTTTTTTTTTCTATTTTTTTTCTTCTTTTCTTCTTTTTTTTTTAGAATCTACTTTATGTTCATTTCAGACTTTACATACATAATAAAAATATATATCATTAACTTTTAGTCTTAATGAAAAGTTTATGAGTATTAAATCTTAATTACATTTACTTGGGATTACACATGATTTGATTTATCATTTGATAAAATAAAGTAATTAGGTAATTATTTTATAAATAAATCATAAATTAAATTTTACAAATTTATATATCAACAATAAATATAAGAAGACAAAAAAGAAAGAAAATTTTATCTACTACTCCTTTATAACGATTCTTACCTCCCTTATTTTAGGAAAGGTTAGAAAAAATAGTTAAATGGGAAAATACTAAATTGCCCTTCTTTACCATCTATTAATAAGCATATGTGAGGGCAGCTTTGGTATTTTGTCAATTCAACACGGGTAGTCATTATCCCCTTTTCACGTTTCTGCTCTCTCTCACATTTCAATCCACCGCGCGCTCTCTCTCTCTCTCTCTTTGATGCTGTTCTGCCCCCTTCTCAATCTCTCTCTTTCTTCGATGCTCTGGCGACCCCCACCAACTAATCACAACCGGTGATTCCTCCCCTCCTCTCTCTCTTTGGTTTTCCGGCGACCCTCTTACCAATATAAACTTAATCACACTCGCTATCACCACCATCATCGGTCGATCTAATTCTTCCAGCATTAGTGGCTGCGGCCGCTGCCTTCTGCGTCGTTCTACTTACTTCGTCGTCAACCGCCGTCTCCGTCATCCATCTATTTAATTTATTTACTTCTTAATTGTTCTTTATTTTTTCATCTATTATTTATTCTTTCATCTAATTGTTCTATTTAAAGTTTTTTTATGATTGGATATCCACCCGGTAGTGACCGGAGAAAAAAGTGTGAAAAACTTTATAGATTTTTATCCCCGGTGGGTTTACTTCTCTGATTAATTCATCTAATGATTATTATTTTTATCAATAATCTTAATTCCTATGAGCTGTCGCTAATTGGATGAAAGTGCATTGGTGCATATGTCCGAAGCAAGAAAAATCAAAACCAGGTACTTTGTTTAAAATTTTTTGGTTTTTGTTTGGGAGAGATGTATGCATCAAAATTAAAGTTCAGGAAATTGCTGAAGTTTTCATGTGGCCCATTTGGGATTTAAAATCTACTAATTTATAAGTAATAAAGGGGTCGAGATTACCACCTCCATGTAATTTTGTTTTGAGAGAGGCGTAGGAATGATGTTAGTTTTAGTTCATGTATCTTTATTGATGCATTGATATCCAGGTGGTGAAGGATGAAGGGTTTGAGCTACCATCACCCAGAAAATATGCAGTTGGAATGTTCCTCTCTTATCTTATCTCATCATATTATGCTGCTGCTGATGCGATTAATCAAATCAAAGCTCCCAACAACTGCCCCAAGTAATATTTCTCTTACTATACAATAGAGATCTAATTTGATTGTTATTTCCAGTTACATTTTATTTTTGTTTCAGAAAATCATATTTTTTTTGTGGCTAATTTCTGTACAAAAAAAAGTCTAGGATATGGTTACCGGTTTAGGCAGAATTTAGGGAGGGGATAACGGAATATGGAGTTATATGATTTATTATCATCAAGTAGTCCTAATTATTGATGTATTTCTATTCAAGTTCTATTAAACATCATGAAAATCTTTACATTTTATTGAATTTGAATTAAAAAAAAAAATGGAAAGTTTTTAATTGTGTTAATTTCTGACATCTGTGTTTTTTTCTTCTTTTTTAATACCATGACAAGTGTCTCTTATATTAATTAATAAACTAATATCAACATGTATAGTTTATTATTGATATTGATGATGTTTCATCCCATGCGTGCATGGGGAAGGGAGTCTCATTACATGCGTGCTTGGGGACGGGTACCAAGAAGGACCAAGACAAAGTTGGAAAAACTGGGGACTTACTCTAAAGGAAAGGTGGAATAATTAGGCCATCTCCTCAGCAACACGTCACACGTCAGCAAACTGAACCAACATACTGAACTCATTTTACCTCCAACCCAACATACTGAAACTCAGTTTCTCCATGCCACATCATCATCCATATTTAATTAAAAAACACATTATATTAATTAAAAAAACATTATATTAAATTTACAAAACAATATATTAAATATAAAAACACTAATAAATTTAAAAAGAAAAAACTAATACATTAAAAAAGCACCAATACATTATAAAAGACATTAAAAAACAAAATACATACTGATCGAAAAAAACATTCAAAGGAAAAAAACAAAATGTTTCATGCTAGTTAATTGAATGCTTTTTGGTCAAAAACAAAAAAAAAGGACAAGTGGCCCCATTTCACAATTTGCAGCCGGTTTGTGTATATCAAAATTGAGGGATCAATACTGGGATAAAACTGAAGCTACAACCGAACAATACTGTAAACTCAGTATGCAAACCGGGATAAAACTGCCATTGGAGATGGCCTTATATGGTAAATTCTTCACATAGACCAAGAAAAAGGCCACATGATAGCACATGTTCTGCACAAGTAGTAGTACTACAGGTATACAAAGGATTAGAATTACTATCGTTAATTTAATCCATTAGTTTAATCTTTTGTCACATTAGTCGTGTTTTCTATTCTTATTTCTGTTTTTAGTTTATATTATTTTGTTCTTTGGCGGTAGCTTTAAGAAGCAAAATGAAGGAAATGCGCTTAAAAGAATGGGATTATTATAATCCTAAATATGCAGACTACGTTTCACGGAGGACATGTTCAGTTGTTTGGAAGTGCCATAAGCAAGCCAATGAGATTTTACTGTATGTGGGTATATATGTAATATATATGTATATAATTTAATTGTATTATTATTGATTGTCCACTTGTAATGTTTTCAGTAAACACGAAATCAGACGTCTTGTCAATGGTATCCGTCGCAAAAAGATGTCACCATTGTGACTACCAGTGGTTCAGGTGGTTAAATCGAAAGGGGAGGATTGGGTTTTCTACATAAATAATCGGTATTTTTTTAATTTATTTTTTCAAATTATTTGATGTTATTTGGTGAACTTTGCAGGTAATTTGATGATGGGATAACGATTCCGTTCATCGGTCTGGACGTACTGGCTGTGCTAGCAAGAAAGGAAGTACAATACTGTTGTATTCTTCTCAGGAGTGGAGAGAGGTGAAAAGCTATGAGAGGGAAGTAGGATGCAAATTTAACGAGGTAATTTGCTATTTTCTATAGCTTCAATGCCTGATATACAGGAAGGAAATGACAGTTGATTTCCTCATCCGTTAGATGTTGCAGCAGATGAGGATAAATAATCATTGTGTTGCATTTCATTATGTACCTTTTTTATATTTAGATAAATAATCATCATGTTTTTTTTGTTGATAAAGCTGTGTCATTTGTGTGCTCTTTATTTCTGACTTATTTCTTCTTGATTTAATGAAGATTCCTCCGATTGCTTTTGATGGTGCGTCCAGAATCGATTTGGATGGTGGCTTTGGCTCTGGAGGTAGATTCAGTGATTCCGGATTTGGTGGGGGCATGTTTGGTGGTCGAGGTGGCAGGTTTGGCTCATCTCGTGGTGGTTTTGGTAGGTCGAGTTTACGGGGGATCAGGTGGTTTTGGTAGAGGACCTAGCTCTGGACGTTCTAGTGGCTTTGGTGAAGATCCAAGTCGCTCAGGTGGTGGTTTTGCTTCTGATTGTTCAAGTGGTTTTGGTGGTGGCTGTTCAGGGAGTGGATTTGGGTACTTTTTAGACTTTATTCGGTATATAAAAATTATAGCAAAATAGGGAACATGTTAGATGGGCTTAACGAGCTGAAAGCCACCCTAGCTGCATATTGGTAATGCATATGACTTCCTAAATCATTTTATCCATAAATGTGAAGATTAATGTTACAATGACGTTGTTCAGGTTATCAGGTAGTCATTACTAATGCATTCATTTTTAATTCGATCCATTTATTTAAATATATATACGTAAATAGTTATTTTTAGGTTAACTCAACCTGACATGTTTTGGTACTCGCAAAATGTTAACCATTTTGACCCAAACTTATTTTGACTATACATAGCCTCACTGTTCAATTTACAAAATTTTGTATTATGCCTTGTGAGGTGGAGGAGGATGATGCTCAAGGCAGATAAGAATTGCCAATCTTGATTTTTTGGGCGTATCCTAAAATGGTGGAGAGTAACAGAAGATATTTGTTTTATGTTAGCAATATCAATCGTCTTCTACTAGATAGAGGGGGTATGCGTTGTTTTTGGTTATTGTCAAACATACGATTAGTAAAAATGTATGACACACTAGCAGATTGGTTATTGTCAAACATACGATTGGTTACGATTAGTAAAAATGTATGACACACTAGCAGATTGGTTATTGTCAAACATACGATTGGTTATTGTCAACTGCTGCAAGGAAGAGGTGAAAAGGTGTTGCGCCTTGACAAAGAACGTTACGCTTCTAAACTTATTACGGCCCGGGTTAAACCCTGTCAATGGTATCCGCCGCAACGCGCGGGTACCATGCTAGTATATATATAACTAAAGTTGTAAGCATGAATTCAATGCTGGAGGATTAAGAATGGATTAGGGTTTAAAATAATTTACTGGGAATTTATGATTTCACTTGGGTTATTGGGTTAATTTTCCTTCTTTTCGGGTAGCATTAAATTTGTAGGTGTATGTATGTGTTAGATGTAATTGAAATGTTATTTAATGTGTTAATTTTTGTTATTTATGAATGCTCTATGAATTTATGGGGTTGATTGATGCTAAAGATATATGTATTTGTATGTATATGTATATATCAGCTGTATGTATAATGGTCCATCATTATGTACTACTGACCGATCAATTTCCCTTGGGCTGTATGTAAGCAATAATTTGGAATGTGGTTCGTGTAATGGTTTGGAAGTTGAAACGAAAAAGAATGATTAGTGATGAGAAATTGTTTTGGACGCTAAACGATCTTTCATGAATCAATAATTCCCATCAATACATTAAATCACACATTCATCGTCTTTTTCACCATCCTTCTTCTTCCCAGAATCCCAGGTATATATATCCCCCCCTTTTCTTTTTGTGTTGAGAATCTGATTTAGGCTTTGCTTTCACCAGCTTCTTTCCCGCGTATTCCATTCTAATTATTATATATCTAACAATTCAAATCATAGATGCTATAGTACACGGCTTGGTTGGCTTTTAACTTCTGGCATAATATATAACACAAGGTAAGAAAATTGCTGCCGACTTTACAAATCCTTATGAACAACATCATCAATCTTCATCATCAATTCTTGCTTCACCTCATCTTCATCATCAATTGTTGTTGCTGCTTATGAATTTTCTACTCTCTGATTTCCTTACTCATCAACCCACAAAAGTAAATAATTTCTTTATATTCTCATTAAGTCATCATTTATATATGGGTTTATTTTTTGAGAAACCGCACGGACATTTAAGCCCTCGTTAAATAAAAAAGATAAATGATAATAATAATGAAAAAATAAATCAATATCTTTAGTTCATTTAATATGTCACATTTATTTACAAAACCATTTTTTTAGTTTAGCATTTATTATAATGTTAGAAACATGGCATTGAAAACAAATGTTAGAAACATGGCATTGAAAACAAAAGGCTTATGTTATGCATGAATGAGGATGGTTTTTAATTAAAAATAGATAAATGGAAGGAAAATACCAACAAAACAACTTTTAGTCCAAGGGTATATCTGTCATTTCATCTCTACCATCATCATCATCATCTTCTTCATCAACGACAACCTCAAATTTCACACCAGAAACATCAAAACTCATATATATGTTGATCCTAAACAAAACTCATAAACAAATTTCTACAGAATCTTGAAATCATGTTTCTATATATCCATATCATATACAAGTATTTACATAAATATGAAAACAAATCAATTCTTTACATCAACCAAATCCAAACTAAGTGTCATATATCAATCTCGATTCTTTACTTCATCAACGACAACCTCAAATTTCACACCAGAAACATCAAAACTCATATATATGTTGATCCTAAACAAAACTCATAAACAAATTTCTACAGAATCTTGAAATCATGTTTCTATATATCCATATCATATACAAGTATTTACATAAATATGAAAACAAATCAATTCTTTACATCAACCAAATCCAAACTAAGTGTCATATATCAATCTCGATTCTTTATTAACCTACAATCAATCTGAAAACTCATTTCCTCGCCTAAACTCATTTTCTTTATGTCTAAATAAAAAAGGGATGAAATTCTTGTAGATCTCATACGACACCTAAAAGATGATTCCATCTCTTTATAGATAATTAACAATGTTTTCGCAAGATTCAATCTTTTTTTGCTCTTTCTTCTCTGTCGATGAGTACACACCAAAAAAAGAGAAGAAACATGTTTATCATTGATATATTGCTTGGGTTGCACAATCGAAGCAATCGAAGCAAGAGGGGGAATCTTCCTTGGGTCGCCGGCCTCTTTTCCGTCCAATATCCGGCCATTCGGCTGTGGGATCGGAACCAACCACCTGCACCCACCGCCAGAATTGAAAATATTCGGCCATTCGGCAGAGGGATCTCGTTTCAGATGTAGTGTTATTGATTTTAGGTTTAGTGGGGTTTTTTAAGTGGCGACACGAGGGGTGTTGGAGTGGTGAATCGCGGTGGTGGAGGGGTGGTGGTGGTTTCTGGCGGGCTAGGGTTGGCTGTAAAATAGGTTGTCGGTTCAAGAGGTGTTGCAGTGTTGCTGGCTGTTGCAGAGAGAAAGAGAAATGATGAGATTTTCTTAGATGAGTTTTTTATATTGTTTAGATATTTGTGTATTGTTTTTTTAATTTTGGTTTTTTCATCAATTTAATTTTCCAGTATCTTGTATATGGGTGGAAGAGGATTGATGATGATGGTGATGATAATTTTGAGTTAATTACATTTTTCACCAATTAATTACATTTTTGGTCCAATGATAATGAACTGACCATTATACCCTCGGTGTGCAGGTCACATGACCACTTATTTAACGTCTGTCAGTGGCGTGGACCAAAAATGTTGACGAAGTTCCAAACTCAAGGATGAAACACGTAATTTCGTGATCTCAGGGACGGTATGTGAAAATTGGTACAAACCACAGGGACGAAAAATGTAATTAACTCTTTTTTTTATAATAATTTTTCATTAAATGTTTGTATGATCTCATCAACATTACATTTTCTTTTTACTATTAACCCACAAAATACCCCACAATATATCTAACTCAAATAAAATAAAACATAAAAAAAATATAAAGAAATAAAATGGACATCAATATCTTCGTTTCATCTAAGTTATTAATCGATTCAACAATCCATATTCACCTTTTTATTTCATACACATCTTTTAACCATTCACTTTTTCCACCTATATTTTTTAATGTCACGTTAACATTACCTTTTTAACCCACAATATATCATATAATACTCTACAATACGCCGAATCAATATAAATTAAATATATTAAGTAATTAAGTAATATAAACAAAATAAATGACCCCACTATCTCCTTTTTGCTTAAGTTAAAACCAAATTAAATGATTCGGCTTTACCTCTTTATTTCATTCATATCCCTTAATTATTCACATTCTCACCATCTATTTTAGTTTTCACCTACTTTTTCACCTTCCCCTAAGCAATATTTTTTTTAACAATCAATCAGTATTCGACATTATGAGACACATTACTATACAATAGTGAAGCTCTGCATGTCCTCTACATCGACCACGAGATGTAGACCATGAGCTGTTACAAATGATTCAGGGGAAAAAACCCACAGACTTGTCACTCCAGAGAGTCGAACCCAAGTCCTGTGGGAAAAACCAAGAATGCATTTGCAAGTT
>CM067172.1:125659123-125675779 GCA_034093135.1 Erigeron breviscapus | reverse complement strand
TTTGTGAGTCCCAAATATAGATGATTAACTAAACCCGACTGGCAAGTACAACTAATCTTGATGGACAAGTTAAGTTTACGATCCAGATATGGATAACAAGAAACAATTGACTTAAAGTAAAATGCAAGAACTAAATGGCAGAAACTATATAAAGATATATATATGTATAATCAAGTATGTAGCATTGAGACACGTTGTTTTCTTTCTAATGTATTTGATTTATTGATATATAAACAAATACAATGATTGTTGCGGAACAAAGATAAACACCCAAGTGTAAGTATCTAAACAATCCTGAAAACAAGTGATCTAATTAACTTGGAAATACTCGTAAGTTTACTTAGAGTATATCTCACAAGTTGCAATGCTAAAGTTTCAAGCGCTTTGCAAGTTGTGAGAAGACTTTGTATTTATAGACCAAGTCCATGATGATGTGGACAAGATCGTACAAATGTGGTTGTGAGCATTTAAGGATTAAACCTAATTCCTTGCATGCTCATACTAGGAAGAGTATATAAGTCAGTTGATGTGACTTATAGTACTATGTTCCAAACCTATACTTTTACCTTGTACCTTTTATTAATAGATAAATCTTTTAACTGGGTAAAGGTATGTAAAGTAAAAAGTCTTCCTCGTAATCAGTGTAAAGTCTTTCCCACACTTTCTCTCTCTATTCTCTCTCTAAAACCGCCATTGTTACACACACTAACACACACATAAGCTCAAATTCTACTCTTTACAACCTTTTTGTACTTTATACATAGATAAATCTTATTATGCGTGTAATAGCACATAAAGCATAAAGTCAATTCCTCGTAATCAGTGTAAAGCTTTGTAAGAGCTTTCCACTGATGGTCTCCAGTTTGTAACTGACTAGAATGTCAACTGGGCTTCGCTGCCATTTTCATTCTCTATCTTCCACTTGTTGTCTTCGACTTCAACTGGAATGATCTTTCAACTGGTCAGTTCTCAACTGGAGGAAGTCTTCAGTTGCGTTGACTGTACGGTGCAACTGGACTTCAATATATTTCTGGACAAATCTTCTTGTCTCCAGGTGCAACTGGAGACTGGCCAGTTTCACCGAAACTGGTCCTAACAAATTCCCCTTATTTGTCCTGAAATATTGCCAAGTCTTTTTCAGTTCTTGTATCTGTACAAGTGTGAACTGGAGAGACTTGTTCGATTAAATCTATCTAAGTTTCCAAGGCATTTTTATAGATCAATAAATGCCTTGGGTTTTTCTTTTGAGTTTGTTAGATCTAATCTATTATCTATCTTGTGGTTACAAACTGGTAACTTCATTTATACAAGGAAATGAAATATACATAAGTTACAGAATGTAAACAAAATTACAAGCAGATAAACTGAAGAGAGAACTTAATCAGATGGCCCTTCGCCAGTTCTCCTTCTCTTTGACACTGAAGAGATAGGCTGAGAGTCTTCAGGATCAATATTCAACTTAAGCTCCAGATTCTTTTTGTGTTGAATCTTGCCCTTCAAGAAGTTACTCAAGCTTTCTCAAACCTATTCTTTTGTGCCTTAGCCTCCAAAAAGTTCACCATTTCCACCCATTCCGAGAACCCATATTGCATTGCACCAGGATTGTCAGTTTTAACCAGTGGCCCTCTAGCATAACTAACTTCAACATGAAAGTACTTGGTGCCTGGCTTAATTGTTACATGAACACCATTGATTGCCCCACTGTGTCTTCTGGTTGCCATGATCTGGGAATAATACTCTCTAGCTTCAGATTCATTTGAAATTTTAATACTCCAGCACCAGCAGCCAGCACAGCATTCTTGATGTCATCATTTGATACATCGCCAGTTGGTTCAACAAAGTTCTAAGATCAGCATCTCTATGCAGTGGCTTTCTTGGTTGAGGGTTCCTTCTTGGTGGATTCAATACCCTTTTCACAACCTTTCTTACATTTTCAATTCTTTTCTGAATCCCACTGGCCCTGTTCTCCTTTGCCTTCTCCACTGATATATTTAAATTTCTGGCATCATGCTCAGCTTCATCATCAGGATAGTGCCTATCCAGTTCAATGTCAAGCATTTTCTTTTAACATACCCACTATCCTGGCATCATCTTTCACTCTAGCATACTCCTCCTTAGTGATTCCCAACAAGTGAGCATCACTAATATCAAGCAATTTTATCTTGGCCAGATGTTGTCTGGCTTCAGCTTGGTTTGCTTGTTTCATTTTCTTTCTTTCTTTAATTTGATCACCAAGCCTTGCCAGACGCTTGCTATCACTTTCAGAAACTGGAGGAAGTACATCAGCATTGCCAGTTTCCAACATTGGTACATCAGTGGCCGGCTGGGCTACATCAGATGCTAAACCTTTACCTTATCAACATTCCCCTATCCATCACATCCACATTCTCTTCAACCCTTTGCTCACCAGCATCAGTACTGGCAGCCACAATCATTTCACCACCAGATTGACTTTCAGATGGAGTTCTTTCAGGTGCAACTGGTGCAAGGACTGCACTTCTTTCCCCCTTGGCAGCATCTAGACCTGCCCTTATAGCTTCCCATTCAGAGGGGTGAGATGGCAACCGGTCGAGAGGCTGCCATGTTGCATGTCCTTGCATTCTTTGAAAATTCCACACATCATCCTGAAAGACCTCCACAGATGGTTGGTCTCCTTTGACTGGGTCAGAACATTTGTTGTAACCTGTTCCTGACCAGTTTTCAGTTCATTCAAAATCTTGGAATCTTCATCCAGACCAGAAACCACCTTATTCTTAACCTCTTCATCCTTTTGTTTCAAATTATTTACTTCAGTTGTCAGATTGTCAATAGACTGAGTATGATTAGATACCTGGGTGCTCAAATTATCAATGCTGCTCTCTCAACTGGTTGATCTCATTAGTGAGTGGGGCCAGATCAACCTGAGGAGTGGCCAGCTTGGTGATCTCAGCTATCACCTTTTCAATCAATTGTGTATCTCTAGCACCCAGCGTATCATCAATTTTTTGACCAACCGAAACCATCAACTGCTGCCCAAGCTCAGTCACATTCAACCCAGGCTTTTCAACTAACTCTTTCACCTGCTTTTCAATCTCCCTTAAGTCAAATTCAGATCTTCTGACAGTGTTATCCAGCAAATTGGAGATTGAGGTTGTGACATTGGACTGAGTGAGGTCGAAGGCTTCCTTTAGAGAAGTTGCCAGATTGTTGCAGCCTTCGACCAGCTCATTGAGCTTCTTTAACACCAAGTCTTCATTTGTTGAGAACTTGTTAATCCCCAGATCAACCACTTTAATATTGGTCAGATGATCCTTGTGGTATCTGGAGAAAGACTTAGTATTTTTGTCAAGTGTCTTTTGAATATCCTCTACCCTGGTAAGAAGGTTTTGGATATCGGCTTGAACAGACACAACTTGACTGTCCAGTGACGGGGGAGAAGGTGTCACTGGACCTGCAGCAGTTACCACTGGAGTAACTGGAGGAGGCAAATTGAGGGAAGCCTCCCCAGTTAACGTCGCAGCAGTCGAGGAAGTAATAATAGGAGTGGTAGAAGAAGAAGGGACTGAAGTAACAATGTGTTGTTCATGCTGAGAATGCTCAGGTGTGAACAACGGCGGCGGTGGGGGTGGCATTTCTCGAATGAGTGAGAACTGCCCAGATGGTGATGGTGCCATACGTCTGTTTCCAGACATATAGTTATAAGTGGGAAAAGGATTTCAGTAGGCTCATTTATTTGGGATGGTAAAACTGAAATTGAAACATCTGGAGGCGAGACTTGAGATGAAGGGTTTTGATCTTGTACAGAAGACTCAAAAATCTCCAAGTCTGATGCAGTACCTTCAGAATCCAAAGACTCTATAAGGATTTCCTCGTCATTAACATTCATGTCCAGATCCATGAATGTAACTGAGGGCTGACCAGATGGGTCAGTCTCCAGATGACCTTCTCCAGTTTCCTGGAAGGTTGCATCTGTTGGAGGATCAGATACCGAGGTATCTTCACCAGGGATAGAGGTCACTGGGGTTGCCTCAGTTATAGTTGCTCTATCCACAACCATAACATCATCAGCCGAAGAGTTGGGAACCTCAGTCTCCAGCAGTGACTGGCTAGAGACGTCGTCAGTTCGTGCAATAGAAGTGTCAGAAGATAGGCCGTGGACACTTTGTGCTGACTCAAACTCTAATCTGGGTTGGGGTAGCCCAGTTTCATCTTCACCACCCTCTCCTACAGAAATTGCGAGGGTGGCTGCTTGCGGTTGTCCCATTTGACTATCTCCAGGTTCCTGTTGGAAGGAAACTGGAGGGCTGGTCTGGTTTCTACTGTCAGTGGCAAGTGCTGACAAAGTCCTAATGCGACGTGTTCTTGTTGCCTTTGGAACACCTGAAAGACCTGTTGGGAGGTCTCCAGGGTAAATGGTTGAGGGGACAGACACGCTGGAGCTGGAGGGTTAGACTGTTGCCCGGGTTCGGCAATGGTCACAATTCCAGCAGACGAACTGGTGGGTCCCTCATTATTTTGAGGCCCGCCCAGTTGTCTTTCCGACTCACCTTGGACTGGTGCATCGGTTTTTGCGAATGCCAGCCGCATTCTTTCTGGAATCTCGACCTCTCCAGCTTCAGATACTAGAGAGTCAAGATTCCTCAACAAATCTGGGACAGTGTAAAGTGAATCTGTGCTTAAATAAGCTTCACTGCCCAGAATTTGTAGAAAACAAAGAGAGAGAAACTGTAAGTGCATGATTCTGTTGACAACAGCAACAGCGATTTGATCAGTATATGTTCATGTTTTGTAATATGTAATCATAGACTTATATTATGTTTAAACTTGTTATTTGGACTTAAGTAATGTGTGATTGCTTCTTAACACGTGTTTGCTTCTTAACACGTGTTTGCTTCCTTAACACGTGTTTGCTTCCTTAACACGTGTTTGCTTCCTTAACACGTGTTTGCTTCCTTAACACGTGTTTGCTTCCTTAACACGTGTTTGCTTCCTTAACACGTGTTTGCTTCCTTAACACGTGTTTGCTTCCTTAACACGTGTTTGCTTCCTTAACACGTGTTTGCTTCCTTAACACGTGTTTGCTTCCTTAACACGTGTTTGCTTCCTTAACACGTGTTTGCTTCCTTAACACGTGTTTGCTTCCTTAACACGTGTTTGCTTCCTTAACACGTGTTTGCTTCCTTAACACGTGTTTGCTTCCTTAACACGTGTTTGCTTCCTTAACACGTGTTTGCTTCCTTAACACGTGTTTGCTTCCTTAACACGTGTTTGCTTCCTTAACACGTGTTTGCTTCCTTAACACGTGTTTGCTTCCTTAACACGTGTTTGCTTCCTTAACACGTGTTTGCTTCCTTAACACGTGTTTGCTTCCTTAACACGTGTTTGCTTCCTTAACACGTGTTTGCTTCCTTAACACGTGTTTGCTTCTTAACACGTGTTTGCTTCCTTAACACGTGTTTGCTTCCTTAACACGTGTTTGCTTCCTTAACACGTGTTTGCTTCCTTAACACGTGTTTGCTTCCTTAACACGTGTTTGCTTCCTTAACACGTGTTTGCTTCCTTAACACGTGTTTGCTTCCTTAACACGTGTTTGCTTCCTTAACACGTGTTTGCTTCCTTAACACGTGTTTGCTTCCTTAACACGTGTTTGCTTCCTTAACACGTGTTTGCTTCCTTAACACGTGTTTGCTTCCTTAACACGTGTTTGCTTCCTTAACACGTGTTTGCTTCCTTAACACGTGTTTGCTTCCTTAACACGTGTTTGCTTCCTTAACACGTGTTTGCTTCCTTAACACGTGTTTGCTTCCTTAACACGTGTTTGCTTCCTTAACACGTGTTTGCTTCCTTAACACGTGTTTGCTTCCTTAACACGTGTTTGCTTCCTTAACACGTGTTTGCTTCCTTAACACGTGTTTGCTTCCTTAACACGTGTTTGCTTCCTTAACACGTGTTTGCTTCCTTAACACGTGTTTGCTTCCTTAACACGTGTTTGCTTCCTTAACACGTGTTTGCTTCCTTAACACGTGTTTGCTTCCTTAACACGTGTTTGCTTCCTTAACACGTGTTTGCTTCCTTAACACGTGTTTGCTTCCTTAACACGTGTTTGCTTCCTTAACACGTGTTTGCTTCCTTAACACGTGTTTGCTTCCTTAACACGTGTTTGCTTCCTTAACACGTGTTTGCTTCCTTAACACGTGTTTGCTTCCTTAACACGTGTTTGCTTCCTTAACACGTGTTTGCTTCCTTAACACGTGTTTGCTTCCTTAACACGTGTTTGCTTCCTTAACACGTGTTTGCTTCCTTAACACGTGTTTGCTTCCTTAACACGTGTTTGCTTCCTTAACACGTGTTTGCTTCCTTAACACGTGTTTGCTTCCTTAACACGTGTTTGCTTCCTTAACACGTGTTTGCTTCCTTAACACGTGTTTGCTTCCTTAACACGTGTTTGCTTCCTTAACACGTGTTTGCTTCCTTAACACGTGTTTGCTTCCTTAACACGTGTTTGCTTCCTTAACACGTGTTTGCTTCCTTAACACGTGTTTGCTTCCTTAACACGTGTTTGCTTCTTAACACGTGTTTGCTTCCTTAACACGTGTTTGCTTCCTTAACACGTGTTTGCTTCCTTAACACGTGTTTGCTTCCTTAACACGTGTTTGCTTCCTTAACACGTGTTTGCTTCCTTAACACGTGTTTGCTTCCTTAACACGTGTTTGCTTCCTTAACACGTGTTTGCTTCCTTAACACGTGTTTGCTTCCTTAACACGTGTTTGCTTCCTTAACACGTGTTTGCTTCCTTAACACGTGTTTGCTTCCTTAACACGTGTTTGCTTCCTTAACACGTGTTTGCTTCCTTAACACGTGTTTGCTTCCTTAACACGTGTTTGCTTCCTTAACACGTGTTTGCTTCCTTAACACGTGTTTGCTTCCTTAACACGTGTTTGCTTCTTAACACGTGTTTGCTTCCTTAACACGTGTTTGCTTCCTTAACACGTGTTTGCTTCCTTAACACGTGTTTGCTTCCTTAACACGTGTTTGCTTCCTTAACACGTGTTTGCTTCCTTAACACGTGTTTGCTTCCTTAACACGTGTTTGCTTCCTTAACACGTGTTTGCTTCCTTAACACGTGTTTGCTTCCTTAACACGTGTTTGCTACTAAACTCGTGTGCTAAACACGTGTTTGCTAAACTCGTGTGTTTCTAAACACGTGTTTGCTTCCTTAACACGTGTTTGCTTCCTTAACACGTGTTTGCTTCCTTAACACGTGTTTGCTTCCTTAACACGTGTTTGCTTCCTTAACACGTGTTTGCTTCCTTAACACGTGTTTGCTTCCTTAACACGTGTTTGCTTCCTTAACACGTGTTTGCTTCCTTAACACGTGTTTGCTTCCTTAACACGTGTTTGCTTCCTTAACACGTGTTTGCTTCCTTAACACGTGTTTGCTTCCTTAACACGTGTTTGCTTCCTTAACACGTGTTTGCTTCCTTAACACGTGTTTGCTTCCTTAACACGTGTTTGCTTCCTTAACACGTGTTTGCTTCCTTAACACGTGTTTTTTTAAACACGTGTTTGCTTTTAAACTCGTGTGTTTCTAAACACGTGTTTGCTAAACTAAACTCGTGTGTTTCTAAACACGTGTTTGCTTCTAAACCCGTGGTGTGTTCTTTAACACGTGTTTGCTTCCTTAACACGTGTTTGCTTCCTTAACACGTGTTTGCTTCCTTAACACGTGTTTGCTTCCTTAACACGTGTTTGCTACTCTGTCTTAACACGTGTTTGCTAAACTCGTGTGTTTCTAAACACGTGTTTGCTAAACTAAACTCGTGTGTTTCTAAACACGTTTTTCTAAACTCGTGGTGTTCTAAACACGTGTTTATCTCAAACACGTGCATCTGTTCATTTTTTTTAATTTTTCCTTTTGTCGTATTTCGATGATGTCTGGAATACCTACAGTTTCATCAAAAGAGGCCCAATACATTAATGCATTAATTCTTCACGATCATGAAGTCGGTCGTACCAATTCACCCCCTAAATTGATAAAACTTGAAAATTTCTGGAGTTGGAAAAAACGCTTTGAATCCTATATTCGCCTTACTGATTTCAACCAATGGGTGATGATTACTGAAGGATATGAGTGGCCAACTCATGAAGATGTTAATGGAAATGAGGTCCAATACAGGCTTGGGGATATGACTGAAGTGTTGAAGAAAGAATATGCCGTTGAAGGAAAGGCCTTGTCGAACTTAGAAATGTGTTTACCTCGGGATGCAATTCATCTTCTCGGAGAACATAAGACCTCTAAAGGTTTGTGGGATGCTTTAAACGCATACTGTGAAGGTGATGAGTTGATGAAAAAGGGAAGAATTAAACTGCTGAACAGACAATATGAAGTCTTTAACGGTTTGAAATCTGAAAGTTTAGATGATTTAATAACTCGTTTTAATCATCTGATTACTGAACTGGGATATTTTGGTGTTACATTTACACAAAAAGGAAAGAGGATGAAGATCATGATGATGATGCAAATGCTGATGGTGAGCCAAGAACTGAAGCTCAAGCAGAAGCATCGACTCAGGGGGAGACACCAAGACAAAGAGAGTCAGAGATTGCTGGTACAGCTGGTGCTAGTACGTCTGGGACTGAGAGAGATTCAGGAAAAGCTGTGATGGTTGCTCCAGATGTAGTTCTTACTGATGATGATGATAGTGATTCCAATTCAGGTAACTCCAATTCTGATTCTACTACCAATAAGTCTTCAGAGTCAGAGTTGCACCCATTAATAGTGCATAGACTAAAGAGGAGATTGGGATATGATCCACAAGCTCATTTGAGAGCTATGGCAGATTTTATGGATCCTGATGATTATTATGATCCAGGATCATATAAGGATCAAATGAAAGAGCAGTTAGGGTTAACTCTTACACCCTCAGAGTCAGAGTCGGATTCAGATTCGGATTTTGAACCTTAAGTAATTAATGATTTGTGTACTTTAGATGTAAAATAAGATAAAAATTATAAGATAAATATTGGTGTACTTAATTGTTACATTATATTTATGATATAGTTTATTTTATTTATGCTATCTTTTATGTCTTGATGTTGTTTGTCTTTGCATATTTGAACTTTTAAATTTCAGATAAGCTTCAAAAGATAGGTACAGGTACATCTAAGGTTCAAAATGATGATTCTGATGATGATGAAGGTTTGGAAGAAGGTGAAATGATTCCTGATTTGGACTGGACTAATGTTTTTCAAGATGATGATTTTGTGCAACAACAAGCACAAGCTCAAGATCAACAAGTTCCAGATGATCAACAAGAGGTTCAAGCTGAACGAGTTTTTATTCCAAGTTCAAGAACTCTACACTTTACGGTTTTTGCCAAAGTTGGAGATAATGAAGATGGAATTACTCTAAGCTGGAATATTGAAGATTCTAAGGAATTTGATGTGACAGAGTATCCAGTGCCAAGTAGGGATGAAGATCACCTACATCAAATTGATAGAAGAGTACCGGCAAGAGGGTTGGTAGGAGAAAGTATGAAACCATCTATTTTTTGGGATTTTGTTAGTGATCGAGATGCTCATAAGTATGTTACTACTATTTTGAGTTGGTTTTTTGATGATGAGCTGAAATTGTTTATTATTAAAAGAGATGATGGTTGTCAGTACTTAAAGCCTATGAAGAGATATTTTAAAAGCCTTGGTGAATCCGATTTAATGGATTTAGGAAGGAAAAGGCTTGTTAATCCAAGTGGAAATGGTTATGCAACTTACTGGAGTAGAAAGTTGCAAGATGATTATAGGAAAAGGTTTTATGATAATTTTGATAAAACCAGTGTGTACATAACGCCAAGATCTTTGAAGAAAGTTACAAAAGATGATGGTACGATAGAATTTACTCAAAGATCAATTAAGCGTGTACTGAAGGTTCCAGTCAAGAAATGGCCTCAGGATGTTTTGAGTACACTTGATCACTGGGAGATTCATAGGGACACTGGTGAAGCATTGATGTATGGAGATAGAGATAAGAGAATTATTTTGTTACGTGTATTTGATCCTATGCAGATTGTGAATCTTTCCAGAGATGATCAGAGAAGATTATATGACACTGAATGTCTGTTTAGACCTTCATGGACCACTGAGGAAAGCAGATATAGGAAGATTTTGCGTATTTGTCTACATGCTAATATTCATGCAAATAGCAGGAGATTGTTATTTGATGGATAGTGTTTTTACAAGACTGAAGAAATCGTGTAGCTGATGTCAAGGGGGAGACTGTAAGTGCATGATTCTGTTGACAACAGCAACAGCGATTTGATCAGTATATGTTCATGTTTTGTAATATGTAATCATAGACTTATATTATGTTTAAACTTGTTATTTGGACTTAAGTAATGTGAATGATTACATATTGATCAGAGTTTTGGTATGTTTAATGTTTACGACTTGTATGAATGTGATTATAAATAACATACAGATACAAGTGATAAACTGGTCACGTTTTGAGTAATTAAAGTTTACTTAAAAGATGACAAAATAAAGTGTATGCAAACTCGTGCTACAGTAACACGAGTTTGGCTAAACTCGTGTGCTACAGTAACACGAGTTTGCCTAAACACGTGGTATTCACGTGTTTACTTAATGACACGCGTTTGTTAATGGACTTGGGCTTTAATATACACGGTCCATACTTAGCACGCGTTTAGTACATCTTAGTATAAATACATCTCGTTAATACGTAATTAGTAACAGTTAATTAAGCTAATACGACTAAACTCTGTCAAACTGCAAACCCGCGCGCGTTTAAGGTCTTAGGTTGTATTAACAACGAAAGACGATAATCTAATTAAGCAAACAGGTTATCACGAGAGGATTCCGCACTCTCGTCATAACTATAAGCGTTCTCGTGTACGATCAGTCCACAAGGACCTACACTGGAGAAGGGGATACATAGTCCCCTGGTGCCCTTTAGTTTTTGAACCAGGCTTCTGAAAAGGATATCAGCAAAATCCACTCTCAATCCATTCCACAAGCAGTATGCCATTTCTGCCTGTGCGGAGTTAATCTGGTCAAGTCCACCAGAACTCCCACCCATACTTTCCACAAGGTGGATGAAAAAGTACCTCCATGAAGGTGTAAGGCCCTTCATGGTCATCGCACCCTTTGTTTTCAAAACCCCTTTTCGAGGCACTCCTTGTGTCCCATATCAAGGAGGACCTGGCGAAAATTGATGTTAGGGGAGATGACAACAGGAGACTCTCCTTGTCTCCAGTAATTGAGGTGTAGAGCATCCCTCAATACATCTGCTGATAAGGTACACCGGACTGTTCCACCTTTTAATGTGAAATTGATGGAGGAGCAGTTGGAAGAAAGAGAAGGCGGTGTACCAAAACTCACACAAGTAGTCGTGAAACATCTTGCGTGGGTTTAAGGAGAATGAGGGTTCCGATTGGAGAATCCCTCAAAAATCTTTGGATTCTCCCAATAAGGGTATCGGACCCTTGGGTTCCTTGTAAACTAGCCATCGGATTATTTGGATTTAGTTTGATGAGCGTAGTATTACCAGGAGCACCAGATGCCTGTTTGACATCTGGTGAGGAGCATATGGGACAGATAGGAGATTTACATCTCTAGAACTGGATGATTTAGGTGCCATATGAAAATGAAATTGAAACTTTGGAATTAGGGTTCTTGATTTATGAAGCAGGAGAGAGAAAAGAAGCAATTTTAGATGATTGGGTAAGTAAATGAAAAGAATGTAAAGGGAAGTAAATGTGATCGGAGTAAATAAGGGTATTTATAAGGAATTCAAGATCCCAATGAAATACCAAAAAATATATTTTATTAACAAAATCAATTTTGTAGATATTTTTACAAAATAAGTTTGAATTTTGAATCAAAAACATAATTCACCGTGTCAGCATTAAATGCTACGACGGCTTAACTTACCCACGCGCCCACTAATTTTCATTTTCCCAATAAAAACAGTTGTCATTTACCAAAATGACTTTAACACGTCAGATGACGATATCAAGTGGGTTAAAACACTCGAGTACCATCACGTGTCACAAATATTGACCAAGTATTTTCTAACGTTATGAAAAATTAAGACAAGACTGGACCTGGTCACTGGAGGATTAGTCCAGCGCCAGTTTCCAACTGGAGAGTTCTCCAGTTGCCATTTTCAAACAAAACGAATTTTAGTCAGAAAATTATTTTTGAGTCTTTCCCCTAAAATGATGATCCGGAAATCGATTAGTGCCAGGATAGTATCACAAAGGCGTTCGATAGCCTGGCGAGCAAAGATTATCTGGACCTCCTCAACTGGAGAACTTCATCAGTGTCACTGACGCGTTCATAACAAAAATCTCCAGTTTTATGGATTTAACATTCCCAGTTCGCTGATGAGATGTTTAAAGGTTTTCTCATCAAGAGGTTTTGTAAAAACATCAGCGAGCTGTTTGTCAGTGGGGATGAAATGTAATTTAATGTCTCCTTTCATAACATGATCACGAATAAAATGATACCTGATGTCAATATGCTTTGTCTTGGAGTGCATCACTGGGTTGTGAGATATAGCAATTGCACTGGTGTTGTCACAAAAGATTGGGGTCCTGTATACTTTTGACCATAATCTAGTAATTGGTTCTTGATCCAGAGAATCTGGGCACAGCAACTGGCCGCAGAAATGTACTCTGCCTCAGCAGTGGACATAGAGACTGAAGTCTGCTTCTTGCTGGTCCAACTTACCAGGTTTCCTCCAAGGAAATGACAACCACCAGTTGTTGATTTTCTATCTATCTTACAACCTGCATGATCTGAATCTGAATAACCCATTAGATCTAACCCTGAGCCTTTGGGGTACCAAAGACCAAGGTTAGGACACCCTTTCAGGTATCTGAAAGATACGCTTAACAGCGTGTAAATGTGATTCTTTAGGGTTAGCCTGAAACCTGGCACATAGACATGTTGCAAACATTATATCTGGTCGACTGGCAGTTAAATACATCAGTGAACAACCATACCACGATATTCAGTGGTGTTCACTGGTTTGCCAGTTGGGTCAGAGTCCAAATTTAATGGTGCTGCAATAGGTGTGTTTTTCGATGGGATAGAATCATATTTGTATTTTCTTAACAATCTCTGACATATTTTCCTTGGTTTATGAAAATTCCATTTTCAGTTTGCTTAATCTGAAGACCTAAGAAAAATGTTAATTCTCCCATTAAACTCATTTCATACTCAGATGACATGATTTTAGAAAAGTTTTTACACATTGCATCATCAGTTGAACCAAATATAATGTCATCAACATAAATTTGTACCAATAAGATATTACCTTTTTCTTTTAAGATAAATAAGGTATTATCTATTGCACCTCTTTGAAAACCATTTTTAAGAAGATGTTTAGTTAAAGTATCATACCAGGCTCTTGGGGCTTGTCTTAGACCATACAAAGCTTTGTTCAGTCTATATACCCAGTGAGGATGCTTCTCATCAATGAAGCCTGGAGTCTGCTTAACATAAACTTCTTCTTCCAATGTTCCATTTAAGAACGCACTTTTGACATCCATCTGGAAGACCTTGAACTGCAGATGGGCTGCATAAGCCAGAAATATTCTGATGGCTTCAAGTCTTGCAACTGGAGCAAAAGTTTCATCAAAGTCAACCCCTTCTGCTTGACAATAACCCTGGGAAACTAATCTGGCCTTGTTTCTTACAACATGGCCATCTTCATCCATCTTGTTTCGGTAGACCCATCTTGTACCAATGGGTTCTTTCTTTAACCCTGGTGGACAAGGAACAAGCTCCCACACATTATTCCTTTCAAATTGGACGAGCTCTTCTTGCATAGCTTCCACCCAGCTTGGGTCTGCCATAGCCTCGTCAATCTTCTTGGTTTCAATTAGTGATAAGAAGGTGACGTTTAAGCATTGCTCACTGGTGGCTCTTCTAGTCTGAACCCCACTATTTGGATCTCCACAATCTGTTCAATTGGATGTGCTCGAGTCCATCTAGTGTATTGACTAGGCTGGTGTAATACAATATCAGTGCAAGTCACTTGACGATCTTCTTCAGTTGCAGCAGCTTCTGGAGGAGGATCAATCCAAACTATTTCTACATCCTCATCAGAGTCAATGAGATCACGATTTGCATCATGAAATTCTTCATTAAAAGGCATTTCTTGAAGAACTGGAGAAGTTGGAGTTTGAACTGGTGCTGATATTGGAGTGGCACGTACATCAGATCCAATCACCAATTCCTGTGGTAAATTGAAATTGATGGAGGGATAGAATGAAGTGTCACTGGTGGTGCTCTTCTTCTTAACTGGTTCTAGTTGAGTGTAACTAGAAACATCTTTTGGTGAAACAACTGACTGATGAACTTGGTCAGTTTCACCAAAATTTATTGGAACGACTGGAGAGATATCAAGGCTTGGTTTTTTGTTGATTGCTTCAGTTGATTCGTCGAATGTGACATGAATTGTCTCATGAACCTTTTGGAGTCTATAATTATAAACTCTAAAGGCCTTTCGAATATCTGAATAACCTAAAAATACCCTTTCATCAGCTTTTGCATCAAACTTTCCCAAGCTGACTGGAATCGTTTAAAATATAACTGGACAACCAAATACATGAAAATATCCAATATTTGGTTTACGATTCCTGAGTACTTCATAGGCAGTCTTCTTATGTCTCTTGATGTAGACTGACCGGTTTTGGGTGTGACAAGCAGTTGCAACTGCTTCAGCCCAGAAACTGGTGGGAAGACCTGATTCAGATAGCATAGTTCTGGCTGCTTCTATCAGTGTGCGATTCTTTCTTTCCACAACTCCATTCTGCTCTGGAGAGTGTGCTGATGAGAAGTTTTGAGAGATGCCAGTGTCATTGCAAAATGTTTCAAGTACCTTATTTTGAAATTCAGTACCATTATCACTTCGCAACTGACAAACTTTTCGAGTATACTTGAGTTCAATTCTTTTGATGAGAGAGATGATTTCAGCAGGTGCATCACTTTTGGATCTGAGGAATACCACCCAACAATATCTGGTGAATTCAATGACCACAACTAGAGTGTACTTCTTTCCAGCTCTAGTTTGAACATTCACTGGACCAAAGAGATCCATATGTAGCATGTGAAGAGGTTCAGTGATGCTAAAGTTTTGCCTGGTCTTGAAACTGGCCTTTTTCTGCTTGCCCATCTCACACCCTGGACATGGCTTTTCTTTATTGAAAGAAATCTGAGGTATCCCATCAACCAGTTGTTTGCGAGACAACTTGTTAATATTTTTGAAATTAAGATGGGATAATCTTTTATGCCACAGCCAGTTGGTGTCCTCATCAGCTTTGGTATAGAAGCACTGCTCTTTTGGAGCTGGTTCCATATCCATGATGTACACATTACCTTTTCTTGGTGCAACCATCACCACTTTCCAATCCTTGTTAAATATGGTGCCTTGAGCAATATCGAACAAAACTCTAAGCCATCATCACAAAGTTGGCTGACACTGATCAGGTTGTATTTCAAACCATTCACAAATGCAACTCTTTTGAATTCGACCTGTCCGTTATTGAGCACACCATATCCTTCAGTCTTTCCATTTTGATCATTACCAAACGTCACTGTCGGTCCATCTTGGACAGTGAACTCTTCAGGCAGGGGCTTACATCCGGTCATAGTCCGGCCAGCAGCGCTGTCCAGATACCAGATATTCTTCTTTCGATCGCCCTGCACACCCACAAAAATCATCAGTTATTTTTGTGAACCCATCTTTTTCTTGATGGGTTCACTGGACTTCTCTACAGAAGTCACAGTTGATTGTTGTGGAGGTAAACTGAAGACTACATCTGGATCTTTTTCACCAGATCCAGGTGCAGGAGTAAAAACGATTGGTATTTGATACTTGCTCCCCTTTTTCTTATCAGATTTAGTTCCAGATGGAACATTCTTTTGTTTTGGTTTTGAAGGGGGTTTAATATTTTGTTTTAAACTGGAGGTGATGAACCTCCTTCCAGATTTTTAATCCGGGCAGTACAACTCTTAACCTGTCGAGACAAAAGTTGGAGTTGACTTTCCAGTTTAAACAAAATATTATTTTCATCAGGCTGCTGAACCTTGGACCTTGGTTCAGCTGGAGTTTTAGTCTTTTGGGTCTTGGGCTCCTTAGACTTCTGAGGTAAAGGCTTGTTACCAGTGGCCTTTTTAACTGGAGCACTAGCCTGTTTGGCTCCAGGTTTAACCTCAATGGGGGTGGTCTCAATGGGTTCAGTTTCAACAGCTTCAGGTTGATCATAAGAAGTTTCAACCCTGAGAGCTGGAGGCAATGCATGAAGATCTGGTATGAGAGCTGCCATTTCAAGATCTCCAGATTTCCATGCATTTTTCTGGGCATCAATTGTTCTAGAAAATGCATCATAATTCTTTCCAGATGCTTTTACCCACGACTTGATAATCATTTGTTCTTTTTCAAGATCCTAATTTTTGATTTTCAAGTTCTAAAGCCTCAATTTTCAAAACTGACTCCTTGAGAGCCAACTGGACACTTTGTAAATCATTCAGTTGTGGTTTAACATTATTTAGTTCAATTAAGATAGTGTCAAGATATCTTTCACTATCTCATTAATCACCACTTAATGATTCAGCAAGGTCTAGTTTTAGTTCAGGGTCAACCTGTTCATA
>CM067172.1:125612424-125658123 GCA_034093135.1 Erigeron breviscapus | reverse complement strand
AGAAGAAGGTAATGGAGAGAAGGAATGAAGAAAAGAAGTGCTATAACTGTGGCTTGACTGGACATTTTGCAATCAACTGCACCAAACCTCGACAGAAGAACTCCGAGTACTACAAGTACAAACTTTTGCTGGCAAGACAAGAGGAAAGCGGAATTGCTCTTCTCGCTGAGGTGACTTATGTTACACTTATATGCAGTTAACGAAGATACGTGTGATAATGTGAGAATGAAATGAAGGATAGGCACAATTAGGGGGATTCATCCTAATTGATATGAAGTTGATATGCAGTTATGTGTGAACGTGTGATGTGTGTTGTGCCTAAATAAACTTGTCTAATAATGAAGGTTGTTATAATTGGACAAATGCTTTAATAACATAGTGTTATCTTACTTAGCTAATTCGTTAGCTAACACTTGTTTCTTAAATGTGGTTGTTCCCTCAGGTTTAGCATAGCCGAGGAAGACGTAGAATGGAGAGTGAGGAATTGGGTAGAATGCTTGATGAAGACTTTAGCTACCATAGAAGCTATACCTCATTAGACATCATTTACATTTTGATATTATGCAGATTTTATGAAGTACTATGTAGACGGTTGTTTTGTGTTGGGCAACCGTTGGGTTTTCATTTAGACATTTTGATGGTATGGCATGTAACACCAATAAATGTAGGAACCGAACTGTTTTTATCGGTTTTGAACTTTTAAAGTTTTCTTCCCCATCTTTTAACACCGTTAGGTGGAAATTTTTGAAAACCCATGTTTTTAAATGTCGGGTGTTACAGCTTAGATGACTACTACTGAAAGTGAGAATGGTTCTGGTCCAAATGAAACTGATGTTAATAATCCACCTATTCAAAATGTTAACACCAATCCTCCTCCTCCTCCTAATGCCCTAATCATGTCCATGTACATTATTCAAATACTCCTGTTCCCAAATTCGATGGAAACAGTGAGACTTTTGGTACATGGAAGGCCAGAATGCTCTTGCATTTTGGTGGGATAGAGATATACATGTTGAGAATCCTTAAGGATGGTCCACATGTACCCATGTCTCAAGGGGTTAGTCCTTTTCTTGACCCTACTGGATCTAGAAGAGGTACTAGGGAAAAGCCTGAAGACCATTGGTCTGATGAGGATCGTAGACTTGTAGATCTGGACACCAAACTCAAGAATATGATCCTTGGGGCTGTTCCTGAAGACCTTATACCAACACTTGTGTTGTTCCCAGTGCCAAGGCAATGTGGGATGAGTTGGTCCTTCAGTTTGAAGGAAGTGATGACACCATTGTCACTAGAAAAGTTGCCCTAAACAAGAATTATGAATCCTTCTTTGCTTTACCCAATGAGAGCCTGACTGGTACTTATACCAGATTCACCAGTGTGATTAATCAACTAAGAGGGCTGGGTGTAGAGAAGGATAAGGATATTCTTCTTGAGAAGTTTTGTGATATTCTTCCTTCCAAATGGGAAAACATGATTCTTGTCCTAAGACAAGGTAAGACCCTGCACAACCACACTCTTGCATCTCTTTATGGAGCCTTCAGATTCACTGAAGATAACAATGCACAGAGACTGGTGGCTGAGCAGGATGCTTTAAATCATGCCCAAAGTTCAAAGGTTTCTAGTATAACTGAGAAACCTTGTACTGCTTTAATATCTACTGAGAATGTCTAGTGACATTCTATGAAGGAGATGTTGAACAGTTTTCTGAACTCAGGTCTAACCACCGAAATCAGTGATGATTGTGATGAAACTGACAATGATGATCTGGTAGCCATGATTGCTAAAACCTTTAACAGGTTTAAGCATAAATCTAATAGATTTAATGGTTCCAACAATGCTTCCAGCTCCAACTCTCTGGACAAGACCAATCTTACATGCTATAAGTGTGGCAAGAAAGGTCATTTCATGAAGGAATGCAGATCTAGTCAGTTGAACAATCAAACTGGTCCCCCTGTCCCTAACAACAATCGGGCTGATGATGGCTATAAAGCTAAATACAAGAAGCTTAAAGCCCAGATTGCCCTTTTATCTATGGAAAAAGAGAAAAACCAATGCATGAAGGCACAAACTGAGGGAAAATGGGAATACTCTGATGACTCATCTGATGATGATGAAGAGATTAGGGACATGTGTTTCATGGCTTTGGAAGACCAGCAACATGTGGTGAAAGATGATGTCATTTCTGGAAGATGGGTGGACATCATTTTAAAAAAGGTTTGTGAATATGATAACCAACTTGACCCAGAACTGAAACTGGACCTTGCTGAATCACTTAACAGTGATTTGATTTTTGTTGAAACTGTTAGAACTGACAGTGAAAGATATTTAAAAACAGTTTTGACAGAATTAAATAATTTAAAACCACAAATTTCAAATTTGCAAAGTGTCCAGTTGGCTCTCAAGGACTCAGTTTTGAAATATGAGGCATTGGATTTTGAAAATCAAAAACTAAAATCTGATCTTGCAAAAGAACAGAAGATCGTCAAATCCTGGATAAGGGCATCTGGATTAAGTTATGATGCCTTTTCAAACACCATTGATGCACAGAAAAATGCTTATAAATCTGGAGATGTGCACATGGCTAGTATCATTCCAGATATCCAAACTATGCCTCTAGCTCTTAGGCCAGTTACCCCATATGACCAGCCTACAGATATCAAAACTTAACCCATTGAGACCACCCCATCTGAGGTTAAACTTGGAGCTGAACAGGCTAAAACTCCAAGTAAAAAGGCTGCTGGTGATAAGCCTTTACCTCAAAAGTCCAAGGAGCCCAAGAATCTTAAGACTAAAACTCCAGCTGAACCTAGGTCCAAGGTTCAGCAGCCTACTGAAAATGATATTTTGTCAAGACTGGAAAGTCAACTCCAACTTTTGTCCAGGCAGGTTCAGAGTTGCACTGCCAGAATTAAAAATCTGGAAGGAGCCTCGTCTCCTCCAGTTGAAAAACAAAATATCAAAACCCCTTTGAAACAAAAACAAAAAATTGCTCAATCTGGAGCTAAAAATGAAAAGAAAAAGGGGAACAAATATCAAGTACCAATCGTTTTTACTCCTGCACTTGGAGCTGATAAAAAAGCTCCTGATACAGCATCCAGTTCAACACCACAACAATCAACTGAGACTTCTGAAGTGAAGTCCAGTGAACCCATCAAGAAAAGATGGGTTCACAAAAATAACTAATGATTCTTGTGGGTGTGCAGGGCGATCGTAAAAAGAACACCTGGTATCTGGACAGCGCTGTTGGCCGGACTATGACCGGATGTAAGCCCCTGCTGGAAGAGTTCACTGTCCAAGATGGACCGGCAGTGACGTTTGGTAATGACGAGAATGTAAAGACTGAAGGATATAGTGTGTGTAACAACCCTTAATTTTCCGACTAGGACAATTTACTTGGATTTACCTACGCATTATCCCTAGAGGTTTCTTAAGAGCATTTGCCTTCTAGGCATTTAGGACCTAGTGATAATTGCCCTCTAGTTCAATGGAATGCTCAAAGTTAGCTAATCATCTTAGAAATGCCATCCATAATGACTAAAGATTTTCGAAATCAATCTCAAAGTTTATGGAAAACGATAACTTTGTAAGTATATGATCTAAACAAGAAGGTATATAATGATCCAAATGACTCAACAACTCAAATAATAACCAAGTACATCAATAAAATTTACAAGTTAAGCACATATGTATATACATACAAGACATAAATATATATTGCAACATTTGAATAAGTCTTCCAATTAGAAAATATGCATACAACTTAAACGTATTATAAATATAAACTCTTATAAAATCCACCAGTCAACATACAACTAACCCACTTATTTTTACACTCACACATAAATATACATCACATATACATATACATACATACAAACACTAGTTAGGACTTAAACCCAACACATACCACTTGGGTTAACCAATGAATTCACTCCTAACCCACTACACCACTCCATTAGACCAATAGGCATCCTCCTAACTCCTTTTCCTCCTCTCTCCCACGTCCATACATCTGCACACACCACCCCCACACCTTTCATTCTTGAAAACACAACACACACTCCTCCCAAAAACTTTCTCTCAACTATCTCCATCTCCTTCTCCAATTTCGGATTCTCCAAGGCAAAATGGAGCTTGAAACTAAAAAATCTAATGTAATAATAAGTTTCCTTGATCATCCAACAACTAGTATCACGTATGATGGAAGCATGAAGTCGATTTAGAGGCAACAAGGTCACGAAATCAGCCCTCTAAGAGGCTGATCGAACAGCAGCAGAAACAGGAGCAAAACAAGCCCAATCTTCTTCCTTTCTTTTGATTTTTGATCATCAAAGGGTACCCAACTTGTTCCTTTGTTTGTTCATCATCCTTTCTTTCATCTTGTAGCTTATTTTCCCTTCTTTTCAAGCTTGTTACAGCCAATAAACAACTCTTGGGCAGCCATCAAGAACAAGACCCAACAACACTCTTGATCTTCTTGTTTTGATCTTCAAAGGTTGTTAGCTTGAACTCTCTTGAATCTCACCTTACAAATTCTTGATTTCTTTAACTAAAAACACATAGATCTACACATGCATGCCTATTTAAAAGATTGATCTAAAAGAAATAATTGTGAATCCAAGAGATAATAATGGATTGAATGTAAAAGTGCTAGATCATCACATGCATGCTTAGATTTGCATTAGTTTGAGTTGTTTTGATATGGGATTTGAGATGGATCTTTTGATTTATGATTTTTTACATATTTAGATGTTAAAATATGTATAATAATCTGGATTTTATAAATATATTGCAAGAAATATGGATTTTATATGAATCAAGGCAAACTATGCACAAAATCACTAACCGAAAGTCACAAGAACACAAATACACATTCACCACCTTCATCAAATGATTTGTCCATGAGAATATGAATAAAATCTGTATAAAACACTAATGAAATGTTAAAGGATGAATGAGGATGAAGAAAATGTATTGGGGTTACCAAAATAGGTGGTTGGGTAATCTAAAATAAAGCAAACATGCTTTTATGTTACCAAGAAAGTTAACAGAATCTGTATTTGAACTTGGAGCGTGTAAAAGTGGTTTAAAATGGACGAACTGGGTGAAACTCATGGAATATGAAACGAATCCTTGTGAGTTAACTTTCACCTCCCACTGAAATCAGATTAAAAGACGAAGTAGAACTCAAGTTATGATTTTTCTACCAAAAATGGTCAAAACTGGATTTCTGTCTTAATATTGAGTCAACTTTGATGATTTTTATTTTCTTAACTAATAGGTTTCCGAAGTTTAAACTTGGTATGAACTGAGTTCAAAGTGTCCCTAACCTAAAATAAAATTGGGGGATTTTTCTTAAAGGTTCATCATATAAATCTTCTATAAAACATTTTGGGTCGCACAGCAGCAAGCATTCTGACCAACTTTGGTTTGTAATTTTTAGAGGTAGCAAAAAATGTCTAAAAATTAAGTAAAAATTTACATAAATATAGGATACATATAGTTCACTGTATAAAAATCACCAAGTTCTAAATAATTAGATTTAACCCCGAATTTGTGGCCAACATCTCATAAATCTGATGTATAAAAAAACAGAAAATTTGAAGGAAACTAACAATTTGTGTAATGGGCTAAAAGATGCACTAAGGACCATAATGGGCTAACCCGGCCCAAATAATAAACCCATTGAACCATGAATCAGTGGTCCCACTTGGCCCAATGGCCCACTTGACCCACAAGTCATACTGAAGATTTGTTCAGAAATAATGGAAGACCAGTGAGCAAAATTCTTGTATAGGAAATCTGGAGTCTTCCAGATTTCAGCTCACTGGACTTCACCCCAGTCCAGATCTATTCTACTGAAGACATTTTCACTGAAGTCAAAGACTGAAGTTAGAATAAAGAAGACTGACAAATGGCGGAGTCCACTGGAAGTCTTAACAGATCTACGACTGGAGCTTTGTCAGTGTTCTAGACCTTACATGTCTGAACACTGATTACGAGGAATTGACTTTTTGCCTTTACACACTTTTCAAAGAACATTCCACTTGTCTTTACAAAAGTACTTACGTGTGTAAAAGTGGTTGGTTAAAAGGATAAACTGGGTGAAACTCATGGAATATGAAACGAATCCTTGTGAGTTAACTTTCACCTCCCACTGAATCAGATTAAAAGACGAAGTAGAACTCAAGTTATGATTTTTCTACCAAAAATGGTCAAAACTGGATTTCTGTCTTAATATTGAGTCAACTTTGATGATTTTTATTTTCTTAACTAATAGGTTTCCGAAGTTTAAACTTGGTATGAACTGAGTTCAAAGTGTCCCTAACCTAAAATAAAATTGGGGGATTTTTCTTAAAGGTTCATCATATAAATCTTCTATAAAACATTTTGGGTCGCACAGCAGCAAGCATTCTGACCAACTTTGGTTTTGTAATTTTTAGAGGTAGCAAACAATGTCTAAAAATTAAGTAAACATGCTTTTATGTTACCAAGAAAGTTAACAGAATCTGTATTTGAACTTGGAGCGTGTAAAAGTGGTTTAAAATGGACGAACTGGGTGAAACTCATGGAATATGAAACGAATCCTTGTGAGTTAACTTTCACCTCCCACTGGAATCAGATTAAAAGACGAAGTAGAACTCAAGTTATGATTTTTCTACCAAAAATGGTCAAAACTGGATTTCTGTCTTAATAATGAGTCAACTTTGATGATTTTTATGTTACCAAGAAAGTTAACAGAATCTGTATTTGAACTTGGAGCGTGTAAAAGTGGTTTAAAATGGACGAACTGGGTGAAACTCATAAAATGAAACGAAGCCTTGTGAGTTAACTTTCACCTCCCACTGGAATCAGATTAAAAGACGAAGTAGAACTCAAGTTATGATTTTTCTACCAAAAATGGTCAAAACTGGATTTCTGTCTTAATAATGAGTCAACTTTGATGATTTTTATGTTACCAAGAAAGTTAACAGAATCTGTATTTGAACTTGGAGCGTGTAAAAGTGGTTTAAAATGGACGAACTGGGTGAAACTCATGGAATATGAAACGAATCCTTGTGAGTTAACTTTCACCTCCCACTGAAATCAGATTAAAAGACGAAGTAGAACTCAAGTTATGATTTTTCTACCAAAAATGGTCAAAACTGGATTTCTGTCTTAATAATGAGTCAACTTTGATGATTTTTATGTTACCAAGAAAGTTAACAGAATCTGTATTTGAACTTGGAGCGTGTAAAAGTGGTTTAAAATGGACGAACTGGGTGAAACTCATGGAATATGAAACGAATCCTTGTGAGTTAACTTTCACCTCCCACTGAAATCAGATTAAAAGACGAAGTAGAACTCAAGTTATGATTTTTCTACCAAAAATGGTCAAAACTGGATTTCTGTCTTAATATTGAGTCAACTTTGATGATTTTTATTTTCTTAACTAATAGGTTTCCGAAGTTTAAACTTGGTATGAACTGAGTTCAAAGTGTCCCTAACCTAAAATAAAATTGGGGGATTTTTCTTAAAGGTTCATCATATAAATCTTCTATAAAACATTTTGGGTCGCACAGCAGCAAGCATTCTGACCAACTTTGGTTTGTAATTTTTAGAGGTAGCAAAAAATGTCTAAAAATTAAGTAAAAATTTACATAAATATAGGATACATATAGTTCACTGTATAAAAATCACCAAGTTCTAAATAATTAGATTTAACCCCGAATTTGTGGCCAACATCTCATAAATCTGATGTATAAAAAAACAGAAAATTTGAAGGAAACTAACAATTTGTGTAATGGGCTAAAAGATGCACTAAGGACCATAATGGGCTAACCCGGCCCAAATAATAAACCCATTGAACCATGAATCAGTGGTCCCACTTGGCCCAATGGCCCACTTGACCCACAAGTCATACTGAAGATTTGTTCAGCAATAATGGAAGGCCAGTGAGCAAAATTCTTGTATAGGAAATCTGGAGTCTTCCAAATTTCAGCTCACTGGACTTCACCCCAGTCCAGATCTATTCTACTGAAGACATTCTCACTGAAGTCAAAGACTGAAGTTAGAATAAAGAAGACTGACAAATGGCGGAGTCCACTGGAAGTCCTACCAGATCTACGACTGGAGCTTTGTTAGTGTTCTAGACATTACAAGCCTGAACACTGATTACGAGGAATTGACTTTTTGCCTTTACACACTTTTCAAAGAACATTCCACCTGTCTTTACAAAAGTACTTACGTGTGTAAAGGTGGTTGGTTAAAAGGATAATAAGTCGTATTGATGTGACTTTATCCTTGTACTTTAACCAATGCATTTAATGACCTTATCGGTACATTAAATACATGCAACCATATTTGTCCGGCACAAATTCACTGGTGAATTTTTTTGCCTATAAATACAAAGTCATTTCCTTGTTAAAATTACTTTTTAGCAATTAGGTGAATTTGTCTAAATACTCTCGATCGTAACAGAGATACTTCACAACTTTAAGTATTTCGATCTAAAGAGTCTATTTAGCAAATATAGATCATTTGTAATTCATAGGTTGTTAGGATACTTACATATTTGTATTATCTTGATTTCGCACAACCTTGTATTTTATTTAACATCATAAATAAAATACACTTGAAAAAATTACATTGTGTTCCACCTTTACTTTTTATTGCTTTAAGTCTTGTATTACTTTGTTTATATACTTGCATTTATATTCAAGTAATACTAGTCCAAATCTAGTGCATATTAGACTTGTTGTATTTTACACTGTTGGGTTAAACCATCAAGTGAGGGACTCTACATAGCCCAATAATCCATATAACCCATCAAGCATATAGCCCAAATAAGGTTAAGCCCAACAACTAATTTAAACCCAAAATATTTAGAAGCCCATGACACTTTGACCCAATTGGTAATGGCCCATACGACACATTGAGAAGTATGTGAGTTAAAAGATAAGCGTAATCAAAGTAACACAAAAGATAACTAAGCGGAATGGACATAAGTAATTACGTTAACCAAACTATAAACTGATGTCACAAATGCTAATTCGTGCTAAAACCGGTTACACATCAAATGATGAATAAGGATAATATAACTTAATATGGCATTTCTATATGATAACCTAAGATAGGACCTTATTCGCCTTAGTTTCGCGATGAGGAGCGTAAGGATTATATGGTCAAAGGAAACTATAGATGGGAAGTACCCATTTTGGATAAGTATATATAATGCTCGGCATATCAAGGTGAGTCATAGCCCCCTTTCAAACTCTTTTATATGTTTTACTTACGGGGTGAAAAGCATGAATAATTGAAATTGTTTTCTTTATATGAAATGATACTTTGAAAGAATGATTATGACATGGGAATTATATTGTATGTTCAACGTGTTATGTGTTATATGATGAGCTTGAGTACTGTCAAACTGTTTCACCTTGGTACACTACTATTAACTCTTCGAGAGGCCTGTAGTTTGAGAGTTGCGCAACTAGGATTTGTCCCCTCACCCACTAATTAGGTAACGGTGGGATGTTCGTTTGCCTTTGTGGCAACCTTCATTTCCAGTCCGACCACGCGGTGCTCTAACTACTATATCAGTGGTCATCCCCATGCCACACCCCTTTTATTATTATTATTATTATTGCACGTGATTGACGGCACGTGCTTCTCATTATTATTTCATTTGGGACATAACCGGTCTTAGTAGTGGCTCAATCCAAACTCATCAAATATGCCTTTGCCCAAGTGTTATTGATATTATTTATGGTTGATTATTATGGATTGAACATTTTGCCGGTCATGTGGTTTGGGTATATTGACATCTAATAATATGTTTTATAAGTATCGAAATGGTTATGCAACGAGATTTACTTAAAAACCTATGCACTCACCAACTACGTTTTCGTAGTTGACACTTTTTCTTCATGCTTTTCAGGATTTAGCATAAGCTTTGAGGAATTATATGCATCATGATTGTTTGCATTGCACTTTGGAGTCAAAGATCAAACCTTGTGATGGGCAATGGAATCCGCCTTGATCATTGTAGTATACCGTTTCATGCATTTGTTATTTGTTTCGTGGACTTAATATCCAAGTACGATGGACGCATTGTACTTGGGAATTGGTTCACATGCGTGTACATTTGTAAATTCTTTTTAACAAATAAAGCTATGGTGAATGTTTATCTATTATCCTTTGTTTTGAATACTCGACTTTCTGTACATCTCATTGTTCCGCCTTAGTTGGGGTGTTACAGAAAATAATTTTCTGTAACACCCCAACTAAGGCGGAACAATGAGATGTACAGAAAGTCGAGTATTCAAAACAAAGGATAATAGGTAAACATTCACCATAGCTTTATTTGATAAAAGAGTTTACAAATGCACAAGCATGTGAACCAATCCCCATGTACAATGCGTCCACCGTACTTGGATATTAAGTCCACGAAACAAATAACAAATACATGAAATGATATACTACAATGATCAAGGCGGATTGCATTGCCCATCACAAGGTTTGATCTTTGACTCCAAAGTGCAATGCAAATAATCATGAAGCATATAATTCCTCAAAGCTTAAGCTTATTTCCTGAAAAGCATGAAGAAAAAGTGTCAACTACGAAAACGTAGTTGGTGAGTGCATAGGTTTTCAAGTAAATTCCGTTACATATTCATTGCAAAACTTGGAAAACATATTATTACATATCAATATACCCAAACCACATGACCGACAAAATTCTCATCTCAAACTATCAAGTTTTTCCAAATACCATAATGTCATTTCAAGACTATGAAAATCCATGGTAAACCATAAAGTTCTCATTTATTAAAATTATCATGAGAGAAAAATATATATCAATCGATTAATCATATATCACACCCAAACCATGCGGTCACCAATAATATCAATAACACTTGGTCAATGGTAAGACTACCATGACATAATTTGATGAGATTGTTCTTGAGCCACTACTAAGACCGGTTATGTCCAAGATAATAAGAAGCACATGCCGTCAATCATGTGCAATAATAATGATAATAATAAAAGGGGCGTGGCATGGGGATGACCACTGATATAGTAGTTAGAGCACCGCGTGGTCGGACTGGGAATGAAGGTCGCCACAAAGGCAAACCAAACATCCCACCGTTACCTAATTAGTGGGTGAGGGGACAAATCCTAGTTGCGCAACTCTCAAACTACAGGCCTCTCGAAGAGTTAATAGTAGTGTACCGAGGGGAAACAGTTTGACAGTACTCAAGCTCATCATATAATATATAACACATTGAATATACAATATAATTCCCATATCATAATCATTCTTTCAAAGTATCATTTCATATAAAGAAAGCAATTTTAATTATTCATGTTTTTCACCCCGTAAGTAAAACATATAAAAGAGTTTGAAAGGGGGCTATGACTCACTTGATTAGAGAGTGTTACTCCTTGGCAATGCGAGAGTTCTCCTAGTTATGTTCCTCACCAAGCAAGCCTAAACCATAGTATATATATGCACGACATAAGTTCGTGTGACATGAACTAGTAAGCTAGATCATGAGATGTGTACTAGTAGACTTGCCCATCTTTGATTGTTATTAAATTATGGAGTTCAAGTGTATTACTTTGCTCACAACATTTGGTTAGAAGATATTTGGCGGAGAATGTTAATTTCTCATTATTCGTATTTATACATTGTTGGAATTTTGGTAACTTGGCTTTGATTGTCATGGTTTCCATTGTGTGCTTTGCTTAATCATAATATTTGACATTAGTAACTTTATAATATTGATATTTATGAATACTTTCTGATTTATAACTATTTATTTAATTTAATATTATTTAACTAATTATTTATTCATTTTCTTGATTTATTAACCAAATTTTAAATAATTTATTTATTTATTTATTTTTTTTTAATTATCATTTATTTATATAATTTATGGGTAATTATATTTGGGTTATATTCTGATTTTTATGCATTATAACTTATAATATTATGATTTATATATTTATTTATGTAATTTTTCCATTAATTAATAATAGTGATTATTTAGTGACTTTACTTATTTAATTACTTCTAAAATATAATCTTTGTTCTTTGACTTATAACAATTTTATTCCAGTAGGTTTTAGTCATTTTCATCATTGGTTATAATTATTTAACCAAATTCAAGATTTATATAATTTATTTATTTATTTATTTTCCTTTTTAATTATCATTTAAATTCAATATTAAATAGAAATTCTTAGAAATCACCACATAACTTTTTGGCTAAAAATCCCAGACCTTTTGGGTAACTTTTACCATGGTAAATTCATATCAATTCAACTTCTCTTGTGTCTTGCTCATTTAGAGGTCTTTACGCTTAAAAATCGTTTACCAAAATAGTGATTTTAGCCTCATTTTCCAAGCAATTCAAGTGCTTCAAAATGGATTTTTATCCTTGTTTCATTATTTACAGAATTCTCATCATGTTTTGGTATTCCAGGTCGTGATAGTGGTGGTAGTGTGTTATGTGCAATTTAGAGCTTTCGGTTAGTGCTTATATGACCCGAAAAGGTAATTTTTGGACTTATTATTGCCATGAACTAAACAAGTTGAGTTTTATATTTTTGAAATCACTTTTTCATAGTAACTTTAAGACATTTGATGGTCATTTGATTATGGTGCAAGTGTGTGCTCAAAATGCCATTTTTCATGCTTTCGGTTTGTGATTTCTAGCTTATTTTAACTTGTTTTGTTCCAAGCTTTATATCTTTGTTATTTCATCAATATTTCCAGAATATTATAATCAAGATAAACATATTTTTCACTCAAACAAGTCCATATCCATCTCATGATCCAACAACAAGATTCAACTTTCTTAGATCTAACATGCATGCATTCAAATTAACACTTTTTGTACAAATCTTTCATCCATCTTTCAACCATCAACATAAAATCCACTTTCAAGTGAAAAATTACAGAAATATATTCATATATTTATCAAAGTATATATTCATTTTTCAAGTAAAAAGTCACTTTTATAAGATATTAACATAAAACAACACTTTTGGGTTTTAAACTTGTTGAATCCTTGAATCTTTCTTCTAGATCTTGACATGCATGAGCATGAGAAAGAAGATTCTATCAACTTGCCCTCATCAAGTGTGTGTTTCAAAGAAAACAAGAAGAAAATATAAACTTTGATAAAGATCTTTTAATATATACAAAAACAAGATTAATCTAACAAAGAGATGAAGATTTATACCCTTGATGAACTCGGTTTTGAAAGTGATTTGGTGCAGATTTTCGTGACCCTTTATGAGCTCCAAATAACCCTTATTCCAAGCTTAAAATAACCCTTATACCTATCTTGAATTAATCCTTACTTAATCCTTTAAAAACCCTTATTATTAATATAGTTTAGATTGATTTTTGTTGCATGGCCGAATTTGAAGAAGAAAGAAAGGAGGAAGATGGAGTTCTTGAAAGAAAAGAGGAGAGGAGTGTGAGAGAGAAATGAGAGAATTGAGAGAAAAGAGTGTGTGAAGAAGTGTGAAGAGTGATGGGGAAGAACAAAATGTGTAAGGAAATAAAAGCTAGTTATTCTCTCATTGGTCCATTTTGCATGTGAGTGTGGGAAGTGTGTGTGGGTGCCGTGATATGTGTGTGTGTTTTTACATGGATGAATTCAAAACTTTAACATAATAATGGACAGGTCGAATTCAAAAGAGTTGCATTTATGAATGGTTTAAAATACAACCTGATCAGTGTAAGCCAACTTTGTGATGATGGCTACAGAGTTTTGTTCGATATTGCTCAAGGCACCATATTTAACAAGGATTGGAAAGTGGTGATGGTTGCACCAAGGAAGTGAAATATGTACATCATGGATATGGAACCAGCTCCAAAAGATCAGTGTTTCTATACCAAGGCTGATGAGGACACCAACTGGTTATGGCATAAAAGATTATCCCATCTTAATTTCAAAAATATTAACAAATTATCTCGAAAACAATTGGTGGATGGGATACCTCAGATTTCTTTCAATAAAGAAAAGCCATGTCCAGGGTGTGAGATGGGCAAGCAGAAAAGGGCCAGTTTCAAGACAAGGCAAAACTTTAGCATCACTGAACCTCTTCACATGCTTCATATGGATCTCTTTGGTCCAGTGAATGTTCAAACTAGAGCTGGAAAGAAGTACACTCTAGTTGTGGTTGATGAATTCTCCAGATATTGCTGGGTGGTATTCCTCAGATCCAAAAGTGATGCACCTGCTAAAATCATCTCTCTCATCAAAAGAATTGAGCTCAAGTACACTCGAAAAGTTTGTCAGTTACGAAGTGATAATGGCACTGAATTTCAGAACAAAGTACTTGAAACATTTTGTAATGACACTGGCATCTCTCAAAACTTCTCATCAGCACACTCTCCAAAGCAAAATGGAGTTGTGGAAAGAAAGAATCACACACTGATAGAAGCTGCCAGAAGCATTATATCTGAATCAGGTCTTCCCACCAGTTTTTGGGCTGAAGCAGTTACAACAGCCTGCCACACCCAAAACCGGCCAGTCTACATCAAGAGACACAAGAAGACTGCCTATGAAGTACTCAGGAATCGAAAACCAAATATTGGATATTTTCATGTATTTGGTTGTCCAGTTTATATTTTAAATGATTCCAGTCAGCTTGGAAAGTTTGATGCAAAAGCTGATGAAGGTGTATTTCTAGGCTATTCAGATATTCGAAAGACTTTTAGAGTTTATAATTATAGACTCCAAAAGGTTCATGAGACAATTCATGTCACATTTGACGAATCAAATGATGCAATCAATAAGAGACCAAACCTTGATATCTCTCCAGTCGTTCCAATAAATTTTGGTGAAACTGACCAAGTTCATCAGTCAATTGTTTCACCAGATAATGTTTCCAGTTACACTCAATTGGAACCAGTTCAAAAGAAGAAAACCATCAGTGATACATCATTTTATCCCTCCATCAGTTTCAACTTACCACAGAAACTGGTGATTGGATCAGATGTACGTGTCACTCCAATACCAGCACCAGTTCAAACTCCAACTTCTCCAGTTCTTCAAGAAATGCCTTCAACTGAAGAATTTCATGATGCAAATCGTGACCTCATTGACTCTGATGAGGATATAGAAGTAGTTTGGGCTGATCCTCCTCTAGTTGTAACACCTGAAGAGGATCACCAGGTGACCTGAACTGATATTGTAGTTCACCAGCCTAGTCAATACACTAAATGGACTTGAGCACATCCAATTGATCAGATTGTTGGAGATCCAAGTAGTGGGGTTCAGACTAGAAGAGCCACAAGTGAGCAATGCTTGAACGTCACCTTCTTATCACTAATTAAACCGAAGAAGATTGACGAGGCTATGGCAGACCCAAGCTGGGTGGAAGCTATGCAAGAAGAGCTCATCCAGTTTGAAAGGAACAATGTATGGGAACTTTTTCCTTGTCCACCAGGGTTAAAGAAAGAACCCATTGGTATAAGATGGGTCTACCGAAACAAGATGGATGAAGATGGCAATGTTGTAAGAAACAAAGCCAGATTAGTTGCCAAGGGTTATTGTCAAGCAGAGGGCGTTGACTTTGATGAGACTTTTGCTCCAGTTGCAAGACTTGAAGCCATCAGAATATTCTTGGCTTATGCAGCCCATCTGCAGTTCAAAGTCTTCCAGATGGATGTCAAAAGTGTGTTCCTTAATGGAACACTGGAAGAAGAAGTGTATGTTAAACAAACTCCAGGATTCATTGATGAGAAGCATCCTCACTGGGTATATAGACTGAACAAAGCTTTGTATGGTCTAAGACAAGCCCCAAGAGACTGGTATGACACTTTAACTAAACATCTTCTCAAAGAGGTGCAATAGATAATACCTTATTTATCTTGAAAGAAAAAGGTAATATCTTACTGGTACAGATTTATGTTGATGATATTATATTTGGTTCAACTGATGATGCAATGTGTAAAAGGTTTTCTAAAATCATGTCATCTGAGTATGAAATGAGTTTAATGGGTGAATTAACATTTTTCTTAGGTCTTCAGATTAAGCAACTGAAAATGGTATTTTCATAAACCAAGAAAAATATGTCAGAGATTTGTTAAGAAAATACAAATACGATTCAATCCCATCTAAAAACACACCTATTGCAGCACCTTTAAATTTGGACTCTGGCCCAACTGGCAAACCAGTGAACACCACTGAATATCGTGGTATGGTTGGTTCACTGATGTATTTAACTGCCATTCGACCAGATATAATGTTTGCAACATGTCTATGTGCCAGATTTCAGGCTAACCCAAAAGAATCACATTTGCATGCTGTTAAGTGCATCTTCAGATACCTGAAAGGGTGTCCTAGCCTTGGTCTTTGGTATCCCAAAGGCTCAGGGTTAGATCTAATGGGTTATTCAGATTCAGATCATGCAGGTTGTAAGATAGATAGAAAGTCAACAACTGGAGGTTGTCATTTCCTTGGAGGAAAACTGGTGAGTTGGACCAGCAAGAAGTAGACGTCAGTCTCTATGTCCACTGCTGAGGCAGAGTACATTTCTGCGGCCAGTTGTTGTGCCCAGATTCTCTGGATCAAGAACCAGTTACTAGATTATGGTCAGAAGTATGCAAGGACCCCAATCTTTTGTGACAACACCAGTGCAATTGCTATATCTCACAACCCAGTGATGCACTCGAAGACAAAGCATATTGACATCAGGTATCATTTTATTCGTGATCATGTTATGAAATGAGACATTGAAATTTATTTCATCCCCACTGACAAACAGCTCGCTGATGTTTTTACAAAACCTCTTGATGAGAAAACTTTTAAACATCTCATCAGCGAATTGGGAATGTTAAATCCTTAAAACTGGAGATTTTGTTATGAACGCGTCAGTGACACTGATGAAGTTCTCCAGTTGAGGAGGTCTAGATAATCTTTGCTTGCCAGGCTATCGAACGCCTTTGTGATACTATCCTGGCACTAATCGATTTCTGGATCATCATTTTAGGGGGAAAGACTCAAAATAATTTTCTTACTAAAATTCTTTTTGTTTGAAAATGGCAACTGGAGAACTCTCCAGTTGGAAACTGGCACTGGATTAATCCTCCAGTGTACATGTTCAGTCTTATCTTAAAACTGGTGGTCAACCAGATTTCATAACGTTGGAAAAATACTTGGTCAATATTTGTGACACGTGATGGTACTCAAGTGTATTTTCCCACTTGCAACCGTCGAATGACGTGTGAAAGACTTTTTTGTAAAAAGATGCACCTTTTATGGGGATTGTGAAAGGTTAGTGGGCGCGTGGGAATACCAGCCGTCATAGCATTTAATGCTGACTTGATGGTATTAAATATTTTTGAAATTCAAATTTTCCATAAATCAAAATATCTTTTGTTTTAGAAAATTTGGGGATTAAAATAATATTTTCTTATTTGTATTGGGATTTTGTACCCTTATAAATACCGCCACATTTACTCCGGTTACCATTTACTTCCTTTCACATTCCTTCATTTACTTCCCAATCATCAACAATTGCTTCTTTCCTCTCTCTGCTCAATAAATCAAGAACCCTAATTCCAAAATTCTCAATTTCACTTTCAATTGCACCTAAATCATCCAGATCAAGAGATATAAATCTCCTCACTGTCCCATATGTTCCCTCACCAGGTGTCAAACAGGCACCTAGTGCTCCTGACAATACTACGCTCATCAAATTAAACCCAAATAATCCGATGGCTAGTTTGCAAGGGGTCCAGACTGCCGATACTCTCATTGGACGAATCCAACACTTTCTTCGTGATTCTCCAATCGGCGAGTTTTTCTCTCTTAACCCACGCAAGTTATATCATGATTACTTGTGTGAGTTTTGGTACACTGCACAACTCTCCGACGACTGTTCATCCATCTCCTTCACTCTTAAAAGTGGAACATTCGAGTGTACATTAACGGCAGAAACATTAAGGAATGCTCTACACCTCAACTGCTGGAGACAAGGAGAATCTCCAGTTGTCATCTCCCCCAACCAAGATTTCAGACAAGTTCTCTTTGACATGGGACACAAGGATTGCTTGGAAAATGGGGTGTTGAAGACAAATGGACCCATGACCATGAAAGGTCTCTCTCCATCTTGGAAATACTTCTTCATCCATCTGGTGGGGAGCATGGGTGGGAGTTCTGGTGGATTAGACCAGATAAACTCCACACAAGCAGAAATAGCCTACTGCTTGTGGTACGGACTCAGAGTGGATTTTGCTGATATCCTGTTCAGGGGCCTTGCTCAAAAGCTGAAGGGCACCAGGGGACTGTGCATCCCCTTCTCCAGGTATTTATCCCTCTGTTTCCTTGAAATTCTGGGGAGTGTTGAATATCATAACACTCGATCTTTGTACACTGCCCCAGAAATGTTAAGGAATCTAGACTCCCTAGCATCAACAACTGGGGAGGTCGACATTCCAGAAAGAATGCGGCTGGCATTCGCAAAAACTGATGCACCAGTCCAAGGTGAGTCAGAAAGGCAACTGGGCGGGCCTCAAAATAATGAGGGACCCACCAGTTCATTTGCTGGATTAGTGACAGTTGTTGGGCCTGAACAACTGTCTAACCCTTCCAGCTCCAGCTTGTCAGTTCCCTCAACTGTCACTGGAGACCTCCCAACAGGTCTCCAGGGTGTTCCAAAGACAACCAGATCACGTCGTCTTAGGAAACAGTCAGAACTTGCCACTGACAGTAGAAACCCAACCAGCCCTCCAGCTTCCTCCCAACAGGTTGCTGGAGATAGTCAAATGGGTGAACCGCAAGCAACCACTCTCGAATTTTCTGTAGGAGAGAGTGGTGAAGAAAATACTGGGCTACCCCAACCCAGAGTAGAGTCCGTGTCTGCACAATTTGAGTCTGGCCAAATTTCTGACACTTCTTTTCTTGCACGAGCTGACGATGTCTTCGGCCAGTCACAACTGGAGACTGAAAATCCAAACTCTACGGCCAGTGATGTTATGACTGTGGATAGAGCAGTTATAACTGAGGCAATCCCAATGACCTCTTTCACCACCAACTGATGAAACCTTCCAGGAAACTGGAGAAGGTCATCAGGAGACTGATCAATCTGATCAGCCATCTCTATCATTCATGAATCTGGGCATGGATGTTGATGAGTTCCAGCTAGAGTCTTCAGATTCTGGAGGAACAGCTTCTGATCAAGAGATAGTTGATGCTTCTGTACAAGATCAACTCCCTTCATTTCTTGATCCGCCCCCAGAACAAACAATTTCAGTTTCCTCAACAGATACGCTCACTAGAATTCCAAGACCTAGACAACCATCCCTCATATCTTCACTCTTTGTTCCTAGAAATAGGAACATGCCTCCACCGCCGCCGGCTAATGTATCTGAGAATACTCAGTACATTCAGCCACTTGTTTTTCCTACCTCTTCTTCTTTAACCCCTTCTGTTTCTACTTCATTGACTACTGGTCAGTCACCTGGTGAGGTTTCCCTTCATGTGCCTCCTCCAGTTACTCCAGTAGTCCCTGCTGCTGGTCCAGTGACACTTCCCCCTCCGTCACTGGACACTCAATTTATCTCTTTCTCAACCGACATCTAAGACCTGATCAAACGGGTGGAGGATGTTCATAAGACAATTGAGAAAAATGCCAAGTCAATCTCCAGGTACAACAAAGACAATTGAGAAAAATGCCAAGTCAATCTCCAGGTACAACAAAGACAGTCTGACCAATCAAAAAGTGGTGGACCTGGGGATTAATAGGTTTGCACAGAATGAAGACTTGGTATTTCACAAGCTCAATGAGTTGGTCACTGGCTGTAACAATCTGGCCACTTCTCTAAAGGAAGCCTTTGACCTAACTCAAACAAAAGTCACCTCATCAATCTCCAGTTTACTTGGCACAACTATCAGATCATCTGAAACTGAACTGAAGGAGATTGAAAGACATGTCAAGGAATTAGTTGATCGACCTGCTCTTAATGTGACTGAGCTTGGGCAGCAGTTGGCAACTTCAGTTGGTCAGATCATTAAGGATACCTTGGCAGAGAGGGAAGAAGTATTGGTTCAAAGGGTGATGTCTGAGATCACCAAGATTACCCCTTCACCATTTGACCTGATCCCAATCACTACACAGGTTGATTTGTTGAAGGGTAGTCTCGATAATCTGGCTGCCAAAGTGTCTGAACATTCAACAGCTTTAGACAAACTGACAACTGAAGTTGGAAAAGAAAAGGAAAAAGAAATTGTGAAGGAAAGAGAATTGGTTGCAACTGGGCTTTCTACAGATGATCTTACCCTTTTGAATGCCATCAAGGCTAGTTAGGAACAAACATCTGCCAATGTTCTGACTCAGTCTAAAGAAGTGAATCATTTGTGGAGGACAGTTCGCATGATTTGTGGAGTGTTCAAGGAGTGCAAGGACTTACAATCATGGCAGCCTCTAGGTCGCTTGCCATCTAGCCAGTTTGACTTTGATGTTGTTCGTCAAGGACTAGATGCTGCCAAGGGGGAAAGATCAGTCCATGCACCAAGTACAACTGTTGAAGCTCCAGGTGATAAGGCAATTGTTGTGGCCACTAGTACTGATGCTAGTGGGCAAGTTATTGAACAATTTGAAGATGTGGTTGATAGGGGGAATATTGACAAGGGAAAGAGTATTGTGCTGGCCACTGATACACAAACAGAAGCAACTGGTACTGATGCCAGTGTGCTAGAAACTGGTAATCCTGATAAGCTTCCTCCAGTGTCTGAAAGTGATAGCAAAAGACTGGCAAGAATTGGTGATGGTATAAAAGAAAGAAAGAAGCAAAAGCAAGCTAACCAATTGGTTGCCAGAGGACAACTGGAGAGAATGAAGATACTGATGCTAGTGGGCAAGTTATTGAACAATTTGAAGATGTGGTTGATAGGGGGAATATTGACAAGGGAAAGAGTATTGTGCTGGCCACTGATACACAAACAGAAGCAACTGGTACTGATGCCAGTGTGCTAGAAACTGGTAATCCTGATAAGCTTCCTCCAGTGTCTGAAAGTGATAGCAAAAGACTGGCAAGAATTGGTGATGGTATAAAAGAAAGAAAGAAGCAAAAGCAAGCTAACCAATTGGTTGCCAGAGGACAACTGGAGAGAATGAAGATACTTGATGCTAGTGGGCAAGTTATTGAACAATTTGAAGATGTGGTTGATAGGGGGAATATTGACAAGGGAAAGAGTATTGTGCTGGCCACTGATACACAAACAGAAGCAACTGGTACTGATGCCAGTGTGCTAGAAACTGGTAATCCTGATAAGCTTCCTCCAGTGTCTGAAAGTGATAGCAAAAGACTGGCAAGAATTGGTGATGGTATAAAAGAAAGAAAGAAGCAAAAGCAAGCTAACCAATTGGTTGCCAGAGGACAACTGGAGAGAATGAAGATACTTGATGCTAGTGATGCCAATCTGTTAGGCATCTCACTGGAGCAGTACTTGAAAGTTAAAACTGATCAAAGGATAATTGGTATGTTGAATGAAATGCTTGATATCGAGCTGGACAAACATTATCCTGATGATGAGGCTGAATATGATGCCAAGAACATTGTTGTATCAGTGGAGAAGGCCAGAGAGATTAGGGCCAGTGGAATTCAAAGGAGAATGGAGAATGTCAAGAAAGTGGTCAGAAGAGTACTGAATCCACCCAAGTCCAAAGGAAAATTAAAACCATTGCCAAGAGATGCAGATTTGGGGACTTAGGTGCAACCAAATGAGCCCACAACTGAAGATATTCGAGTTGCAGTGCAAAAACTGAGCACTAGCCAGATCCAACTGGCTAATGAATCTGAAGCACGTGCATACTTGACTGGAGTACTACAGCGTCGATATAAACCAGGCAAGATCATTGATCTTAAAGTGTCGATCAAGCCTGGAACTCAATACTTTACAGTTGGGGTTTAGTACTTCAATGGACCATTGTGCTCAACTGAAAATCCAGACATCCATAGGTATGGCCATTCTGAGCATGTGGAGATGCTGAATGTGTTGGAGGCTAGGCAGCAGAAGAACAAGTTGGAAAGAGGTTGGATTCATGTGCTTCAAAGTCTTATCAAGTTCAAGGAAAGTGTTGAAGAAAAACTGAACTTTGATCCTGAAGACAACCAACCCATTTCTACAGCTGCCAAGAGAAGGAAAACTGGCGAAGGGCCATCTGTATAAGTTTTCCTTCCAGTTATCATCTTGTAATTTTATTTTACTTTCTTGTAACTGATGTAAATTTCATTTTCCTGTATAAATGAAGTTACCAGATTGTAACAACAGGATAGATAACAGATTAAATCTAACAAACTTAAAAGAAATACCCAAGGCATTTAATGATCTATAAAAATGCCTTGGAAAATTTAGATAGATTTAGTCAAACAAGTCTTTCCAGTTCATACTTGTACAGATACAAGAACTTGAAAAGACTTGGCAATATTTCAGGACAATTAGGGGGAATTTGTTAGGACCAGTTTACTGATAAACTGGTCAGTCTCCAGTTGCATCTGGAGACCTGAAGAAATTGTCCAGAAATATATGAAGTCCAGTTGTAACGTACAGTTAACACAACTGAAGACTTCCTCCGGTTGAGATCTGACCAGATATGAAGACATTCCAATTGAAGTCGAATACAACAAATGAAAGATAGAGAATGACAACGGTAGCGAAGCCCAGTTGACATTCTATTCAGATAGAAACTGGAGAATATCAGTTTAAAGCATTTACAAAGCTTTACACTGATTACGAGGAAGACCTTTATGCTTTATGTGCTATTAACCGGACAATAGAAATTGTCTATGTTTAAAGTACAAAAGTACATAAAGCAGGTTGAATAAAGTGACTTTATGTCATACTTTATACAGCATTTAATTGGAAGTCGTATTGTTTCCTTAAATGCTCTCAACCATATTTGTACGATAAAGTTGGAATCTCAATGACAACTTTATCTATAAATAGAGGTCTTTGCACAACCAAGAAACAACTTTGCATATTCAGACATTTGCATTTCTTGGTGAACTTGTGCAATATTCTCTCAATCGCAAAAAGGAACATTTCACTACTTTAAATGTTTCAATTATTTAGAGAATTTCCAAGTATTAGATCAATTATATTTCATAGGTTGTTAGGATATTTACATTATTGTATTATCTTGGTTCCGCAACAACCTTGTAATTTATTTAACATTAATAAATAAATTACACTTGAAAATTACATATTGTCTCACCAATTTACTTTACAAGTATTTACTTATTGCATTGTCGTTACTTACTTACATTTGTCACCTTATAAGTAACTCTCCAGATTAACCTGGTATACTACACACTGCAACTGGTCGTCTCCAGATCAGTGTGTGTATTGCAAAGTAATCTCACTATTGACATAGAGGTGTCTTCAGTGGTACCATCTATTGAGTTGAGACTTACATTAATCATCTACTACTATTTTTATTTTTCCCACCGCAATTAACTTATAATTACTTTTTCGCCCTTATTAATTTATTTTGACCGAGCAAATTTTTCTTTACATTTTACCAATGTCCCACCCACACCCCCTTTCTTACCTTTTTCCTTTTACCAGTAATGAATGTGTCTGGGCTCAGTAATGATATATTGCAAAGCAATCTACAAATTTTAATGCTCAATTCAGTATTCTTATTGCTTAAAGTAAAGGAAAACAATTGAGAAAAGGACATCTTCTTCAACCTTCACTTCCATTAAAACCTTTACTTCCGTTAAAATAGATCAAATATTTAATAAACAAATAATTGGTTGAAATAGATCACTGCAAACGAGGATAGAAACCACATATGTCCCATTAAGGATAAATCTCATTTCGCGGAGATATACCAGCTTATAATGGAGACTATAATTTATAAAGAAATTTCATTTTTTCAAAAATTACATCTAACAATATCCCAACAAAAAACGTCAAGAACCATAAAAACTAAAATGTATAACATAAAACCTATATCTTATTTTATATGTTTAAAACTTACAACAATAATGTACCTAACTAAAAATGTTGGTGTGTTATTTAAACCAAACCATATTTTTTTTATAAGATATTTCATTGGTCTAAACCAAAATTGGCCTAATAAACACAAAACTATTAGGTTAATATATATATATCTAATGGCTCGTTAAGTATATATATATATATATATATATATATATATATATATAATATATATATATATATATATTATATGGATATCAAATCTGAAATTGAAATATATATTTGTCTATTATCCATGACCCTAGCCCCTTTAAGCCTATTATTTGACCATTATTAACTGCAACCTTTAAATTTACCTTACAAGACAGATAGCGTAACGACAGACCACCTTTAAGCATTATAATAACGTTGTAATGGCCTTTTAAACCTTTATTTACAACACTATTGAACATACACCAATCTTTCCAACTTAAATCTTGAAACTTTGATCTATTCCTAAACCATAAGAAAAAAAAGGACTTGATATCTTAGATAATCCTATCCGGGTTTGCCTCCACATTCGAAAATCTTTTGTTGTTCCTCGCACGTCAAAGACACCAATATGCCACGAAGATAATACTTTTCAAAGCTTTCTTCTTATTCCTCCCCAACTTGATGTGTTTATGAAGACTAACCAAATTCTTTTTTGAGAAGAAATAAAACCCGTTAGCCTTGCACGAAGTCATGATATATATCATCCCAGACAACACATGCTACCCTACAAAAGCAGATGAGGTGGTCAGCAGTTTCGGTTTCCTCGCCACACATAATCCGCACCAATGATCATCAATAAATACATTTCATTTAACAAGAACCAAAGCTGTCGGTAAACAGTCCATCCTCTATGCAAGAATGTTACATTTCTTAGGGCGGAGGGAGTACTCCACAAGTACCCAATCTCTCCTCCAATCAAAACCCTCCAACTCACAACTACCAAATTCTACCTAATTCTTACTCAAATCATAGGCATAACATACCCAATTCTGTAATCTACCCAATTTTTTTTCTTTTTAATATATTTTTATACATAAATTGAAAACTATATAAACTAAACATTAAATTTATTAAAATAAACATTACATAATAATAATAATAATAATAATAATAATAATAATAAAATAATGAAAAATAATAGTTCAGGGGTAAACAAAGGACCTTTTCAAACTGGTCATGTAAAACTCATGAATATAACAATAGTTCAGGGGCCATTATGAAAAATTTGCAGTTATGATATATGTATATATGTTTTCACCTCTTCTTTTTCTTCTTCGTGGATCTCGCTAGTCACTTGCAACTTCTTAACTTTTTTTTTTAACTTATGAAACGGTCAAAACTATAAATATTGAGGGGGGGCCACCTTTCAAACGGTCAAAAAATTGAACCCAAGGATCGGCTTCAATACTCGAATTGCTACCCGATTTGCGCTACCGACGTTACCCGATCGCGGCGGCGGTGTAGCCGATCGGGTTTGGCGAAACCGACGGCTACCCGAGAGGTACTCCCTCCGCCCTTATGGATCCATTTTGGCCATTTAAAAGCAAACATGTTGGTGAAGTCTTGATCACTTGATAGGATGTCTTTTACCGCCTTTACATAAAATTAATTATTTATTAGACCCGCCATCCTAGCTCCATTTGTCCTCGTGGGTAATCAGCCTGATCGAATTAATGGGGTGTTTGGTACGATGGAATAGAAATGGGAGAAAGGGAATTAGAAACACTTTTAGTTGAACAGAATCGAGAATGGAAACGTGAGAATGGTTTCCATTCTCTCCATTCTCTACAAATTATAGAGAATGGGTGAGAATGGGGGGAAAAATTGACGATAATATATGTGTTAATATTGATTGTTAATTAAAACTTTATATTTTTTTTATATTCATTCTCTGTTGGTATCAAACAACAGAATCCATTCTCTTTCTAAATACTCATTTTCTTTCCCACTATTTTCATTCTCTTTTACATTTTCATTTCTTATGATTCCCTCCTACCAAACATCTTCTAAGTAACCAACAAGTCTTCTTTGTTAGTCTAGCTTTAAAGCCTCCTTCATCTAGTCATTTAGACCCATCCCATCTTCCCCCAAAACAGTCAGCTAAAGTGTTGTATCTGTCCCGAACCATACAATTCTTATCCTTTTCGATTTTAAACAGATGTGGGAGTTCGTATTTCAAAGGTTGGTCTCCGATCTCTCCTTTAAAGACCCTGATGATTCCAACCCCAACCACATTAATTTTATTAACCCCATTGACTATTGGTTTTCAGGTCCCAGACTTTCAGTCCATTGTACCTGACTTCTCATTCTATAAAATCAATGTAAAATACATGTAATAGCCATTCAATTTAGTAACTCTTATCATTTTAAGATAAATCATGAATACATATTTTCTTATATTAAAAATCTCATGGCCACGTTAATTAGCAAGTCCTTTAATTAAATCGTTATAAAATGAACCCAATTGGGAAATGGGCTTTTTCATAATTCCCCAAATGTAGTGTCTATTTTGAGTTTTCAGTTTCAGTTTGTGCTTTATGGGCCCAATCAGGCAGTAATATACTTTTGTTCATGGTAAGCTTTCTATCACTCCAAAGGCCCATTCACCAATCTAAATCCATAGATAATCCACCATTGCTTGTAAGACGCATGCTCACTACTTTATAAAGCGTTTTAATTCTTCTTCTTATATTTCTATAAAACTATGAATTATTTTTTTATAGAAAAGCGGGTTAGTTTATTAGTGGTTCGAAGGAAGTGATATGAGGTTGTTCCACCTAAGCTTAAATATGATACTTCTCACATCACATTTTTTAATCAAATAAAAACAAAATCATTTAGTACTTTTGAAAAACGGTTAAAAAATTATTTTTAAGAGTTTTATACCTAAGAATCTAAGATTAGTATACTACCCAACAAATAAAAAATAATTTTTGTCTATTATTTTTAGCTTTAAATACTAACCAATAAATACAAAACACAACTTAAATATACTCTTCAAATGAAATGGTTTTACACAAATCTTAATGACCATTGGAAAAATTTGAAAAACCTCATACAATTCCAAGTTTGTATCATACCTTCTTGTTTGAAGACCAAAATACTTCTAAAATAGCTTAGATTGAAGCCGAATCTTGAAAGAGCATTGCCAGTAGTATTTTTATTGCATTATACAGGACTCGCTGAGCCACATTTCTGTTAGAGTCGACCTGATTCATGGATGCAATATGCTTATCTTTTTTGGTTTATGGATGAACTGGTGTTAAGGGAAATACAGATTATTAGTACAAAATACGAAGTATATATATTTTTTTAGTAGGGTTAAAAACTAAATCATTCCTAAACTGCCAAATTTCCCACGAATGAGTATTAACAATAGTCTAAATGATGTCCTTTGCTTTGCGTTACAACTTCATGGATTCCACAAAATCAACAGTTTCAAATCAGCCACGAGAAATAAGGATTATGAATGTCGGGCCATTTCAGAATCGAAGTCCATATATCTATGGCAATCACACAATCGGCCAACATATGATGGAGAGTTTCGGAAATCTTGATAGGTGTTTGGGAACAGTTTTGAAAAATGAATGTAGATGTTACTGAAAAGCCAGTATTGATGTAGCTCATTGTAAAAAGACAAGACACCCTTTGTCGTTGGTTGGTGATGGGACCGAGAAGATTTTCAGTGACATGTTTCCTTGCAGTGGGGACTAAAACAGAGATGAGAAGTGACTATTGGCCCAAAAAAAAGAAGGAAATTGTTAACTGCCATTGAAAGTCAGCTGCACCAAGCACAGTGGCTGGTGACACTAAGGGTATATTCGGCTAGATCTGGAGAGACGAGGGTTTAAGATTCCGTCAACTGGAAGCCTGAATATTTAAGCTGATGACTTGAAGATTGTTGGAGGAAAACATAGAATCCAGTGATGGGGTTTGAGCAATCTCCATGTAGAAGTGTTGGTCACATTCTGTGGGTACAAGTCTGTTGATTCATTGTGACACCTAGCTATAAGATTACCAAGTAAAATCAACTCAAATAAGCACAAATGGGACATGATCAGTAGTAAGCAAACAAAATGGGCTTAATCACTAATGGGTCAAAACAGATCATTTCTAATCGAGTCAAAACAGATTGGGTCGAGTTGACCGAATCCTTAAGTACTTTCAACCGTAATTGGAAAAAAAAACAGAACTCAAATCAATTCATTTAGTCACCTTTAATTAAAACAATAACAAGGGTATGAATACCTGAAAACAATATTGCTTACATTGATGTGCATTGTCAAATAGACTTTGACACACGTATATCTCAACTCAAAAGAACATCACCACAGCTAGTGAGACACTAACCGAAGATTTCTAACCTAATTACACTTCATCAAAATGTTTCCTACAAGCAAAAAAGAACACGTAAATCTACCTAGCATTCAATGAATGTATCCTAAATCAAATCTGCAAGAAACAACACTATACTGCCAAAAAACCACCATCTTTGGTTGTTTTTTGAGTTAAAAAGACAGGTTTGTATCTCAGCTCCTATCGGGTCCAATTAGTTGCAACAAAGGTTATTTACACGAGTCTTCCATCAATAGTCAGCTTGTAGAAATTTCTCATAAGTTGTTCCACTAAGTGTCTTGTTGACTTCTTCCCAGTTCTTGATGTGCTCCGATAACGCCCCTTTGTGTATTTTGACCTGTTGGCTTGTCAAATTCATCCGTGGCAACTTCAGAAAATCTTCAACTTCTATGAGCTTCTGCTGCAGGCGATCGAATGAAAAAATAAGCAGAGTGGCAGATCTATAATCTTTGACCAACATTACATTATGAGGAAAGAATTTCTCTTAAGCGACATTTTTCTTTGTTGCTAGTATTTTGTTCAATGATAGCTGTACATAACATAATATAAAAATGACCCATTTACTAGAAGAGCAGAAGAAACAATAGGATTCTTACAGAGGGGTCTTTCATGAGATCTTCATAGTAGATTATGATGTGGCGTGTGCCAATGAAATAGTTGAGTGCCTTTATGGCCGTCGATTCCATTCCCCTCAAATCCGATTTCAGTGATGTGACATTGATTTCAGGTTTGTATTTTGAAAGTAAAGAAGCCTAAAGAAACAAAAGAAATAGAACAAGATCATGCAAATGCAATGAGTTGTGTGAACAAAATTCTAACAAAATAAAAAGAAAGATGTAATGTTTGTGTGAATTTTATGTGGATTATGCATGTGTAAAACATGAAGCAAATTGTGTCGTTGCACAATATTTCATGAGCATGCCAAAGCACCCTTATTTATATAGACTGCGCATAATCAGTTCTCTACTGTTTTACATAAGGGACTTCAATTTTCCGAGTTTTAAAGCCAAATTAATCAGAAACGTATACGTTGATAAGTATTTGATTTGAAATTAAGTTTAAAATTTCCTAAGTCCTAACTATAGCATATAAGCGTATGCAAATAATCAGATGTGGAGAAACATGTAAGAAAGTAGAAACCTCTTCATGAGAGTGCACATGAGACACGTGGACTCCATTTAGCAGCTTGGCCTCTTTATCGTACACATTTGCAAGCATCGAGACCAATCTACGCAATACATTTCTCCGCAAGAGGAAAACTACGTTAACACCTCTATCGTTGAAGTATTGTGCTATCTCTTTAGGATGCTGCATCAATCCCTGCAGTTGCATGCAACTATAGTTTCTTAGAAGATCCATTCTCACTTTCTGAATATGTTAGTGACTTGACTAATCTAGGTGCATTCAGCTAATACTTATTCCCAAAATAGCCCTAATCCTTCTACTGAAGCTATTTAAAGGTTGTTTAGCTTATAAGGACAAGAATGGAAATACCTGGTTAAGCATCCATTTGAATCCAATCGCAGCAGAACACTCGTTCTTAGAAGAACTAGTAAACCAGTCCAAATTGTAAACTTTATCAAGCATTTTAACTATTGATGACACGTTATCCCTCCTACTCTTTGGGCCAAAAATCTCACCATTAGAACTAACATTTACATGACTATTTAACAAAGTTTCAAACCATCCACTTCCCGATCTTTGCATAGAAACAATGGCAAACAACCGCACGGGATTCCCAGCACATTCCGACCTGGCAATTCGACCATTTGTCATATAAGAAACTGCAAATCTCAACAAAAGGAAAGATCTTTTCAACTATTTTGTCAGAAAGATTTACCTATTGAATGTTTTGGGCTTTGGGTAATGCAAGTAAGGTATTTGCGAACGATCAACAACGGTGTCATAACAAGGCCTCTCGTAATCTTGAAAGAATAAAAACCTATTCGTGTTTTGAAGTTTCATTTGCTTCAAACAAATTGAACATATATAAATACCACACACCATTGCAAATGCTGATAACATCAATCTCCATACAACCGAAGCCTTTTTTGGAGGCTTGATAGTTAGAATATCCTGTCATTCAACAAATTAAAACCAATTAACATAACTTAATGATACTACTTATATATCAAAATGTAACAATATTTTACCTTACATATAAAAAAAAAGATTCATATATTATAGTTGTAAGGATCATTTTAGTCATATATCTGGACAAAAAACATCCTATTTATCAATGTTTTTCTTATGGTCACAAATCTAGAACAATAGTCATGTATGTTGTGAAATTTAAGGTTATAGATTTGGTAGGTACATAACTTTAATGAAACTAAATTCACTTCCTAGTTAAGAATAATATTAGCTCAAAATAACCAAATAAAATCACTTAAACCTAAAATCATATCATCAATATGACAATATACATAACCCTAATCAGAAAATTAAAAAAAAAAAATTTTAAAAAAAAAAAAAAGTCTTAAAAATGGAAATGAAAACATGAAAATGGAAAAAGATAAAAACCCATTAAAAAAGATTAAAACTTTTTACCTTATTGAAGGAGCATAAAAGTTCTAACATTATTATTATTACAAATTAAGTGAATAAATAAAGATTCAAGATCTTGTGATGCTTCAAAATCTTGGTCTTTGGTCACAATGTTGGTTTCTTGGAATATACATCATACATAAATAGATAGATACAGAAATATAGATATATGTATATGTATATGTGTGTGAGAAAGAGAGAGGGAGATATTAAAAAAAGAAAAGAGGAACCCTAGACGAAACAAAGAAAGCACTCTCTCTTCTTCTAGTAAAAGATCAAACAGCTGGGTATCGGTCTTCTGCCTTTTAGGCGGACACTTTCTTCATTATAAATTATTAAATTTTTATATTAAATTTAATTAAATATTATATGAATATGTTGCTCTGATCTATGAATTTTTGGTGTAAATGATACCATGGAATAAAGGGTAACCGGACCAGAAACTTTCCGCGACGATGTCGCCGCGGAAAGTCGGAAAAGACAAAAGTTTCCGCGGCGATATCGCCGCGGAAAGTGCGGGCCCCCATGTCATTAATGGCTAATCTGACAGAATTTTAGCGGGCTCCCCCTCATTAGCGGCGAGGTCGCCGGGGAAAGTCCGGTCCGGTTACCCTTTTTTAGGTCGGACTACATAGCGCCTTATTAATTAATTAAAAATTGTGTTTTGGTGTATATAACGATACGATTAATTAAAACTTTAAAAGTTGTGTAAGTAATCAATGAGGTCACATTACTTAAAAAAATTAAACATTATTAACTTATATAAGGGGAGGGAATATGAGGCTGTTAGACATCTAACTTGGGTGAAAAACCCCTCACATACCTTTTTTTAAACCATAAAAAACATGGGGGCCCAAACATTTATTCAAAATATTAAAAAATTTGTATGTGAGGGGTTTTTCACCCAAGTTGGGTGCATAAAAGCATCATACTCACTTTTCCCCTTATATAAAGTCATTATAAAAAATTGACGGTACCCACGCAATGCGGCGGTGATCGTGGCGGCGACGATGTGATGGTAGGCGAATGTTGGTGGTGGAGGCGTCGTCGAGTTGTGTTAATAATTGATGTAAAAGTAATTGATGTAAAGGGTACAACACCGATTCTCTTTTTTCCCCTGCCTCATTCTCCTAATCATGCTGAGGTAATTCAACAACTTCAAGATTAGTCCAAGACTTTGAAAAGGCCTGTTAAAACTAGTACCATGGACGCCTCCAAGCGAATGGAGATTGATCATTCCCAGCTTGCTCATCAAAGAAGTGCGCTTCCGGCTTGGCTTGTAGTCGTAGTCTTTTAGCTTATATTGTCGTCGGCCTTCCTACACACACGCTAATGGTTATCCCCAAGGTTCAACGAATGAATGAAGCTATGCTATGATCGTACCCGGATAGAGCTGATAGTCTTCCTCTGATGTCTCCAAGCAGGTTAATGGAGATAATTGATGGGAAATGATCCTCCTAATATCAATATAAAAATAATCTATCTATAGACACGTGTAACTTATTCTTTTTCTTAATCTAATTTTTTAATTTTACTCAATGTCATGATAGCAAGGTATTGTTTAGTAGAATTTACCATTTTCTATATCAGATTCATATCATTTCATACATCGAATGTATTTACACGATGGATGTATCTTTGACTCGACTAGTTTGTAGTTGAAACTTGCATTCAGTAGCTAGAGTTTTCAAGGTGATTAAGGTGTTAGTTTATTGATATAAAATTACATAAAAAGATGACTATATTACAATTTAAAAAAAAACACTAAAAACAGTATCCACGCGATGCGACAGTGTAATGGTGACGGTTGGGTGGTGGCGATGTAACGGCGGTGGCAGTGGTGGCAGTGTCGGGTGGTGGCGGCGATTGGTGGTGGTGGTGGCGGCGAGTGGTGGTTGTGGCGGCGATGAGTAGTGGTGGTGGCGGCGATTGGTGGTGGTGGTGGCGGCGATTGGTGGTGGTGGTGGCGGCGATTGGTGGTGGTGGTGGCGGCGATTGGTGGTGGTGGTGGCGGCGATTGGTGGTGGTGGTGGCGGCGATTGGTGGTGGTGGTGGCGGCGATTGGTGGTGGTGGTGGCGGCGATTGGTGGTGGTGGTGGCGGCGATTGGTCGGGTGGTGGCGGCGATTGGTGGTGGTGGTGGCGGCGAGTGGTGGTTGTGGCGGCGATGAGTAGTGTAGGTTATTGGTGTAATGCGGTTTGATATATTATTGAAACTTAAAATTTAATGTTGAAAGTTGAAAATTAAATTTGTTTAGTATAAGTAATATAGAGATATATAATTAGTTAAGAAGTATTTAGGTAATTATTTTTCACAAGCTATAAGTTTTCTTCAAAAACTACTTTAAATCATGGTTTTAGAACTTACAAAGACCAAGCTGGTAAAATTTTGATTGTCAAATAAGCTCGTATTCACAGACTCATATAAACTCCACATCAAACACAATAAACTCGGAGTTGATAAATTCAAACATACTAATATGATATTGTATTTATTTTTGTCTAATAGTACTATATTAAGAATAAAATTTTAAGTACTTCGAACCCACTAACTCATTTTTTTCAAATCCGCGTGTAGTTTGAAAGAGTATTTGAATTTGACTTTTGTAGCTTATTTTTTGGCTTAAAACCATTTTCCTAGCTAAAAATAGTAATTTAATGATGACATATCACATATGGCTATGACAGTTGTTTTTAAAGTTTGAAACACACCCCTTGACCCTTGTTGTTTGATATACCTTGCATTTATTGATACAATTGTTGGAAATTATAATAATAATAGTACTCGTAATTATAGTTGTTAGACTCTTACGAGTCACGAGTCGAATCGATTTACACCCAAAACGAGCCGACTCGTTAGATGACTCTTTTTTCTCCTGACTCTTACGCGTCGCAGTGTGAATTTGGAACGAGTCAATACGAGTCGCAAACTTATGATTGTTGTAGTTTGATAATATGGTTATATATTATATATCATATTTATGGTTACATTATTTTGTATGTTATATATGTATTTTTGATTCTTTTAGTATGAATTTGAAGATAAACTGTAAATTTATGACTCAAAGTATCGAATATGTAATATTTTGATAATGTATTACGATAATCAACTTATATTTTGTTTATAAATACCTCACAATGTAAAATTATACAATATTATGTATAATTAAAAATGTCCTGACTCTTACGAGTCGAGTCACGTTTCGAGTCACGAGTCAAAAATTAGGTTTTCGAATCGAGTCAAAAGATACGAGTCGACAACTATGCTCGTAATATACTACTCGTATAAGTTTTTGTAAAATGAATGAATGTTTTTTGTTAAAGTTGAGCATCAGAGACATGATGTGCTGTAAAAAAAGTAAGACTATGTGATAAAAAATGATCTAATGAATATGTGTTAGACAACTTGTCAAAACGTTTTATTTTGTGTCGGATTTAGAAATAAGTCAGCGGTCTAAAATGCCTCTTTAGAGCTTGTTGTAAGATTAATATGTTTGATCAAATCTATGATAAAGCTCATTGTGCAAATGATCAAATTCAGTTTAATGGTTTATGGATGATAAAATCCTTTGATTAACTATATAGTGATCGAAAAACAAAAGGACAATAACTTTTTTATTGCTTTCAAGGTGGAATTCTTTGGCTTTCACATTGACTAACGTAATAATCCATCCAAGATCCATTAGATAATTAAGTATTAGTTTCTAGATGACCTTGTGAATTGTGATCAATTAATAATTCAATCAAATATGCTTTTTTTTATGTGTTTTTATTCTAAAAGCCAACGTCTATAGAAAAATGTAGTTATGTTTTGTTTCTGTCGTTCCTAAAAAATGTCTTCATTTGCAAACAAAATTAAAAATAGCTATTATTGTATTTAAAGAGTTATTATAATTAAGATGTTGGTCATCTTTGTTATGGATCCAAAGACCGTGGTTAGTGTAAAAAATATGATACCAATAAAGGATTATAAAAAGCGGATAACCTTACACGATTCTAACATCAATCATCAATGTTAATTTTGTGTATTTTTCGAGATGAACGGAATTTGAAATAAAGCTATTGTATTCTAGTAAAAAATATAGATTGATAAAAGAATGCTGATGTTGTAGTTTTTAGGACACCCAACTAATCATATTTTTGTAAACAGTTACGGGCAATATTTTGGATTCCATCTTATAGACTTATGGACACGAGACTTGATTCAAACTCGTTATCTATTTCTAGCAAAAGTCTTCAATAATATCCCTACCAAAGGTTTAAAGTCATTTAATAGTTTGAATCTACAATACAATTTTATTTGTGATATATATAATAACATATCAAATGCAAAATATTATTGCAAAACCTTTTGATACGAGTTTAAGTTTTACCCATGAATTTTGATGTGATGTATAAACATTTTGATACGTTAATATTGAATTGAATTGAACTCCTAATCAATTTTGAGGGTAAACAATTGATTGCTGAAATAACTTTCAAAAAAATTCTGTTTCATTTTGATTGTCAACCAACAACAAAAACATAAATTAAGATATGTTAATACGTATCATTTTTATTTTTATTTTGAACATTAATACGTATCATTATTTTTTTTTCCGAACATTTAGTCGGTATACGACATCAGGGAAACCTCACCGTATAATGGTGAAGCCTTGCACGTACCCTAGACAACGAGATGTTGACCATGAGCCGTTACAAGTATTCAGAGGGAAAAACCCCAAGATTTTGCCATCCCTAAGGATCGAACTCAAGATCTTGGATAAAACCGGGAGTGCATCTGACCAGCTGGGCTGACCTTCATTGGCTACGTATCATTATTTTTATTTTTTTTTGAACGTTTGAAATATTATATTAAGTTATAGACTAGCGAGAATCTAAGGGCATCCCCAATGGCATCAACCTATCAATGACTTTTTATTATTTCAACACCATCAATTTATAATATTAAATTAAGAATGTTATATAAAGTCATATTAATATAATGTATTTATAAATTGGTGTGAGTGTTTTTGAAAAAAGTCTTTCATCAAATAGTTGAGGATTGTCAACCTTTTGATGAAAAAAGCTATCTTTCCCAATGGTAAAAAGCTTTTCAATGACTTATTAGCATAAAAAAACCTTTTGATCAACCTACCATTGTGGATGCTTTTAAGAGTACAAACAAGAATACAAAAGCAAATGTCAAAACATAGAAAGGAAGAAAGTGCAGGGAAGCTCTAAAAACTAAATGAAATCCAATTTTTCCAGTCGATTGAAGCTCTAGAGGATCTATGTGTCAACCATAGGAAGCTTAGCGACTTGAGTTCTTTGACTGCGTATCGAAGGGACGAGGCTTTATTTGTGAAGACAGAGTCATTTAGGGTCTTCCAGAGAGTAGGCTAGCATAACCAAGCTCACATATTTCGGCCTTTCTTTTGTCTACACAGATGCTTCTTATCATTATTATCCTTAGATTTTTTAGACAAAACTATGTAATAATTTTATTTTTTTTTAAGATTTAGTTTATATCTTTTCATTCATAAGTGAAAACCAATTTACATCTGAATAATGGGTAAGCGAGCAACAAGCTGCGCCGCGATCCCTTTTTGAATTGAAAAGCCTATTCTACTGAATACAAATCCTTGGTTCCTCGGGCTCTGCGAGTCTCCGTGGACCACCTTCTGCACCCGCTCTAAAAAACGAACCGCCTCAGGGGCTAGGGATCCAAATGTGTCGAAGGCAAACGGAATGAACACGTGCTATTTCTCTAAACATGATGCCTCGTGCTTAGCAACCTTCCTAGCTTCCGCCTTCAAAACTGCCTGGCCCGGAATGATAACAACAAAAAAAGTGTAACATTCAAACAAATGCGTAATTAGTGATTTTATATCTAAAGTTGACAATCATATTGGTAAAAAATCAATATAGAGGGTACTTATGATTGCGTTTTGAGTTGATTATTTTATTATTGCGTTTACATAACGCAAATAATGAAAAAATGTGTTTGATAAAATAAGTGATTATCTGCGTTTTTGTAGAGAGAAAACATAGTTTTGAAAAAAAATGTCAAAATATATTTTTTAAAACGTAATAATTACGCATATTTTATTTTATATGCAATCTCAAACACCCCATAGAAAAAAATATATAAATAAAAGTGCAGATACTTTATGCATAAAAGTCGACATCGTCAGTTCCCCATTTTCGCATTCGTTTAGGAAATGATTAATAGCAAATTGAGAAGTCCAAATGTCAAGATAGGCATTGTCCCATTTTAGTATATTTCATTTCAATATGACATCAAATATTAAATACAGTAGAACTGTATGCTCATTGAAATGACAATTGAGCATATTTCAATGCTTCTTCATTCAATTAATGTGATTCACATCACATAGCTAAAATAGATAAAGGTAAGGGCATTGGCATCGGACGCATTATGATGCGTGGTGGCTGCGGCACCACCACTCAACACCGCCGCCAACGTTCCACCACGCGTCGTGGGGTTGAAATGCGTGGTCAGACCACGCGGGTGAACTTCCACTGGACAATTCTCGAGGTCTTTAACGTCTTTTACTAGCCAACGGCTAGTTTTATTTGAATATCAAAGTTTTTAAAAAAAATTTATGTATTTCCTATATATATATATATATATATATATATATATATATATATATATATATATATATATATATATATATATATATATATATATATATATATATATATATATATATATATATATATATATATATATATATATATATATATATATATATATATATATATATATATATATATATATATATATATATATATATATATATATATATATATATATATATATATATATATATATATATATATATATATATATATATATATATATATATATATATATATATATATATATATATATATATATATATATATATATATATATATATATATATATATATATATATATATATATATATATATATATATATATATATATATATATATATATATATATATATATATATATATATATATATATATATATATATATATATATATATATATATATATATATATATATATATATATATATATATATATATATATATATATATATATATATATATATATATATATATATATATATATATATATATATATATATATATATATATATATATATATATATATATATATATATATATATATATATATATATATATATATATATATATATATATATATATATATATATATATATATATATATATATATATATATATATATATATATATATATATATATATATATATATATATATATATATATATATATATATATATATATATATATATATATATATATATATATATATATATATATATATATATATATATATATATATATATATATATATATATATATATATATATATATATATATATATATATATATATATATATATATATATATATATATATATATATATATATATATATATATATATATATATATATATATATATATATATATATATATATATATATATATATATATATATATATATATATATATATATATATATATATATATATATATATATATATATATATATATATATATATATATATATATATATATATATATATATATATATATATATATATATATATATATATATATATATATATATATATATATATATATATATATATATATATATATATATATATATATATATATATATATATATATATATATATATATATATATATATATATATATATATATATATATATATATATATATATATATATATATATATATATATATATATATATATATATATATATATATATATATATATATATATATATATATATATATATATATATATATATATATATATATATATATATATATATATATATATATATATATATATATATATATATATATATATATATATATATATATATATATATATATATATATATATATATATATATATATATATATATATATATATATATATATATATATATATATATATATATATATATATATATATATATATATATATATATATATATATATATATATATATATATATATATATATATATATATATATATATATATATATATATATATATATATATATATATATATATATATATATATATATATATATATATATATATATATATATATATATATATATATATATATATATATATATATATATATATATATATATATATATATATATATATATATATATATATATATATATATATATATATATATATATATATATATATATATATATATATATATATATATATATATATATATATATATATATATATATATATATATATATATATATATATATATATATATATATATATATATATATATATATATATATATATATATATATATATATATATATATATATATATATATATATATATATATATATATATATATATATATATATATATATATATATATATATATATATATATATATATATATATATATATATATATATATATATATATATATATATATATATATATATATATATATATATATATATATATATATATATATATATATATATATATATATATATATATATATATATATATATATATATATATATATATATATATATATATATATATATATATATATATATATATATATATATATATATATATATATATATATATATATATATATATATATATATATATATATATATATATATATATATATATATATATATATATATATATATATATATATATATATATATATATATATATATATATATATATATATATATATATATATATATATATATATATATATATATATATATATATATATATATATATATATATATATATATATATATATATATATATATATATATATATATATATATATATATATATATATATATATATATATATATATATATATATATATATATATATATATATATATATATATATATATATATATATATATATATATATATATATATATATATATATATATATATATATATATATATATATATATATATATATATATATATATATATATATATATATATATATATATATATATATATATATATATATATATATATATATATATATATATATATATATATATATATATATATATATATATATATATATATATATATATATATATATATATATATATATATATATATATATATATATATATATATATATATATATATATATATATATATATATATATATATATATATATATATATATATATATATATATATATATATATATATATATATATATATATATATATATATCTTTTTTTTCTCTAAACATATATACAATTTCTATATATATATATATATCATATCGATACATATATTTCTGGTGTATAATCATCTCTTTGATGATTAATTTCTAATATTTTGTAATAATAAACTCTATAAACCTTAATAATAATAATATTTCTGGTTGTGTTCTTATTGATTGAAGATATTAATTGGGAAAATGCTATGAATGCAGAAATGGAAGCTTTAAATAGAAACAATATTTGGAGTTTGACTACTTTACCTTCTGGTAGAAAACCTATAAGTTGTAAATGAATATATAAAATCAAATACAAATCTAATGGTGAAATAGAAAAGGTATAAAGCAAGATTAGTTGCTAAAGGATATAGTCAACAAGTAGGTATAGATTTTGATGAGACTTTTTCACCTGTTGTGAAAATGGTTACTGTTAGATGCTTGTTAACTATTGATGTTTCTTTTAAATGGCCTTTATATCAACTTGATGTTAACAATGAATTCTTGTATGGTGATTTAAAAGAAGAAGTGTACATGGAACTTCCTCAAGGTTATTTTAATGATAAAGAAAATATGGTATGTAAGCTAAACAAGTCATTATGTGGCTTGAAACAGGTTCCAAGACAGTGGAATTCAAAGTTATGTAATGCTTTAATTGAGTTTGGATTTGTGCAGAGTAAATCTGATTACTCTTTATTTACTAAGAGTAATAATGATACTTTTGTGGCTTTGTTAGTATATGTGGATGATATTGTATTGACTGGAAATTGTCAAAATGAGATAGAAAAAGTTAAGGTTTTTATGAATTCTAAGTTCAGAATAAAGGACTTGGGAAAACTTAAATATTTTCTTGGTATAGAGGTTCTTGAAAATGAAAATGGTTTGTGCTTATCTCAAAGAAAGTATTGTTTGGAATTACTTAATGACTTTGGTCTTCTAGGTTGCAAACCTATTCACACTCCTCTTGAAATGAATTTGTCTCTTAAAACTGATTCTTCAAAACTGCTTGAAAATATTACTGTGTATCAAAAGTTGATTGGCAAGCTTATTTATTTGACTCTTACAAGACCTGATATAAGTTATGCAGTTCAGTGTTTGTCTCAATTTATGCATGCTCTAACTCAAAATCATTTTAATACTGGTTTGAGAGTTTTAAGATATCTTAAGCAAACCCCAGGTAAAGGTTTATTTATTCAGAAATGCAATAGTTTGGATCTTGTTGGATATGTTGATTCTGATTGAGCTAGATGCTTAACTACCAGAAAATCTATTACTGGATATTCTGTTTTTCTTGGTAAAACCTTAATTTCCTGGAAAAGTAAGAAACAAAACACAGTAGCCAAGTCTTCTGCTGAAGCAGAATATAGGGCTATGGCTGCTGTGACTTGTGAAATTATATGGCTTTTGAACCTTTTAAAAGATATTGGCATTGATTCACATCTTCCTGTTGACATGTTTTGTGATAGTAATTCTGCTCTTCAAATAACTGCTAATCCTGTGTTCCATGAAAGAACAAAACATTTTGAAATTGATTTGCATTTTATAAGAAAGAAAATTTGTTCAGGTGTGATCAAAGCTAATAAAATCAAGTCTGAATTCAATATTGCAGACCTATTTATTAAAAGTCTAGGTACAAAGCAACATTACAAATTATGCAATGAATTGGGGTTAATTGATATGTTTGCCAGTTGAGCTTGAGGGGGATGTTATCTGGATACTAGCTCAACATGTCACATTGTGGTTTCTTATAATTTCTTGTATATAGTGTAGGAAAGGATCTAAGGTGATATTAGGTTGATATTGGAGGACTAAAGATGGACAAAAGCTAAAGTTACAATGTTGAGACAGAAAATGAAGAAAGAAGATTTATCAAGGGCTGAAGTGTAAATTGTAGGAGTATATATACTCTCTTTATTCACATTTAGGGTTATCTTGAAAACCCTATTTATTCTCTTTCCTCTCTCAATTATATACGATTTTTATATATATATATATATATCATATCGATACATATATTTCTGGTGTATAATCATCTCTTTGATGATTAATTTCTAATATTTTGTAATAATAAACTCTATAAATTTTAATAATAATAATATTTTTGGTTGTGTTTTTATTGATTGAAGATATATATCTTTGATCTTAGTAACAGATTCATTATTTTTACAAATATCATTAATTGAAAATATCATTTTACGGTTTCAACGGTTGATTCAAAGACACTTAGGGCGCCTTTGGTTCACAGAATGTTTTTAGAAGGAATGGAATCTTTCAATGGAATTGGAATTTGAAGGAATGGAATTTGACGGAATGTTTTTGATTTTTTGGTGATTCAAGTGACGAATGGAATGTGATTCCTTCCCCCACCCTCAAAAAATGGAGATTCAATCAAATGAATGTTTACATTCCAATGGAATGAGATTCTTTCATCTTTGAACAACGAAACACACTAAGGAATGGAATCTCATTCCAATTCCATCAAATTCCATCAGAATATGTGAACCAAACGCGACCTTAGAGGTTAAAAGAAAAGAGAAGTTTGTTATCTATAATTATACATTTATACATGTACAAGAGTATTCAAACACGAAGACTATCATAAAAGTATCATAAGATAAAGTAAATAAAGCAAGATTCAAGATGATAAAGTTGGGAGACATCATATTCATTGATGCCACGTATTTTTCTTTAGGGATAATGGCATACGAATGTAACCACCTATGACAAAATGGTTATGTAATGTAGTGATCTACTCGGGTGGCTATGTAATGTATGCACCTATGTTTTTTTGGCTATACTATGTAAAATATGTACGGACCTTACATAGTATAGCCAAAAAAATACATAGGTCCTTACATTGATTGACCCAAATAAAAAGGTCCTTACATAGTATAGCCAAAAAACATAGGTGCATACATTATATAGTCACCTGAGTAGGTCACTACATTACATAATCATTTTGTCATAGGTGGTTACATTCGTATGCCATTATCCTTTTTCTTTATAAATGAATGATGTTTGCGGTTTATTAACTTGTACTCAACCAATTCATCATCGTCCACAATCCAAAAGTACCTTTATAGCATTTAAATCATGAATGGAGATGGTTGATAATCTTTATTATTAGATTTGTGCAAATATTATTATTATCTACATATATATGGTTAGAAAAATCTTTTCAAACACTAGAAATGAATGTTTCTAACTTACGATAAGTTACTCTGTATTTTGAACAAATTTAAACTTGGATATTTTAGTGTAATTTGATTAACTTGACGATCAAAATTATGATAATAAAACATCATATAAGTTTGATGGTGCGGAGTGTACGATGGTTGATTTTATTATGTTCTTAGGGGCGAATAACAAGGTCCGGGGGCATAGCTCCAGTGGGATCTAAGGAGCAAAGCCCCTGGCTGAAGTCGAATTAGGCAAATGAAAAAGATGAAAACTGGCCTAAAGATAGTCTCTGCCCTAAACATAAGACGTGATTTCCCCTGCATATTGGTGACTTATTTTTTCTCTTTGGTTTGAAAATTCTCTCAGTTACACATACTTTTGGATTTTTTTACTTTTGAGTAAAATTTGAAAGACTCACTGGTTGATTCTAGATCACTGAATTTTTTTATTCTATTATTTTTTTGGGATGCTGAATAATCATCGTCAATAATTAGAAATACACTCCTACGTTTTTTCAAAGAAGGTTCCAAGCCCTATACATACATCTTTGTAAAATAATATATACTCGACAAAACATTAAATCTTGAACTTATCGTTCATCTTTTGGATTGTGCTAAAATATCAAATGATATCAATATATCATGTTATTTATTTTTAGATTACTTAAACATCAAGACATAGTGCATTACGTTGGTTTTCTCTTTGAAAATTTGGTGGAGAAAACCATTATTTTTTATCCAATGTTAAGTTTATCCTTCGTGATTAAAACTTTGAACTATAAAGTCTCAACGATCATGTTGACTTACATTATATTCTTGAGTTCTATTTTAAAAGAATAAAATTAAAATGATGGAATAAGAAGAGAAGATATAATCTTTTTAAATCATCCCAAGTACATGAACAAGATTTTCAAAACAAAAAAACCCTAAAGAATCCTTTCAATTTATATCACTTCATTTCCTTTCATTATTAAAAATAACTCAAAAGTCAATTTATATTAAAATCATTTGGATATTTTTTCTTTTCCTACCTAAAAAAAAACTCAACATAATGATAATGTTAATTGTAAGGTTACGTTATGCGTCATGTTGTACACTTGTACGCATATTGTGTTTTCGTAGATTTCGCACACCATTCCTCAATTCATGTTGTAGACTTGTGGGAAAGATGTATGATGCGGCCACAACTTAGACTAATGGGAGCAAGGCTTTCCAAGGAAGCCCCTTATAGGGGCATCTCTTGACAAGTGACAATCCACTCATCAAGGGGCTTCCTCCCATTTTCTCTTGGAGCAGGGCTTCTCAAAAGAAAGCCCTTTTTGTGGGCCAAACTTGTATTTTTTATTTTTTTGTTTTATGTTTTGTTTAATAAAACTTTGTTTTTACAATTCTTTACCCTTGAGTTTTTATCTTTGTATTTTTAAGCTTGGAACTATGTTTCTAATGAAATACAGAAAGACCAATCACATTGAAAATAAGTCCAAGGCTCCAAGACATTACAGTACAATCTCACTAAACATATACCATAAAATTAAATATATAAATAAGATTATCCAATCCTATATCTTGAAAAACAGTGAAACAACTAAACAAATCAAAATGTTCAAAATTGACCAACAGGTCCAACACCAGTTCAAAGCAGAATTATGCAACTTCATCACAATTTCATAAACAAATAGTCTTGAATCCAGAACTTATTACATCAACCCAAAGGCTAAATTTCATAAAAAATTTAGCCTTTTATGTGAAACCAAGCCTCCCGACACCATTATATCTTTGTTGAAAATACCTATACTCTCTCTCCAAGTCACCGGTAATCGTTAAAAAATAAACCTTTATGCATACGAAAACGACGCCTAAATTGCCTCGGGTTAAATGTTGGTGCATCAACAAAATAGTCTTGCATCAACCGTTGTTCGGCCTCCTCCCGTCGCCTATCAATAACAACCCTACGATGAAATCCCCTCGGTGGTGGTTCTTCATCTTCATTTTCGGCCACAACATGTCTAACTAAGTTAATGGCTAAAACTACCGCACTTTCGACGGCGTCATCGTATTCGTCAGAGCCCATAGAATTAAAAGAAGATGATGATGATGAAGATGAGGAAGAAATATCATTGGGATCCATAGATGAAAGGGTGAATAATTGTGTGTAAATGGAATAAAAATTTGTAAGATAGATAGATAGTTGTAAAAATATGGTAAATATAAGATAGATAGATATGTGTATATAGATAGTTGTAAGATAGATAGATATGTGTATATATATAAGAAATAAA
>CM067172.1:125532424-125607424 GCA_034093135.1 Erigeron breviscapus | reverse complement strand
TTTTTTTTTTTTTTTTGTTATTTTTTTTTTTGTTTTTTTTTTTTTTTTTTTTTTTTTTTTTTTTTTTGTTTTTTTTTGTTTTTTTTTTGGCGACCCACTTTTCCGACGTTTTCTTTGTATGTTTACTAACACTCGTTAACTTTTGTATTGTTGTTATTATTTTTAATAAATGTTATTATTAGTTATAAAAATGTTATAGTATTATATTTAGAAATTTTACGTTTGTTAGTTTGATTTAAAGAAATTTGTAGGATATGATTGTTATAAATTATTGGTAGTTTATGATTATTCTTAATATGATTGTTAGTATTATGTTAGGAAAACCATTTTGTTAATAGGATTGTTAGAAATTAGTGGTAGAAAGGTTATGTTATTATAGTTAAAAATGATATGAGTATTAGAAATTATATGATTTTTAAGAATTATTGGTAGTTTATCATTATTGATAATATGATTGTTAATAGTGTTAAAAATGTTATGTTATCATAATTATAAATTATATGATTGTTAGAAATTTTATGGTTATTGTTAATATGATTTGTAGTATTATGTTAGAAAACAGTTGTTAGTATGATTGTAATTGTTAATCTAGTTGTTATTAGGATAATATGATTGCAAGTATTATTGTTAGAAAAATGTGCTAATTTTAGGTATAATAAGTTGGAAATAAGATTTGTGTCAAAAATATGCATATATTTCATTTGCGCCTTTTTTAACCTTGATTATTGTTTTTATTAATTTTAGGTAAAATGGCTGCTGTTCATGGCGGAGATGGTGGCAATGACCCTCCAAATTGGGGGTGGAATCCCCAATGGGGCTGCAAGCGTAGCGGGGGTAAGTATATATAGATGTATGTAAAATATATATATATATATATATATATATATATATATATATATATATATATATATATGTATATATATTTATTCTTTAATTTTGCTTTGCAGGGAATAGCTCAGGGAGAGCTGCCGCTGCTAACAAGGAACTGGAGCGGGAGTTTCAGAAGTCTGGACGACGTATAACTCTTAGACTTGATACCGCTGAAAGCAGGTGGCAGACTATCGGTGACACCTCCAAATGGTACAAGAGCTATTTGGGGACATATGTCGCTACCGTCCCGCATACTTACGACTCGTGGGATCAGGTGCCCCCACACATCAGGGATGGACTTATTCCCTGGCTCCAGGTTTAAAACATTTTATTTTACAATTTAAATACGTCATTACAAAATTAGGGTAAATGCTGACTATTACTACAAAATTGCAGAGACGGTTCTACTTGGACTCGTATCTAAATAACGAAGACGGTCACCCCTTACGGGTCGCCATTGAAAACATGATTCGTCAAGATGCCCTAAAGAACTACAGGGATAAAAAATCAAAATTCAAGGGGAAATGGTTTAGCGACAGGGGTGGGTTAGATAGACTCGGCGAATTCGAAGGTGTTCCGCCGCATGGAATGCCTCAAGATGTCTGGAGGGATCTACTGCATTACTGGACCAGGGAGCACCGGATGCTTGTTGCCCAAAGAAACGCGAATAACAGGCATGGACAAGATAATCTTGTCAGTACTCACGGTCGCCAGTCATACGCTCAACGTGAATATGAATACGCTGTAAGTTATTATTTTTACGTTTTATATCCACATATGTATATATATATAGAGAGAGAGAGAGATACACATACATATATATAACTTTTATTAACGTATATACAGCGTAGTAATCAGGGGCAACGTGAGCCCCCGCCTGAGTTCTTTTTGCGGGCCCACACATTACACGATGGGACGGTGCAGGCAAGAGCTCCTCCCATTTATGTAAGTTCTGTCACAACACTTAAATTTGTATTTTTTGTAAATTTATATTAATTATAACTAACTTATTTTTTTGTTTATGATTTAATGTGGTACAGGACCGGCTTGTTGAATCCCACCAGGCACTTTCTCAACAGCCCAACACCCCGCCGACTCAGACATTTTTGGATGCTTTGGGGCTCCGGTCGGGACATACCCGCGGGGTTGGGCGTTTGGTTAGAGGAACACGAGGACTGAATGTCGAGCTCCCGCATATAGATGACCCTCCTCAGTCGCCGCCCTTTAACGTGGATCAATTCTTCAACCCTGCGAGCCCTTGGGACATGGCCGGGTCTAGTTCCGCCTCATTACCCACACATCGCTTGGGTAGTGATAGTGATAGTGATACTGATTAGTTTATATTTTGAAGTTTTCTATGTATTATGTACATTATGGAAAACAAATTTGTTATATATATTTATATCTTTATATAAGTTATATATATTTATATATATTCTTTATTTTTGGTTAATTCTAGTATTATTATCATAAGTTATATATATTTATATCTGAACTTTTTTAAATTTTTAATTTATATCTGAAATTTTCATTACGACACTAAAAAGATGAACACAATAATCATTTCCTTGTAAAACAAATCAATTAGGTAGAGACATTATTTTACTAGAAAAAAACAAACACATTACAACATTATTACTCTATATCTTTCTATAAAATACAACATGTAATGAATTTAATCATTTATAACAATAGGAGGCCCAGGTGGTATTTTTGGGCAGTTTGCATACATCCATTCTTGAAACGCTTGTTCTCGATGTGCGTACATTGATGCCACCGCACGTGCAGGCGGGGTTGCGTAGTATGACCATTCAGGATTCTTGTAAGCCATTGGGTACTCACCTGTTAATTCCACTGCAACAAAATGGCTCTCCTCATTTACGAGAGCAATAGTTATCGGTTGAGTCAAGATTAATTGATCCAAGCCATGATGCATCGGGAATACCGTTCGAGCGTCACGTAAGCTGATGCAGTTGATTATTATACCTAGCTTATTGGCCAGGAGGATATGGAAAAACACTTTACTCATCCAATGGTCTTTGGGACGCCATTTTTTATAATAAGAGGTTTGCAACGCCTCTAATATGTTTGCCCTCGGGCCCATACATTCGCATGTACCCTTCGAGGTCAGATTCAAACTCCTCGAGCATCTGCGTACGAACCCACTCCGAACCGTAATCCTCATCTAGCCCCAAAGCAACAGCGGTTGCTCGAAATCCACAACTACCATCTCCTTTGACATTCTGTGCGCCGACAACGTAAGGTCGAATGTACGTTGGCAGCTCATCTAGTACCCATGCGATGTTTCGGGACAGTCTGGCGTTCATCGGTTCCGCAATATACCCAACCCAACTGGTGTCTGACTTTGCCTCTGACTCTGGCTCTGACTTTGCCTCTGACTCCTTTATATGCGATGGTGCCCGGAACAAGTCATCAACAAAGCTGGCATATGGCTGCTCAGATTGGACCCCATATGATTGGGAGGGTTCCCCCCAGCCATATAAATTTTGGAGCCCGTCGAACCCATAGGATTGAGACGGGTCCCCGAATGTATATATATTCTCAAGACCTGGATATGAGTTGAGGTTTCCGAAAAAGTCTGGATTCTCCTTGACCCACTCGGATTGGGACGGCTCCCCGAATAAGTTTCGTGTCTCGGGGAGACGACATGATTGGGACGGCTCGTACATACTGTGTCGCGCACCCTGCGGGTCATCAAACCGTGATTTGGTGGGCGCGTACTCACTTTGTCTGGCGGGCTGCACAGGTGGCGGCCTGTTCAGATCGGGCACCTCTTCAGTCCTCGGGCGACTGGACTTGCATTTCCGAACCCCAGGTGGCTTTTTGTTAAGATCGGGCACCTAGACCATTAATATAAAAGAATTACTTAAAATCACTTACTTTTATAATTATTCTTAAATCACTAATTAAGCTTATGATGTGTTTGGTCTACCTTTGGCGGCTTTTGTTTCGACCCGACCGGTCTACCGCGTGTGCTCTTCTGAACAATGGGATCTTTCAGTTGTGAGTTACCCGACTTAAACATGTCCTTTATCTTCGACAACCAATGTTTCCGTTGGGCCTTGGGTTGCTCCACCAAGAATGTCGTAAGATCACCTACGACTTCATGGACAGCTTCTATATCGTCTTCGTCTTTTAGGGATGTCGATGGTGATAAGTCAAGCTTTCTCCAAAACGGGTCTATCACATTCGGCTGAATACGAGTCTCTGCATTTTTTTATATCAATAAGTATACGACATTATGTAGGTATGATTAAAAAAAATTGTATTAAAACATACTAACCACGGTGCATGTACTCGGCAATCTTGCAGGCACATGGTAGCCCACAACTATACCGAACCTTGCACCCGCACTTTTTCACATGTTTTTTCAGTTGTTTATCTAAGCGAACGATTTCATCAACCATGATGTCCAAAGCTTTATGTGAAACCGTTCCCAGCAGGGCCTTCATACAGTTGTAATTATGTTTACCCAACCGGGTTCCCTTGCTATACCCCAGTTGGCCCCTTATTTCAGTATCTTGACCGATAATGACAGAATCAACACATTGCAGGATTCTAGTAAATGTACATTTCCCCTTCAGCTCTTCCTTCAGATGGTGGTGCTCAGCCTCGACTCTGTTTGTGGTGTGGTTCTGATAGTTGAGATGTTCATCGACCCAACATGACACAAACTGCTCTCGGTACGGGGACAACCAATTATCGTTGAGGTACTTGTAGACACCTGGATAAGCTCCCAATTTTTTTTTAACTCCTTCTCGTATGATTTAAACTCGTCAAGAGTCCGAGATTCATAGACTCTTTTCCACCACACGTTAAGCCTTTCAATGTTAACATCTTTCTTCACCCGCAATGTCGGTTCACAGTGTTTGGTTATGTTTTGCCATATGTGGTACCTACACAACAGGTGTTTCGCTTGCGGCATAACAACCTTCAATGCTCTCATAAGGGCCAGCTCCCTGTCAGTTAAAACCACACGAACGGTAAAGCCTTCAACAAGGGTGGACTTCAGACATTGTAACACCCATTTATAATTCGCCTCCTGCTCGTTTACGATAAAAGCATATGCTAAACTGAAGGTCCGGCCCGTTGAAGTGACGCCGACAATCTCAACAAGCGGCATGTTGTACACGTTGGTTTTGTACGTGGAGTCTATTTCAATAACCCAGGGAAATGCGCGCCATAGGGTCATTGATGTTGGATGCATGAAAAAGAGATTCTCCAACCGTCCATTTTTACTATTTGTAGTAAACTGGTAAAAGTAGTTTTTCTCTTGCAGCAGTGAGAACATAACCTGCGACAGGTGAACAAGATATGGTAAATAAGTCACTTCCAACAACGGAGTACGTAATCACTAATATGATGTTTGTACCTGCATTGGAGTATGTCCTGCTTGGCCCGCCCTCCGTCTCGATTTCAGAAAGTTGGTAACGTCTCCTCTTCGAGTCAGGTTTCCTGGAAATTCATTTTTCAGGTTAACCAGGATCTGGCGTGGGAACATACCGCGATCCGATAGGTTTCCCACATATTGCTTTTCTTCTTCCGTCATCCGTCTCGCGTATGCATTCCCCTGCAGATCGGTAGCTGGATCATGATTGTGTTTCCAGTCCTTGACAGTTACCCTCCAACTACCATCATACCCGGGGCGGCCTTCCAAAGTAAAGGGACACCCTATCTTGTTGGACCGTTTGGGTGGCCCAGTTAACCTTTTATCGCGTGGTCCACCGTGGTGACATATTAGTGTCACCTTATTGACCACCTTTATCGAATTTTTGTTCGACCGCCGTGTGACTAAAACATAACCCAACTCCAGTGCTGTTCTTTTGGCCCACTCCGTCAATTCTTCGACGGAAGCGAACACCTCCTCGGTTTCTAAGTCTCCAGGTTCGCAGTCAAATTGACCGTCTGCATCAGGTGACTCAAACTCATCATCGGGCACTTCAATACGTACGTTTTCTGGGTCTGCCCAAATATCCTCAAAACTATCCATCTTAAACAATTCAAGTAAACAAGTAAACATCTAGTTCATTAACTATTGATGATATCCATACTATATATATATCTATATTCATAATATATTTATATATGTATCGTCCGAAATATACATGTGCGAGCAGCTTTGAAAACAATAGTGTGAAAGAAAAATATATGCAGTTTGAAATCCAAAGTGCCAAAGAAGGGTAGCCTGTAGTTTAAAACCGAAATAGAGAATATATATACCAACAGAACAGAGAATATATATACCAAATGTTAAGATCGTGGTAAACCTCCAAAATTCGCCGAGGTGCCACGCGGTGCCACGTAGCTCGTATTAGCGGCGACGTCGCCGCTAATACGAGCCACGTGGCACCGCGTGGCACCTTGGCAGTCATGGTTCTACGCTTGTTCCCGGGGTGCCACGTGTCACTTATTAGCGGCGACGTCGCCGCTAATACGAGCTACGTGGCACCCCGGGAACAAGCGTAGTCAGTCATGGTTCCAAAGTTGTCGGGGCCCCACCATTAGCGGCGACGTCGCCGCTAATACCCTGGTGGGGTTGCCCTGTTCCTGGTGGGGATACCCTGTGCCTTGAAAATATATATACACACTTATCCGCACTTTTGACCGATTCCTTCAAAGCTATGTTTTTACCCGTTAGTCGCGAATGGCCCATTCAATAGACATTGGGTAAAATATTAAATGTGTCACCATTAAAGTAAGCATAAGAAATTGGTCAAAAATGCCACCATTAAATGTATCTTTCCATTGGCGAACTTTCTTTCGTTGCGGGTTTTCCATAAACACCAGCACGAAACATACACAATACCTTTCATCACGTTTCTAATTCTATACCATAAAAAGCTTATCATTTTAATGTCTTGCATTATCTTTTCGATAATGATCTTTCCATTGGCGAACTTTCTTTCGTTGCGGGTTTTCCATAAACACCAGCACGAAACATACACTATACCTTTCATCACGTTTCTAGTCTTCTTCCAAATCCCGGCAATAGTATGAACTTTAAACAAGTCTAAGACAGAAAATAAGAACACAGGTGGTGACTTACACCAAATACTGATCCGATTCCAAATCTCTATAGCCACCTCGCAAGAGCAAAACAAATGTTCCGCAGTTTCTTCCTCTTTCTCACACAGCCCGCACATCAATGAATCAAAGTAACAATTGCGGGTTTTTAAAGCCATCAGAGTAGGGAGTCGGTCAAGCCCCAATCTCCACATAAAAATGTTACCTTTCTTTGGCACCCATTTCGACCATTTAAATACGTGTCTGTTGCTATAATCCCGATCGCTTCTGAGGTACTCCTTAACCGCTCTAACTGTGAATACCTGTTTGTTACCCCCATTCCAAGCCCATTTATCTCCATGCTCATAAAGAATGATTCCTTGTAACAATTTTTCCAACTTAGCAGCTTCATCATTTTCGTCATCCACTAAATAGTAAGCACCAACAGTAGCTATTCCTTCAAAACACTCCAAATCAGAGTTAAATTTGTGACTAACCATACATCTTTTGTCCGTCGCCCGATGAAAAAGGCGAGGAAACTTCAGTTTTAGAGTCTCATCACAAACCCACGGATCGAGCCAAAATCTAATGTTCTTCCCGTCTCCAAGAACTCCTTTGAACATCTGATGCAAACCCAATCCCGCAACATTAACTTTAGTTACCGTCTTCACAATGTAACACCACACACTTGACATCGAGGTTTTTATCGGTAATGGTGTCCAACAGTTTTTAGTTTCGTGAATCGCCTTTACAACCCTCCTCCATAGACCATTTGGCTCGGTCTTATACCTCCAAAACCATTTTGAAAGGAGAGAAATATTTGAATCAGCCAGCTTGCACAGTCCCAAACCTCCCATCGAAATAGGAGAAGCAACCCTATCCCAATAGAACCAATGTATTTTTCTATTATCAGCCGACCCTCCCCATAAAAATCTTCGTATTATACTTTCCAGCCCCTTTCAGTCTTTTCTAGATCTTTCAATTTTAGCTTATAGATAAATTGAAATTTCGTTGTTGTTCAATCAAGGAAAATAAATACCTTGATGCCGAATTCTAATGCTCCAATAGGACGAACAGAAACATTCACATCACAATGAAGTGATCCTTCTTCCATGTTTCCGTTACAAATTACCATATATCTCACCGCTCTTTGCAACTCGCAGCATATTCTGCAGCCTCAATGCGCATGCGCATATCAGGTTTGGAAACAATTTCAAGCAAGTGCACCCTTGCTCTATTCAAATCAACCTGCTTGCAAGAAACAATATGAACCACAAATCCTATAGGATAAATTACCACTGTAAGAAAAAGGATACACAACTTTTTTCCCATTACGTCACTTGAATGACCCATTCATAAAAAACTGGGTCAAAAATGCCACCATTAGCTTAAGCATAAGTGTCGCGTTAACTTGAGAGCCTTCTTCAGCAAGACGAGTTTCTTGCACAAATTTTGTCGGTGTGCCCTTCATTGTAGAGTGCCGCCTGCCTTGCAATTTCAAATCGATAGCTCTATTCGTTTCTGAAAATGAATTCAAATTCTTTATCTCGGCCTGTCAATGTACAACCATTGCTTAAAGCATAGCTATATATAGGTAATTCTTAGTCTTATAGGCGGCAGGATGGGCGGGTTGAACAGTTTGTGTAACGTTGGAAGGGGGTATTTCAATATGATCAAAATAGGCTACCTCATGATGGATTGACCAGCTAATACCTTTGTTTTTTTTTTTTAATAAAAAGCCCTCATATAATGAATGCGTTAGTTATGACTTATGACTACAAATACATTATACAAAAAACCCTCATATAATGATCTAAATCTTTTAAGTAATATGGTTTTAGAGTTGTATGCATTATAACTGGACCTGATGACCTTCTAACCCGTTGGACCATTTGCCTTTTAGCTAAAACATTTTATTAGATTTGTTTGGGATAAAAGACAATCGAAATCAACCCATCTATATTAAATGGATTGAAATTGCCCTCTGGCTATCTAGTAAGTTTATAGTTCTTGAACTGGAGCCAAAAGACTTCTTTTGGTATATCATGAAAAATAAACCAGCATCAGGGGTAATTTCTTTCAATTCATCAAAAAATTGCGGATCCTAGAAAATATCTCTCTCCCTTTCAGTCTTTTCTAGATCTTTCGATTTTATCTTTTAGATAAACTGAAATTTCGTTGTTGCTCATTCAAGGAAAATAAATACCTTGATGCTGAATTCTAATGCTCCAATGGGACGAACAGAAACATTCAGATCATGACGAAGTGATCCTTCTCCCATGTTTCCGTTGCAGACTCCCATATATCTCAAAAGATTTAGATCATTATTGTACGAAAAAGGGCACCCCTGCTCTATACAAATCAACCTGCTTGCAAGAGAAACAATATGAACCACAAATCCTTTAGGATAAACTACCATTGTACGAAAAAGGATGCACAACTTCTTTATATTTTTGAGAAAACTTTGATTTCTAGATTTGAATTTAAAATCGTTGAATTTGACAACCACTTACAAATTGTGCCTATTTGTTGGGTATGGAGTAGGAACTCAAAGAAAAGCATCACATCAGAAATGGGTCTTAACAGTGATTAGAAACTATTTCAAGTGGCAGTAGTCAGTTTTGAAGTGTTTAGGTAAATGATTATGATTTTTAGATTATTGTGGATCAAAATAATATGATTCTCGTAACCAGATTGTTCGGCTTTGCGGTTGATTAATTATTACAAGTTGAAGAATCAGATCATGCCATAATAACCAGTTCTCTTACTACTACTCCCTACGTGATTCTCAAACTCTGATTACTTTCACTGTTGATCAGAAAATCCAAATCATTGTCCATTTACTCAAATGCACAAAAAATCAGTTTAAACACAAGTCCATAAACCTTATAAGAAAATTGACTATTGGGCAAATGTAATTTAATCATAATCACGTTGAAAACGCACATTTGAGAATTGCTAACAATCTTAACGAAACTAAGTTAAAAACATGGCTGAGGGCAATAATACCTGAGAATAACACCCGGTTCCTCTATGGAGTAGCTTCTCGGCATCCTCCTCCATAAGAACCCTAGTAATGCCAAACCTTCTATGCCCTCTACCAAATTCAAGTGGAAGACACAAATCAATGAACCCATTTGTGGCAATCAGAATGTCAAATTGGGAAATTTGGCAACCTTTTGGAAGATCCGGATAAAAATATGTATAAGAGCCATTAAACTTTTCTTTAACTAATCGAAATTTGGATTATACTATTTTCATAAGTATCTACAAAGAATCAACATACCACAAAGTTAATCAAGATTCAATAGCATGCAGTAAAAAGATAAAACAGCTGAAAAATTATAAGTTGAAGTAAACTCGGAAAAGGGATTTATCCAAATAACACATGATAAGTCAAGCTTCAAGAGCAATTAGTAAAAAACTACACAAAAGCAGAACATTTTCTCTTTTCTTTTTTTAAAGCTGAATAGTAAAAACCCACAAAAATTATATTCATCTAAAAAGTAACAACTTGAAGCATACCTAAAAAGATTATATTTTTTAATGGTTTTTGCTTTCGAAAACTTGATGATAATAACATGAACAATCACCATGAAATTTGAAGTATACCCATACAAAAAGGGCAAACACACGAATTTGCTTGAGACCCGTAATTATAAGCAGAACTACAAAACGACTTTGTTAGAGTCGATAATTGTACATGTGTTTCTATACCGATAATTGCTTCATAGTCTTTCAAAGCCTTTTCATTTTTCAATGGCTTTTGCTCGTGCAGTTTCTGTGAAGTTCGAGGGTGCCTTATCATTGTGATTTTGATTTCTTGCTGATAATGCATATAAACATGGTAGTAACAGGTGGGCTTGAATGTCTGTAAATGTATAAGAGCCATTAAACTTTTCTTTAACTAATCGAAATTTGGATTATACTATTTTCATAAGTATCTACAAAGAATCAACATACCACAAAGTTAATCAAGATTCAATAGCATGCAGTAAAAAGATAAAACAGCTGAAAAATTATAAGTTGAAGTAAACTCGGAAAAGGGATTTATCCAAATAACACATGATAAGTCAAGCTTCAAGAGCAATTAGTAAAAAACTACACAAAAGCAGAACATTTTCTCTTTTCTTTTTTTAAAGCTGAATAGTAAAAACCCACAAAAATTATATTCATCTAAAAAGTAACAACTTGAAGCATACCTAAAAAGATTATATTTTTTAATGGTTTTTGCTTTCGAAAACTTGATGATAATAACATGAACAATCACCATGAAATTTGAAGTATACCCATAAACTGGACTTATCCAAATTAGAACTAATGAATCAAAATGTCAATCAAGATAAATAAATCAAGATTTTTTTCATGAACAGCAGCAATAACTAAGTTACTATATTAAATTATACTAATAATAATAAGCTGAAAGTTACAATCTTTTAATATCAATAACCCATAAAATTTTGTTGTTTAAAATTAGTTAAAGAAATTAATTGGGTATTTCAAGATAAAATAATATAATCCAAAACACTAATAATAAAAAAATTACATTATTACCTGGCGAGTAGTATAGGCTAACCACACACTGACTGATTGTATGCTGCAATGGACATTATTATTGATTTTATATGCAAAAATGTTGATTCACATTCCTGGATACAAAATCCCTTCAACTGTGTGTGTGTGTGGTTTTGATAATTTTTGTGTGTGAAAAATGATATGCATCCATTGAAATAATAAACTATATAATAAATGGATTATGAAAGATAAGCAAGAAGGTGGTCGTGCCGGAGTGGTTATCGGGCATGACTAGAAATCATGTGGGCTTTGCCCGCGCAGGTTCGAATCCTGCCGACCACGTCTCATTTTATTCTTTTTTTTTCATTGTTGTTGCAGATAAATTGATATAAAATGAAATGACGATGTTTACATGATGAGGACTATCTTTTTGTTTTTAACCCTCAATACACAGCTCTTAAAAAATATTGAAATCAATCTTAGGTAACTAGGTGGTTCGAAGCCGCCAGATAGGCGGCATCGGTTTCTCGTAACGTATACGTTAATGGTTCCGGAGTCAAAGAAACAACAAACTTTAAAAGAAATATGTAGTATTCATTTGATTCAAAAATAAAACAAATGTTTAGAAAAAATGAAGCTGTCACATGTCTGTTTTTAATTTTTTTTGCAATAAAACAACAACACAATCGTTTAGTCTAAAAATGACAAAGTGATAAAAAAAATTCTAAAAAGATATGCTAAACAAAAAGCCACAAAATATTGTTGAGAAAAAAATCAAAAATTTAAAAAGAAACAAAAAAGTTGTAAAGAAAAAATATCATAACAAAAAATTACAAAAAAATAAAAAAATATACGTATAGTCTTAAAAAAGCCCAAAAAAAAAATCAATGTAAAAATAAAAAAATATAAAGAAAAAACAAAACAAAACTTGAAATCAAAACAAAGGGTTCAAAATTTCATTCCTAACTTTTTATAAAAAAAAACAAAATGATAAGGGGTTAAAATATAATTATTCAAAAACACCAAAAAAAAAGCAAAAAAAGGATTGTTAGTTTTGAACAGGTGACCTCCAACAATCACACTAACAAATTATTATTTTGTTTTTACTAAATCAAATATATATCATAAATTTTCAGAAGAAGACAAAAGTAACACTATTCACATTCAATTCTTTTATTAAAGAAGACTAGAGTGAAGACCCGTGCGATGCACGGGTTGAATTGTTTATTTGTCAAACGCTATATCTACAAACATGGACAACACTATTAAATTTCAACTTACAAACACAAATTTAAAACATATATGGACAAAACTATTAAATCAAAACTTGAAGGAACTTTTAAAAGCAACCCGAACTAAAAAACAAATATGAACCAATAAACCTATGTTTAGAATCACACATCATCGGTTTAAACCATAAGTTTAGAATTTACATCACACACAATATATTTTCCAAGTATGAGATGCCACCAACGTTCTTGACACGATCATCATCCACGTGTTTTGTGCCAATCAGTGCTTCAATGCCAGGAGGCAAAACTGGCACATCAGGAGAAGTATTCTGTGTACAACAAAAGAAATACATTACAATAAACCAATAAACATGCCAGTCATGAAGCCTATGTGATTACGTAACTATACCTCGAGTTGTACCAGGGATATGGCAGTTCTATTGAGCAGTTTTTCCGCAACCTCATCAAACATCACCACAATGGTTCTCATGGTCCCATCAGTCACATAAAGTTGCACCCTTAACGTGCCCAAACATTCAATACCAATAAACCTATGTTTAGAATCACACATCATCGGTTTAAACCATAAGTTTAGAATTTACATCACACACAATATATTTTCCAAGTATGAGATGCCACCAACGTTCTTGACACGATCATCATCCACGTGTTTTGTGCCAATCAGTGCTTCAATGCCAGGAGGCAAAACTGGCACATCAGGAGAAGTATTCTGTGTACAACAAAAGAAATACATTACAATAAACCAATAAACATGCCAGTCATGAAGCCTATGTGATTACGTAACTATACCTCGAGTTGTACCAGGGATATGGCAGTTCTATTGAGCAGTTTTTCCGCAACCTCATCAAACATCACCACAATGGTTCTCATGGTCCCATCAGTCACATAAAGTTGCACCCTTAACGTGCCCAAACATTACAATAAACCAATAAACATGCCAGTCATGAAGCCTATGTGATTACGTAACTATACCTCGAGTTGTACCAGGGATATGGCAGTTCTATTGAGCAGTTTTTCCGCAACCTCATCAAACATCACCACAATGGTTCTCATGGTCCCATCAGTCACATAAAGTTGCACCCTTAACGTGCCCAAACATTACAATACCACATAAGAAAACACCATAAAGTGAGATATTTAGCAAGACAATAGACACCCGCGTGTAAACAAAGTTAAAAAAAATAGCTCTTTACGATGCAATTTGATTAATAATCCAAATGAGTATTTGTAATTTCATTTACCCAATCGTCCAAGTCTAGAAGGAATTCTGAAACGTTTTATGATTAAGAAGGGGTAATGTGAACAGCCATGGAGTGTTAACAATGGTGTTAATGAATATATGAAACCTGAATGATTTAATGCATACAATGACAGCAATAACTCTACATTAAGCATTCAGTCAAGACTCAAACCCAAGTGCTCCATGTTGTTCTTCTTAAAAAATAAAAAAGAATAGCAAGAAAAGAGGCAAGTATATAGTTAATTTTTCAAAAAGTCTCATAAAAAAATGGGTCAAAATGAAATTTGCGAGATATTTTGTAACATGTGATGGTGCAACTTATTCCGGCATCGGATACGTTCACAAAATTTATATTATTTTAACAATGATTTATTAGGTTTTTGCATTGAAATACACTTTGCCACTTACACTTGACAACCTTTGACCCATTAGATAAATATAACCCAAACCAACCAAGTCATAAGTAAACTGGTCAAGATTACCACCAATTGAAAGCAATATAGAATTACCATAGGATAACCTCGTGTAGCTTTGGCTTGAAAGAAGGAATCATGTGCCTCAAACACTGAAGACGTAGGATAGACTCTAGACCAGAAAGAGCAAGAGGCGGTATGGCGTGCACTGTAAAACTCTTCCAATTATTTCAAGTGTGTTCCACACCAAACAATCTAGGATGAAAGAAGCTGTCGAATACTCCCTTTTTTAATTTTTGCAAGTGCAACGGTTGTACTTTTAATGCAAGATCCAAAATATGGTAGAGATCTCTTACTTCTAGCAGTATTACACCTCCCGGATACCTGTAAATAGTGTGAACTCCAAATAGTTACTTGACGGCCCGAAGATATTTCTTTAACCATATGGTGGATTTTAGAGGTGGAAACTCAAACCCGTGTACTTTTGAATCAATTACTCCAGGTTGTGCATTATTTCTAGCTGGTCAAAATTAGTTAGCGGGTGAAAGACTTTCGAAGTGTACCTTTAGAGCATAGAACCAACCATATTAGTTTATTCGGAATTTAGATTATGAAAATTGTACTTTTGTAATCATACTTGACACACTTACTATAAACAGAACTTAAACATTGTTGATAAAAATGTTTTAGGACACGGGTCCTGACCTGTTTCAATCCCAACAAAAAAGCCAGTTTCAATACATTCTCGTTAGCAAAATCCAATAAAAGGAAGCTAAATAATATTACCATTAACCAAATTCCAAGAGCTTTAATTGTAAACTCTTTAAACTTTGCAATATTACCATCACGCCGGAAACACTCCAATCTCCGGCCACCACCATTAGCACCAGCAGTTTCCACATAGCACCCATAAGAAGCATTTATGCATAAGATAAATTACTTTATAACCCAGTTACCTGATTAGACGATGAGCTGTATGACTTTCAAACAGAGTATCCATATCTGGTATGGAACTAACTTTTAGCCACCTAAATAATCATATAATTAGAATCAAAGTTTGTTCATCAAAACATTAAAATCCGAGTATTGCAAAATCAAAAGCATGATCTGCTTGCTTCTCGGCGCTGCAAGTCATATACCAAAGATAAGAAGAACATGAAACTTAGAAAACTCTACTCTTTGATGCCCTTGACGCACTGTGCACCAAAGAGTGTGTCAGCTATGTCAAAGTTCAGGTGCTACACATATTTGAAAAAACAATTAAACCAACAAACACAACAAATGATAATGATTAAGATTTTAAAAAAATATTTTATAAATCAACACTTCTTTTTTCCAAAAACTGACTAATCATCACAACCTTTTTTAAGGAAAAGACTAAATATCAAAACTCTTGGCTTTATTGGCTGATGTTTGAACAAAATTACAGGTCCAAAAGAAAAAAATGTCAAAATATCACATAGAAGAAAACTGGTAGTAAATAGATAAGTAGTTCAGTTTAGCGTTTCTAACCGTCAAGAGATCTGTTACATGAATACAAATCTTCAAATACCGCTTCTACGTCCACCTTTGAATTCAAAGTTAAATTCTGACTTAACTTGTTTGACTTTCTCTTTAACAGCAGCAATATTTCAGATACTACTTCTATAATCTATATCCATATGCCTGCACATTGTAGAGAGGTGTGTGAACTTTGATTGATGTGCTTTAAGTTAAGCTTGTATGCTCATCTTTAAATACTACTGCATGTCAAGACCCGTATTGTCGATGTTTCTTCGAGCAATGATACCTCTGCTCAAGAAGATTTTAAATGTTTATGGTGCATTTGATTCCTTAGGTAAAGATCAACGATCTCATCCAGTTTTTCCTCTTCATAATGGCCTTTGGTCATTCGATCGAGAGATTGATATCTACCTGTGGCCTTTTTAACAAATGCTCGGCTCCAGAAAAGGACTTCAAACAATATAACGCCAAAACAGTAAACATTAGACTTTTGTGTCACTGTTCCAATTTTTACAAATACGGGCTCTACAACCCATGTTCCCCAAGCCGCATCTTGGGCATTCCGATGCCTCCGAGTTGCAGAATTGTTTATGAGAAATTAAAAACCAGATACCTTGGCATCCCAATTTCCATCTAGCATAACTTTAGGGTCCTGATGTCACAATGTATGACATTATAACTACGACCAATATCATAATGGATGTAACTCAAAGCCCAGACCACACCAATACATATATGTAATCCTTGCAACCATGAGAGGGTTGGGTAGCTTAGATATTTGTCAAGACTTCCATTTACTTCATACATCTTTATAATGATCTTCTCGTCAGTCTCATCACAAAACCCAACAATAGAGACCAGATTTACATGAATGAGGCTAGATTGCATCACAATATCGGTCCAGAACTATTTGTCTCCTTACCCAAACTTCCGATCTAACCTTTTTATAGAAACATCCACCACTTCCAATGACATCAGCAAAGTCATTCGTAATCTCTTGTAGTGGGCTGCATAAATGATCAAACTTCTTGAGTGCCGACATGGGATGATTTGTGTGTATCAACAACGGGTTCGGCTACAAATGAGTAATTTTCAAGTAAGATGATATTCAACAGTCCGTCAATCACACAAACAAACATTAAATGAAAATAATCTATCTAGATTACAAATCACGGGCCGGTTAATGGGTATAGTTAGAAACATGAATAAAAACTTACCTTAGCTTCCGATGCAACTCAACAGGTTCTTTATTTTCTTTCTGTTCCTTTGTTTTACTACATACGTCATATTATATTATTATTATATATTCAATTCTAACCTGATAACTCTGCTGAGGAAATAATATTCCATCCACTACACAACATGGAGGTGATTATTAATCTAACTAAAATATTAATTAAAAGTAATTTTACTTGAAAAATTGCATAATCGCCCATTGTCCAAGATTCCCCACTGCTTCCCCGCTGGAGTCCGGGAAGTGTCTCAGTCTCAATGTGGCGAATAGTCCGAAAAGACCAGCCAGCTAAGTCAAATAACATATCGTAATATGGTCAAAGTTATCAAATTTTATCATTTTGATCAGGCACCCAAGTCAGATTACCTAACATCAAACTATTTAAAAGTAGGATTATCTTGAATCAAGAATAGGAAGGACAGTATCATAAACGGGCTAAAATGAATTCATTTTACCAAATAGAAACTAAACCAAAGTAAGTCACCTTTTTGATGGACTCACAACTTCATTTTGTTTTTGTCTTCTTTCCGGTGATAGCAGTGATTGTAAACATTATGCTTTGCAGGAAGTATATACATTATGCTTTGCAGCCTCAGCCAGATCAATTTTAAAACAACAAATACTATCCATAAGTCAGTGTATTATAAGGGTCTACCTGTGCACCAATTGGGGGTTCTCTTGTTTATGTCTCTATTAGTACCATGCTTTCCACAGCAATATAATTCCAATCAAATATAACTTACTATCATTCTTAATCCCAAAATTCTAATCAAGTATAATTCAAATCAGACAAAAGTAAAAACCTTGGGAGGCGAATGAAAGTGAATGGATTCGGAATCAACAGAGAGACCAGCGATGAATTTCGTGTCGGATATGATAATGAGTGAGATCTCAATGGATCCTGAAACGGACAGGTCCTTTGTCTGCAATATTAAAGTAACAAAAAGAAAAAGTTTATGCCATGACATCATAAGTTGCATGGAAAAAAGAAACATATTCGATAAGAGATCTCATAAAAAGCAGGCCTCTTTTGTTATCAAAATACATCATGCAATAAACAAAACCACAAATATACCCTACTAAAGTAATTAACCCTATTAAGTACCCTAATTAACCCTATTAAGTACACATCGATAAAGAAGCGCTAATTTTTCTCCTACCATGATTCAACTTTAAGATATATATATAGATAATAATAAGGTATCCTCATTGGTGAACATATATAACCGACCAACCTTTTGGTAATACGCATGAACAACTTGTTTCTTGCTTGAAATATTAATTTTAGCCCAACTTTCGTGAATACAACAAACAAATTGGGTAGTTTATGGACTTGTTGATCAACTATAGCCAGCCGACTCACTTAAAATACAGACCAATGAGGATAGTCTAAAAGTAAGAATATATATAAACTGATTAAAATTTCATTTGAGGCCAATCGCAACAAGACATTGTTCTTGGAAGAACTAATAAACCAAGTCCAATTATGGTAAATTGATTAATCATATGCCATTCAACTATTTCAAACTTCTACTTTACGATCATGACTTATTATATCAAAATGAGCTTAACACTTTACAAATGAGTTTGTAAATATCGGTGTGTTGTAACAAGTAATATCAATGGCAATGCAAGTGTCCACAATTAGCTCAACGAGCTCCACCGTGGTTTTTAACCTTAATCCTTCATATCACTTTTACCTACAAAACACAACATTAAGGGTAAGTTACTAGCTTACTAAGTATAGGCTACACTTTTAACATTATCGCCGTCGTCATCATCATATAACATACAACTGACTAGTTAATGGATCCAATAAACTTTTAACCTTCATCCACATACACTCAAGGGTGGATCTACCTTGTGTCAAGGTAGGTCCATGGACCAATGTTAAAATTATGAAAATAATCATAGATAGTAATTTTTATATGGACACACTTAAGTATTGGATTTGGACACACCTAATCTTTAATTGATGAAGATAAGAAGCCAAAAGTGTTTGAATAATAGATTTTGAATAAATAAGAAAATGAAACTAAAGCTTTGTTGTTAATGACGGACGATGAAGATGTAAAGATACAGTAGTAAGAACTAAGAAGAAGATGTGATTGTAAAATAACAGGCCCAAGACTCCAAGAGTTGTATGAATGTATTAAAATAAGGATATTGGGTAATAATTGGGTCAAAACTCAAAAGTCAAAATTTTCTTTTTAACTTCATGTTGAATTAATTTTTTATTAATTTATTTTTGCTTGGATTATTTGTAGTATTTTGTTTATACGGTTACAAGAATACAACATGTAATGTTCAAAAATTTAAATAACATTGTCAAAAATTGTTTTAATGAACTACATTCGTCATAATTTTGTATTTATGGAATTTTAATATTCAAGTGAGCTTTTTAAGATACATAAAGTGGATGGAAAATGAATTGCTTTATTTTATTTAATTATAAATATATATAATATTTGATGTTCATAATTTGGTCATATATACTTTATTTTATTATAAATAGTTTTCAGGCCCGTCCATTGGACGGGTATTCTCAAAATATATAAATCAAAGGTTTTAAAAAAAATAGAAAAATGTTAAATGAAACTAAATAAAATTCAAATAGCTAAAGTAAAAGTTTAAACGATCCAAATAAGGAAAAAAGTTAAAGATTTAATGCGTAATAAACTAATCCTTTGGGGAAGACATATCATACATATCAAAATCATATTCATTATCAGAATAATCGCCATCAAACATATGTACGTCTTATGATTCATCTGAATAGTTCCATTCACCTTCATCATTGGATTCATCGTTATGAAGCGTTTCATCGTTACTATTGTTTATTAATTTGTAATAATTAGTTAAATAAAAAATTTGCAGCATGAAGAAAGAAAGAAGGAAAGATGTCAGATGATGAAAGAGGTGATAAAAAGCAGTTGGATCTTTCGATTTCCTGAAGTTGTAACCAAATACAAATTGTTACCCCTTTTTCTGAGGTTATATATTTATATGTGTGTCCAAAGAAAGAAAAGAAACCCAAAAACAAATATGCAACATGTTTAAAAAAAAGCCCAAAAACAAATATGCAGATATAGTAGAAACTTTTAAAAAATTATAAAAATACATACCAATTCATCAACAAAGACCATCTCGAATGTTTTGATTTTCTTCGGGTTGTTCCAATCTGAAACAGTCCATACATGCACAACACGGAGTCGTAGATGATGGTTAACATGTGTTAGGTTAAGATCTTCAAGATAAACTAACGTGGTCTTATTTTTTGTAGTTGAAGAAGAAGCCATAATGAACCTATAATGAACAACAAACTAAATTAAAGAGATGAATAATAATAATAACATAAGAATTCAATGTCAAATAATAATGATTAAACATGAACAAAATATTTAAAAGTAAACCCTTTTTGTAGTCTAAGTTTTTTTTTTTTGAGAATTTGTGAGGGTTTTTTTCCTAGGTTGTATATATATAATAATTTTTGGGAGAGTTTTAAGGATAAAAAGATTTGTTTTTTATTTTTTATTAGTTAATATGTCTAAAAAATATAGAAAAATAGAGAATTAATTAGGAGGGAGAATTAGACTCAAGGAGACGGATTAGGGGTGCCAAATGTACCCCCAACCTCCTCTTTTAGTTATACTATAGATTTGTAACATTTTATCAAACAGATTTGCGTTACCGTAAAGTGACCGAACTAAATACGTTATAATTTTGTTTTCAAAAATTGGTTAGATGAACTAAATACGTTATAATTTTGTTTTCAAAAATTGGTTAGATGAACTAAATACATCATAATTTTGCTGTGATGGACTACGTCCGAGTGAGTCTTTAAGCTATAATGGATGAAACACAAACTGCTTTATTCAATTGTTGACCCGACCCGATCCATGAATGCCCATCTTGCATGTTTATCACGTAAGATAAGTTGGACCCACGTTAAATTAACTCCTAGATCCGCCACTGCATACACTTAAATAGGGAGAGATCACTCTTCCCATTCTCAAGTAGAAAACCTGCAACATGCATTGAATAGGGAAGACGACATTCTTTTCCGCTAAATAAAACTACCACATAATGTGAATGAGAGAGTCAAGACTCATCCTCAATCTCTTAACATCACCTCAAATGTATACCAAAGTACTCTTACTAAAGCATTGAATGGTGTATACCTTCTACCACTCCACTCAGTGACTCATTTGTCTCGACTACCCGCAAACACAATGCATATAGATACCACATTTTTTGCACCCTAAACATTTTCAAAACACGTCACAAATAAGCATACACATGCATATAAACTTATTAATTGGACATTGATAAAACCACGACAATATTTTGTCATCTATAATAATTACCTTCTTTAGACGGTTATATGTTGTATAATTGTATACTTTTGTTGTAGATGACAAAAAATTGTTGTAGCTTCAAACCTGCCCTAATTAGTTATTAACCATTCTTAACAACAATTTAAGGTTTGTAACTTATGGTTTTTATGCCTATCAATAAAAACAAAAAATAATAATAAAAAACAACCTTATGGTTTTTACTAGATTATACCTGTCCGATGGACAGGGACATCATAAATAAAAGCAATTACTAATTACTTATTATGAGCGTTGTTTTATCAAATGATAAATTAAATCATATGTAAGACCAAATAAATTTAATAAAAGATATTAGAATTTAACACTTTATAAAAGTTGATTGTATTATTTATCCATAAATGTTATAATAAAACTAAAAGGATTATTAATGATATCATACTCTTATTATTATGTATGTAAAATTCGAAAGAAACATAAAGTAGATTGTAAAAAAAAAGGAATAAGAAGATATAAAAGTGGAGAGAGCAAATATAAATCGAATATAAAAGCAAATATCAATAATAGGTGTGTGAAATTGATAAAGTAAATATCTACTTTAACATTGATATTTTACAAAGGAAAATTAAAAAAATAAATAATATATTTTACAATATAATCGTTTAGTAAAATATTAGATGTAATTATCAATATATCTAGTTTTATATTATATTAAAGTAAATTATATTCTACGTACAATGATAATTAAATACAAAGAGATAAGTTACAAATATCAACAATTATATTATCACTGCCTTTTAATTAGTTTTATTTTCATTAAATATCTACCGCAGTTTGCAAAAAATAAAGAAATATTAAGTTAGATCAAGTGGTTTGTACATAATATTAGAATTTAGAGGTCATGAGTTCAAATCTTGTACTTGACTTTTTTATTTACTATTTAAAATTGATAAAAACAAATGTCCACATATGAACGACACATAGGCAAATGATGACGTGGCGAATGAAGTGCCACACGAGCAATAAAAATATATATTTAAATGTCAATATACTTAAAAAATGATTAAAATTACCAAAAAATGACACCCAAGCGAAAAGCCTAGTTGGCATGAAAAGAAAAGTGTCACATAGGAACAAAAAATATCATCTCTTAGTTATATAGAGAGAGATAAGTTTCAAAACCCTAATTATAGGTCACCAGATTATTATTTTTTCCCGAACATTCAGTCCGGATACGATATCAGGAAAATCTCACTGTATAATGGTGGAGCCTTACGCATACCATAAACAACGAGATGTTGATCATGGGCCGTTACAGCTATTCGGTGGTAAAAACCTCAAGTCTTGCCATCCCGAACTCAAGATTTTGGGTAAAACTGAGAGTGCCTCTGAATAGTTGGGCTGACCATCATTGGCTAGGTTATCAGATTTAACTTTTAAGATCAATTTGTAGCTTATTATATTAAAATTTTATAAAGTAATAGTAAAACACGATCATACTACAACAAATATGTTATTTTTTGACACTTATTTTTTCATACTTTTAAAAAGTGTGAAAATTTTTGTTAATTTAATCACATTTTAAAAGTGTGTAGAAATAACTTACATTTAAAACTGTGAATAAATTTAAAAAATCACAATATTTACACACTTATATATGTGAGAAAAAAAAGTTCACACTTTCAAGCGTGTAAAAATATATCAATTGTTCACATTTAAGAGTGTGAAAGTTAATTTGTAACACCTATTTTCTTTACACATGGAGAGTGTGAAGAAATCATGTGTTACAAATTGACTTTCACTCTTTTAAGTGTGAAAATATTTGATAATTTTCACACTTTTAAGTGTTAACATTTTGTTTACACATTTATAAGTTTGAAAAGATTATAACTTTTAAATTTTATTCATACTTTTAAATGTTTCTATACCTTTTTACATATGATGAAATTCATAAATTTTTCATGCTTTTTATAAAGAAATATGGACAGATGAATTTTTTTTTTTTAGTGTGAGATAATTTTTTCAAAATAGATTAATGCTATAAGAACATTCTTATTTCTTTGACAAGTACATGTATGGTTTGAGTCTTCAAGATGACTTATCCTACGATCCGATGAACACTTGACTGTTGACACCAACAAAAACTCATTTACTCCTGAATTTATCGCCGATATATCGTCAAAATCTCTCAAATCTATCATCCTTCACCCCCAATACCAAAATAACCAAAACCTCATACGACAAACACACCAACACCCACCATGGAAGCAGCTGGAGATAATAATGATAATAATAATATTAATCCTTCTCCACCCCCGACGACAGAACGCAACATTAATATTAATAATGATAATATCAATATTAATCCTCAGCAGCAGCAGCTGCAAACACTTTCAATTTGTTCATATGCATCAGATCAAGATTTCTCTATTTCACAATTAAATCAATCCAACACCACCACCCCTTTTAACCCTAACCCTAATTTCACTCCTTCGCTGGTCTCTCCTCTCTCTCTCTTTTTAATTACATATACATACAATTATCTGTATCTATTGTTCTTAATTTTAATTTTCTTATTATAATTATTGTGTGTATCAGGGGAAACGAAGGAAATCAAAGCCTATAAGATATTACAACCCTGAAATTGTTCTTGATATCAAAGCCAGTAAAACTGTTAATGTAAGTTATTTTTTCTTTAAGTAATTTATTCTTTTTTACATACTCTTTTTGTATTGATTAATTCCATATTTAGGGGTTCTTGTTTTTGTTTTGATAGGACTGTTAACGAACCAGTATAGTTAAATTAAACGAACGAACATGAATAAAAAGACAGTTTGTTTAATTAAATGAAGGAACACAAATATAGCTCTTTGATTTATGTTCAATACTTATGACATTTGGCTCGTTTCTTTTTTTAGTCATTAAGTGCTGAGTGTATTAAGTGGCTGAATGTATAAATAATGTTTGAGTGTAATAAGTAAAAAATAGGTAATTGGCTGTTATTTTTGTTTATTAAGTTAAAAAAAAACATGAAATTTGACTGGGGTTTGAAATACTAATAACTACTTTTGGTCTATGATATACGTTGGCTAGTTTGTGTTCATTTGTGAATACAAAAGGATGAATGTGAGTACACGATGATATGCCCCGGCTTAAGTAAAACGAATGGACATGAACAAGTCTCGTTTTTTTTTTCTTTTCTTTTTCGGTTTGCATACAACTATGAAAAAGGTAGGATTTTTGGGTATGCGCAAGTCTAACACTACATTCTTGAGTTTTTTTTTCATAGGATAAGAAAAGAAATGATAGAAAAAATTTGTAAATTTTCATTCTTGAGTTTTTTTTCATAAAAGAAAAGATAGGAAAGGATAGGAAAACTTAGGGGTTTTAAGTCCCAAAGTTTTCTTGCCAATTTTGGCATGATTGTGATGGAAAAGAAAGGATAAATGTATGAAATTACCACTCCACCCTTCAAGCTACATCTAATACTCATTTTACAAAGGCTATATGTGTAAAACAAAAATTAATACATTAAAATGTAAAAATATACTTAAAAAAATTGAGATTTTCAAATGTAAATACTGAATGCTAAATCATACCAAGGCCAGATGGTGTAGCAGGGTTTCTTTTATACAAACTCTTCCAGATAAGCAATATCCTAACCTTGATTACACAATTGACCGAATTCTCATTGATGTCTTGCAAAAAAAGTAAGTTTGTTTTTGTTATCTATGCTTCTTAAGAACAATAAAAGTAGTAGTTGGTTCGTGGGTTTTCAGTAATTTTGTGTGTTGTGATTTTATTTGTAGGATTCGGTTTATATAAGAAAAATTTGTATCCTAAATATACTTTGATTCCAATTACTAATAACAACAATGATTATCCTAATTATAGTCCGATTACAATTACTAATAACAACAATATTACAAATAGCTATATTTTGTTATTAGATAGACATTATGCAATAAAGTATTAATTATATTTAAATTGGGTTAAAGTGTAAATTGGTGATAGAAAACCAAAAATTGTAAATTAATTATTTTTAAATTGGGTTAAAGTGTAAATTGGTGATGGAAAACCAAAAAGTGTAAATTGATTATTTTTAAATTGGGTTAAAGTGTAAATTGGTGATGGAAAACCAAAAAGTGTAAATTAATTTAGACATGTGTTGATTTAATTAATTTTGAGAAATTGAGGGTTGTGATTGGTCAATTGAGGTTAGATCAGTTGTCTTTTAGTATATATTAAGATAAGATCTTTTTTTCTTTTCCTTTCCTTTCATTTAAACTCAAGAATGTAATCAACTATTTCTTTTCTTATCATTTCTTTCATTTTTTGTTGAACTTGAGAATGCATTATATGTATATAGTTTCTTTTCTTCTCCTCCCCTATCTAATCTTATCATTTCTTTTCTTACAAGTATAAACTCAAGAATAGAGTGTAAAAGTTTACTCATTTTTTAATTTTATAAACAGGGAGCTCATGATTCTACAAGTAAGGGTTTGAGGTCAGTTTTGTTTCGTTTTTTTCCCGCTTTTATACAGTGGTTGTTTGTTTATATATGTTTAGGACAAAAGCTTGAATTTTTTTGTTGAAATATAGTTCTCCAAAAGGGACTTCTTCAAGGAAAAATGTGAAGTCTCCAATTGAAAGCTCGCCTGCGATGATTCGAGCACAGGAGGTTAGGTCAAGCCTAGGAACCGAACATCCAAGCTGTATAAAGTTGATGGTGAAAGCCCATCTTGATTCGACCACTGGAGGTTACTGGATGGTACGAATGCTAATATTCATTTCAGACAATCTGCAATTGGCTTTTATATTTAATTCTATAGAATGGTGTATGATGGGTGTTTCTTTTTTTGATTGTAGGGCTTTAGCCATCAATGGGCCAGGATGTATTTATCAAAAACGGACAGGGAAATGTTGATTGAAGATGAAGACGGAGAGATTTATCAGATCAAATACAATTCAGACAAGAGTGGGCTTAGTGCAGGATGGAGAAAGTTTGCAACGGGGCATAACTTACTCGAGGGTGATGCTTTAGTTTTCCATTTAGTTGATCCCTTCAAGTTTAAGGTGATATACGCTATTTCCCTTCTTTTTTTTAATGGTTTTGTGCATGATGAACATATATAACGACAGTTTTTGTCAGTACTGCGATAACTGAGTTCTAGTTGTGAGACTGAGAATGTATCTTTAACCTGAAAGCCTCAACCACATTATTAAGACTTTTTATATTGACTTGTGACATTATTTCACCGGATATACTCATGACGAGGTGATAAACAAGGGGACAATAGTTTGTCTGCAAAGAGCAAATTAATAAGCTATAAGAAAGACTGTACGAGCTATAAAGTAAAGCTGGAGAGGGTTTAGGATTATGAGGATAGTTCAAAATAAGAATGCAAGTCTAAACCACCAACCACAGATTCAGCCTGAACTGAATTAGGAGTGTTAGATATTGGTTTTGTTATGTCATGGTTTATGCTTTCATGGTTTGTGCTTGATCTTAATACTTACAAACTGACTGTTGGGTGTGTTTTATGATTTCAGGTTCCGTGTGATATCTTTCTGAATAGAGTTTATTGTGGTTAATCTTTTAGCTTACTCCCTGTAAATATTATAGATTATTTATTTTAGAGAAGTATATTTAGGTTTTATATAATACTCATTATAAATGAAAAAGATATTGAATCATACTGTTCTGTTTGCATGAGTTAGATCAGTATTTTTGGTACAGTTTTGCTTTAAATTGCAGCACAAACTTAGAAATTTTGTAGCGATTTCTCATGACTGTGATTCTCTCTCTAAAAGTTGAATTTTTGTTTTTGTTTTTTTTGTTTTGACATATGCTAGGATACTGGACTTTTCCGGTCAGTGTTATTATTTGCATACATATGTAATTACAGTTTTTAATTTGTAGGTATATATAATTAGGGCGAATGATTTGAACGAAGTAGATGGTGCTCTTAGTCTTCTAAATCTGGAGGCACGCACACCACAATCTGATACATCAACTCCTAAAACGAAGAAAAGCAAGCGTCCCAAGGAATTTCCGATAGATATGGTTCGAAAAAAGCACAAGTTGTCAACTCCGCCATCACAAATCATCATCAATCCTATGGAACAATCTGGAAACGACAGCGAAGAGGTCGGTTCAGAAGTTCTAGAAGGTTCTAGACCCTCTAAACCAGACCTTTCAATTCCAGAACTCAACTCCTTTAAAGACTTTCATATAATGGTCAATGGAGTCTGCATCGACTCTGAGCTTCCAGATGATGTCAGAATGAACTACTACGAACTCTGCAATGTTAGGAAAGAGATTCTCCATGATTCTCTTCCTGGAAAAAATACATATCCGAAGTTGGTCGCAGGCATGATTGGTGAAATTGTAAACATTGCAAATGAGATCAAGAACTGCAAGATCACTACAACTATGGAAGAACTCGAGGCATGGGATACTTCCATGAAATCATTCTCTCTCTTGGGAATGAAAGTTGAATTTTTACGTGATAGAATTCGAGCAATCTTAAGACTCATGTTTGAGTCAGAAGGTGCGTTGGGTATCCAAAAATACATGGAAGCTAAAATCGCACACAAACGCGTTGAAGATGAGATAACAAGCGTTACGGAAAAGCTCGTGGAACTGGAGGAATCTTCTAGACAGTTCCGTGGTATTATGGATGGTTTAGAACATGAGGCTGGGATTCATGAGGTGAAGTTCCTAGAATTGGTTCATGCCCCATGGTAGTATTTCAAAGCTCTATATATCTTTATTTATATGCTTAAGTTAGCTTTACTCTTTTCATTGTTATGCTAGTGACTTATGAACTAGGTTAGTCTGTGTACATTTTTAGAAAGTTATTGTCGCTTTCATGAGCAGCTTGTGTCGTTTTGATCAGAACTACAGTAGTTTCATTTAGTTAATCTCATTCTATGTCGTTCTTGTTTGATGTTCCGGTGTTCAATCTACAGAATGACTATGAGGTACATGTATATTACAGAATGAAATGGTCATTCAATATTTATGGACTTTTGGTTGCATGTTCTAAAACTACGTACGATACATATTTTAAAAGTTTTGGCGGTGGTTGCAATGGCTAAAGTTTCTATTAAAAAAAAAAAGTTAGACTATATACATAAAAAAACACACTATAAACCTTGGTTACTCACTTTACAATGGGTTAAAATAAAATCACCATTTTTATCAATTAACGAAGTTTGAAAGGAGGAGATTTGGGGTACCCAACAGGCCAACATGGCAATGTAAAGCAAAAAATTTCTAATTAAGTTAAAAGTGACTGAAAAATAAGTTCAAAGAATTCACTAAGGTTATAGTACGTACCAATTTTTTCTTTATATTCAGAAACAACAACTTTTATAAACGGTTAACTATTCTAATTTTTCTCCTAAACCACCTGAACACTTAGGATTGAATCAGGACTTCCAAATATATCTCAAATACCCCTTTCCATCTCATTCTTACAAATACAAATATAATAACTGAGTCTCGACCCGGGTGACTAAACTCAGGATATTAAGACCTTACTAACGGGTCACTAACACATTAAACAATTTATAAGGAAAAATTAAATTGGTTGAATTTTCATAAAAAGCAAAGAAGAAAATATATGTGTCCATAGTCATATCCTCCAATATGTCATCCTTTCCATATCAACATTCATTAGCTATTGGTTCTTGTATTGTTGGTTTGGGTATTTATTCTTGGTTTTGTTTTACATATTGGAAAGAAAAATGGGGACAAGGAATATAAATTCTTTTCAATAAAAGTAATTAATACGAATCTTGCAAGAAGAAAAAAAAAGAACCATAAATCATAACAAAATAATTCTACATTTTAGATATATCAGTTGATACAAATGCAAATTTGTCATCAAAATAACATAGTTAATGCTATACCACAAGAAAAAAAAAAGTATGTTATATTCAGAAGAACAAGTTCACAAGATGAAGTTCACGAAATTGCAAACGCTTGGTAAAATCTTGACACAAGAAGCTTTTACCAAGAATCATACTTCATAGTTCATAACATCTCTTTATAAAAACAACATAAAATACACAAGGTAAACATCCTTAATACATATAAATTTAACATGAAAACAAACCATATACAAGTTGATTAACCCTCATGATTCATATATCCTCATATGCAAATGCCTTTGAGCGAATTTCACTAACTTTTCCAATTCAGTGGCGCCATCAATGGCGCCACTACAATTGGAATCAGCTGACTTCATCGCTGTACTTGCCTTCCACCTCCCAAACCATATCCCAAGACCATGAAGTGCTTCTCTAAGTTCTTCTTGGCTGATACGACCATCACGGTTATCATCATAAGCACGCAACCACGCTTTAAATTCATCGACAGTCATTGATCTGTTTGGCTCTAACCGTATGCACCTCATGATCGCCATATGTCTTGATGAGTTCTAAAACTAAGCTTCAGTTAAAGAATGGAGGCAATGGTGAAATTGATATATGTGAGTTAGGATGATATAATGTATATATAGTGGCTATAGAATATGTAGCTTTATTGGAGACTACACGACTTCATTGTCAATTCAATTTGGAATTTGGAATCGCATCTTTTTTTAACTTTTGAAATTGTGACATTGTTTACAAGTCATTTGTATGCATAAATAAATATATTTTTTTGAATGAAGATTCGACCAAGACAGGTGGTGTTCGAATAATTTTTCCACACTCTTATTATCAACTCCGACGGGAATCGTCGTTGGGAAAATGTCTTGTTCAACAGTTTGTTTCAAAAAGATAATAATGTTAGAGAAATATAATCTTATTCTCAAATAAGATTGTTGCTTATTGTATGATTAGCTTGTTTCGGGTATATAAACTAATCAAGATATGCTTATGAGATTCTGGACTACAAGTGTAAACTTTCTGGACTAAAAATGCAAGATATTTCATACAAAGGGACTAAAGCTGTACAAGAAGAAAAGAGAGAAGTACAGGGGTCATTTGTGACTTTCTTGAAAGTACCCTTGTATAAATAGTTGGTTATAACCCGATTAGGGTTAATAACACTTTCATATATTTTTCTGTATTTTCTGATTCTCTTTCTTATTCGATCTATTATTTTTGTTAGAGTTACAATTGAGATTGTAATAGAACATTCAACAATATAGTTGAGTGAATCCATACCTGATTAGCAGTGGTGGATTTTTGTTGTTTGTGGTTAATATAATCAATTTAGATTGATTATTTTTCTGGTTGATTGGTGAATTAATTGAAGTTAATTCATAGATTAAGTTTTTGTTCATGGTATCAGAGCCAGGTTTCTGTAGTAGATTATCGCGATTAATCGAATTAATTTTTTATAATAATAAATCTAGGGTTTCGAGATCTCCGATTTAGGGTTTCGCATATTTTAGGGATTTTGTGTTTAGATCTGGTTATTGATAACGGCGTATGATCATTTGATCACCGTTTCAGTTTCTAGATCCGATTGTGATTGAAAACCCTAATTTTTTTTGAGAAAATTAGGGTTAGGGTTTTTGCTATTCATCGACTAAGTGAATCGATTGAATAGTACTGCTGTTCCTGCTTGATTATGCTATTCATCGACTAAGTGAATCGATTGAATAGTAGAGTTATTCTTCTGCTTTGTTCATCCGATAACACTGTTTGTCTTCTTCTTCCTTATTCTTTTTTAAATCTATTTTTTAAGAATATAAAAGTGTTTTTCATCTTATTCTCATTCAAAACAATTGTGCTAAACTTGACCTGCTTCCATTGAGAGGTTAGGAATCCTGTCTTTGACACTTTTGCGATGATAAGTTTTATTTTCAAAAACTTATATATATAATATTTTTTTATTTTTTTAAGTGAGATTATCTGTCTTATTTGTTCTTTATTTGTTGTTATTATTTGAGTTCGTTCTGTGACTGTTAATTGAAATTAATTTTTACTTGTGTTATTATTTTTTGTGTGATTGATTAATTAAAATTAATTGATACAATGGATGATGATAATGTGAATGGTTATGAAGAGTATGGTTATGTATCTAATAATGATTCTTTTTATTTTTTTAAGAATATAAAAGTGTTTTTCATCTTATTCTCATTCAAAACAATTGTGCTAAACTTGACCTGCTTCCATTGAGAGGTTAGGAATCCTGTCTTGACACTTTTGCGATGATAAGTTTTATTTTCAAAAATTATATATATATATTTTTTTATTTTTTTAAGAATATAAAAGTGTTTTTCATCTTATTCTCATTCAAAACAATTGTGCTAAACTTGACCTGCTTCCATTGAGAGGTTAGGAATCCTGTCTTTGACACTTTTGCGATGATAAGTTTTATTTTCAAAAATTATATATATATATTTTTTTATTTTTTTAAGAATATAAAAGTGTTTTTCATCTTATTCTCATTCAAAACAATTGTGCTAAACTTGACCTGCTTCCATTGAGAGGTTAGGAATCCTGTCTTTGACACTTTTGCGATGATAAGTTTTATTTTCAAAAATTATATATATAATATTTTTTTATTTTTTTAAGAATATAAAATGTTTTTCATCTTATTCTCATTCAAAACAATTGTGCTAAACTTGACCTGCTTCCATTGAGAGGTTAGGAATCCTGTCTTTGACACTTTTGCGATGATAAGTTTTATTTTCAAAAACTTATATATATAATATTTTTTTATTTTTTTAAGAATATAAAATGTTTTTCATCTTATTCTCATTCAAAACAATTGTGCTAAACTTGACCTGCTTCCATTGAGAGGTTAGGAATCCTGTCTTGACACTTTTGCGATGATAAGTTTTATTTTCAAAAATATATATATAATATTTTTTTATTTTTTTAAGAATATAAAATGTTTTTCATCTTATTCTCATTCAAAACAATTGTGCTAAACTTGACCTGCTTCCATTGAGAGGTTAGGAATCCTGTCCCTGACACTTTTGCGAGGATAAGTTCTATTTTCAAAATTATATATATATATTTTTTTATTTTTTTAAGAATATAAAAGTGTTTTTCATCTTATTCTCATTCAAAACAATTGTGCTAAACTTGACCTGCTTCCATTGAGAGGTTAGGAATCCTGTCTTGACACTTTTGCGATGATAAGTTTTATTTTCAAAAATTATATATATATATTTTTTTATTTTTTTAAGAATATAAAAGTGTTTTTCATCTTATTCTCATTCAAAACAACTGTGCTAAACTTGACCTGCTTCCATTGAGAGGTTAGGAATCCTGTCCCTGACACTTTTGCGAGGATAAGTTCTATTTTCAAAACTTATATATATATATTTTTTTATTTTTTTAAGAATATAAAAGTGTTTTTCATCTTATTCTCATTCAAAACAATTGTGCTAAACTTGACCTGCTTCCATTGAGAGGTTAGGAATCCTGTCTTTGACACTTTTGCGATGATAAGTTTTATTTTCAAAAATTATATATATATATTTTTTTATTTTTTTAAGAATATAAAAGTGTTTTTCATCTTATTCTCATTCAAAACAATTGTGCTAAACTTGACCTGCTTCCATTGAGAGGTTAGGAATCCTGTCTTTGACACTTTTGCGATGATAAGTTTTATTTTCAAAAATTATATATATATATATTTTTTATATTTTTTTAAGTGAGATTATCTGTCTTATTTGTTCTTGTATGTTGTTATATATTATTTGAGTTCGTTCTGTATATATATATATATATATATATATATATATATATATATATATATATATATATATATGTATATATATATATTCAAGTCTTGTAATTTATCTTGTAATTACCGTTTATCAATAATATTACCTTGGCATATATTGTTGATCATATTGGGATCCATTTATGTTTATATGTTTGTTTATTATTAGTATTTTACAGTTTCTAGACATAACATGTAAAGAGTCATTAAGTTAATATTGTTTATGCGTTTAACAGCAGTTGAAATATTAACTTAATGTACTTCCAAAGGGAAGTTAAGTTAACTGTGTTTCTGCGTATTTACAGCAGGAGAAACATTAACTTAGTGAATACTTCCAATAGGTAATATAGACAATGTTGTTTCTGCGTATCTACAGCAGTAGAAACATTGTCGTAGCTAATGTTGGTTCTGCGTATATTTACAACAGTTTAAACATTGGCTGAGTTAATGTTGGTTCTGCGTCTTGACAGCAGTTGAAACATTAACTCAAATATTCCTAAGTGTTATTTGAGTATTCTCGGGAACTTGCAATTAGTTGCTTGTGAAGAGAACACTCAAAAGGTCATTTGAGGGTTCTTGGGAACGAGCAAAAGTTTGTTTGTGGAAAGAACACTCAAATGGTCATTTGAGAGTTTCTGAGGAACAAGCAAAAGTTTGCTTGTTCATAAGAACTCTCAAATGGTTTGAGAGTTTCTGTGGAAATAAGCAAAAGTATGCTTGTATACAAGAACTCTCAAACCAGGCCAAAACCCTTATGGGCTTGACATGAGAACACTCAAACCCAATGGATTTGAGAGTTCTTGTCACTTGCCTATAAATAGGGGTGTGTGTATGCGTGATTCTTAACAAGAGTGTAGAGAGAGAAACGAGCAAAACCTAGAGAGAGAAAACAAGAACACACACGGTTTGATCTTGTGGGTACTCGACTCACACACGAACCGCAAACACATACCCGGTTTGGACGGCTCGTAGACTTAGATTACCACGTTGGTTGGTAAAGTTTGTCCGGAGAGCCGTTTCACTATAGTAACCAAATACGGGTGTTTATATTCACGCAAAAAGATATATATATATATCATAAAAGGTAGATATAGAAACCGTGGGTTATCTCGAGGAATTCCGCACCTCGACATATCCTTAAGTCAATCTCGGTTCGGTAAGACCCGGGGGACTTACAACTGGTATCAGAGCCATAGGTTATCAACAACCTTGGTTCGAGATTGATCACGGTTTGGGTATCCCATTTTTGCGTGTTCTTAGGTGGAGAAGTGTTTTCGGGCGCGTTTTGGAATAAAGGTTCAAACTTGACGCCAAAATAAGACATATCTCATTCCTAAGATCATTTTCTCAAGTTTTCATTGATCAAGGAACAATATCGGGTTCGGGATCTAAGAAATTGTGAGAATTTTGTGTTTTGCGTGTTCATTGGTACGTACTTTGCGTGTACAGTACCATTTGCGTGTTTTCGATACAACCAAGGCAGTTTGCGTGTTTCTGTGGTTTGCTTGTTCTATTTGAGAGTTCTTGAGGCTTTGAGAGTTCTTGTGGATTTGAGAGTTCTTGTGGATTTGAGAGTTCTTGAGGTTTTGAGAGTTCTTGAGGACTTGCGTGTTCTAGTGTTTTGCATGTTCCTACACTTTTGCTCGTTTCATTTGCGTGTTCCCATTTGCGTGTTCTTGTAATTTGCTTGTTCTACTATTGGACATAATATACAATGGCCGCAAACTGTCTTAACCAATTAATACTTATGGACCATGAGACTGGTAAGGGTAATTCACCACCCAAGCTAATGATCATTGACCAATACTTTTCTTGGAAAGGTCGATTCGAATCCTTTATGCAATTCACGGACATTAGAATGTGGACTTGTATGACTGAAGGATATAGTGCCCCAACATATGAGGACAGTGGTGTTAACAAAGTATATGCTTACCAAGATATGACTGAATCTAATAAAAAATTGTATGAGGCAGAGAAAAAGGCACTTTCATGTTTAAAAATGTCATTGCCACAAGAAATATTACATTTATTTAATGGATTCAGTACATCAAAAGAACTTTGGTTAGCATTAAAAAATCATTGTGAAGGGGATGAAACACTTAAAAAGAATCGTAGAGACCTTCTAAAGCATCAGTATAATGTATTCAATGGGTTAAGGAGTGAAAACTTAGATCAACTAATTACAAGGTATTATCATTTGTTAGCAGAATTGCAAGCATTTGAAGTTACCTACTCTGAGGAAGAAAAAGTCGAGAAATTTTTGAGTTCCTTGCCGGAAAAGTGGAGTAACTACATTACCACTTTGCAGGAAAAAGGCACTTTCATGTTTAAAAATGTCATTGCCACAAGAAATATTACATTTATTTAATGGATTCAGTACATCAAAAGAACTTTGGTTAGCATTAAAAAATCATTGTGAAGGGGATGAAACACTTAAAAAGAATCGTAGAGACCTTCTAAAGCATCAGTATAATGTATTCAATGGGTTAAGGAGTGAAAACTTAGATCAACTAATTACAAGGTATTATCATTTGTTAGCAGAATTGCAAGCATTTGAAGTTACCTACTCTGAGGAAGAAAAAGTCGAGAAATTTTTGAGTTCCTTGCCGGAAAAGTGGAGTAACTACATTACCACTTTGCAGGAAAAAGCAGATTTCTCTGATATGTCGTTGACTCAGATAGTTGCTAAGTTTAGGGGACAAGAAATGAAACTAAAAAGGAGGGAAGCAGGATATAATAATGCTCAGATTCCCGAGCTTTATTACGGTAGGCCTACGATCAATGTAAGTCCAGGTTCCCCTGAAGGAAGCACAAGGGCATTCCTGAGTGAAGATGTTGACTTACAAAAGATCTCGTTTGACTCTGAAGGGAACATATGTCTTGTTTCAAGTCAGAGCGACAATGTAGGCAATCGTGGATATCCTACCTCCAGTGCTAGTTCCACCGTGCCTATAAGTGTCAAATGTGCGGAAAGTCACTTATTCGTTCTTGCGTCATTTGTGACATCATATGAACAGTTTATCCAAGGAAAGGTTCAAGATCCGAGTCTTATAGATGAAGACTACGAGCAGATTGATCCTTTAGACTTAGAAGAGATGGATCTGCAATGGCAAATGGCTATGCTAACTCTTCGGGCTAAACGGTTCTTATCAAGAACAGGGCGAAATGTCGTGGGTTCCAAGCTTGGCTTTGATAAGTCAAAGATAAAGTGTTACAATTGCGAGGGCTTTGGACACTTTGCTAGGGAATGCCAGAGACCTAAAAAGGATGATAGGTCTATTGTGACTCGTCAGAACTTTAACCAAGGTGGATCAGCAACTCCTTCAGGTGCTTCACAACGAAGATATTTTCAAGGGTCAAGTTCGAATGCTAATAGCTCTCTCAACAAAACAGTTATCAAGGTTCCAAGGTTGAAAGTCCAAACTCTAATAACCAAAATGGGTCAAGAGCTTTGGTGGTTCAACAACAGGAAGTTTCATATGACTGGGGCACAATTGTTGAAGATGCCAACAATGCCTACATGGCTGAGATCAGTTCAGATGTGTCATCAGATTCAGAATCAGAGATTTCAGAAAGTGATGACACTAGATCATTCAAAAAACCTGAAAAATCAATAGTTGTGAGCAGTTCAAACAAAGTTGAAGATCAAAAGACAATATCGGGTCTGGTGAACTTCATGACGAACTTGACTATCACAAAGTGTCCAGTCTCAGTAGAAAGGACTGACAACATGTGGAATATCGATTCTGGATGTTCTATTCATGCCACTGGAGATAGTAGTGTTCTGTCAGACTTTGTTAAGATTTCTGATGTTCAGGTGAACTTTGTCGGACCTGCTCAGGGGATCGCAACTGGTCATGGTAATGTGAGCGTCACTAATCTTCATCTTGACAAGGTGTATCATATTTAACATCTTAGTCAAAATCCTTTGAGTGTCAGTCAAATGCATGATGTATGTCATAAGTGGGACACAAATCATAAAAATGTTCCTCGTCTGGTTCCTGAAGCCTCCAGGGTTGATAAGACATCAACAAGCAAAGGAGTAATTCTGGAAGAAAACGAGACATTACATTTGAGACACTCAAAGTCAACTCCATTAATTCCTGTGAAAACAATGGATGAAGTTTTGGAAAGACTTTCGTGCATTGAAGAGATGACTGAGTATGGAATTCCTATTACGGAAGAAAATCTCAGGAGATTCAATAAGAAGAAAAATGTCAAGAGGATTTCCTGCTTCATATGTCGTACGAAGGGTCATGCTGCTAGTAAGTGTCCAAGTAAAGGAATGAATAGAGATTTGACTTATGTAAGGTCAAAACCTCCAGATACTGGGATATGCTCAAGCAGTGATGGTCGCTCATCAGACAATTTATCCAGGATTAATGAGAGAAATCTGAGAAATAATGCTCAGATTCCCGAGCTTTATTACGGTAGGCCTACGATCAATGTAAGTCCAGGTTCCCCTGAAGGAAGCACAAGGGCATTCCTGAGTGAAGATGTTGACTTACAAAAGATCTCGACTCTGAAGGGAACATATGTCTTGTTTCAAGTCAGAGCGACAATGTAGGCAATCGTGGATATCCTACCTCCAGTGCTAGTTCCACCGTGCCTATAAGTGTCAAATGTGCGGAAAGTCACTTATTCGTTCTTGCGTCATTTGTGACATCATATGAACAGTTTATCCAAGGAAAGGTTCAAGATCCGAGTCTTATAGATGAAGACTACGAGCAGATTGATCCTTTAGACTTAGAAGAGATGGATCTGCAATGGCAAATGGCTATGCTAACTCTTCGGGCTAAACGGTTCTTATCAAGAACAGGGCGAAATGTCGTGGGTTCCAAGCTTGGCTTTGATAAGTCAAAGATAAAGTGTTACAATTGCGAGGGCTTTGGACACTTTGCTAGGGAATGCCAGAGACCTAAAAAGGATGATAGGTCTATTGTGACTCGTCAGAACTTTAACCAAGGTGGATCAGCAACTCCTTCAGGTGCTTCACAACGAAGATATTTTCAAGGGTCAAGTTCGAATGCTAATAGCTCTCTCAACAAAACAGTTATCAAGGTTCCAAGGTTGAAAGTCCAAACTCTAATAACCAAAATGGGTCAAGAGCTTTGGTGGTTCAACAACAGGAAGTTTCATATGACTGGGGCACAATTGTTGAAGATGCCAACAATGCCTACATGGCTGAGATCAGTTCAGATGTGTCATCAGATTCAGAATCAGAGATTTCAGAAAGTGATGACACTAGATCATTCAAAAAACCTGAAAAATCAATAGTTGTGAGCAGTTCAAACAAAGTTGAAGATCAAAAGACAATATCGGGTCTGGTGAACTTCATGACGAACTTGACTATCACAAAGTGTCCAGTCTCAGTAGAAAGGACTGACAACATGTGGAATATCGATTCTGGATGTTCTATTCATGCCACTGGAGATAGTAGTGTTCTGTCAGACTTTGTTAAGATTTCTGATGTTCAGGTGAACTTTGTCGGACCTGCTCAGGGGATCGCAACTGGTCATGGTAATGTGAGCGTCACTAATCTTCATCTTGACAAGGTGTATCATATTTAACATCTTAGTCAAAATCCTTTGAGTGTCAGTCAAATGCATGATGTATGTCATAAGTGGGACACAAATCATAAAAATGTTCCTCGTCTGGTTCCTGAAGCCTCCAGGGTTGATAAGACATCAACAAGCAAAGGAGTAATTCTGGAAGAAAACGAGACATTACATTTGAGACACTCAAAGTCAACTCCATTAATTCCTGTGAAAACAATGGATGAAGTTTTGGAAAGACTTTCGTGCATTGAAGAGATGACTGAGTATGGAATTCCTATTACGGAAGAAAATCTCAGGAGATTCAATAAGAAGAAAAATGTCAAGAGGATTTCCTGCTTCATATGTCGTACGAAGGGTCATGCTGCTAGTAAGTGTCCAAGTAAAGGAATGAATAGAGATTTGACTTATGTAAGGTCAAAACCTCCAGATACTGGGATATGCTCAAGCAGTGATGGTCGCTCATCAGACAATTTATCCAGGATTAATGAGAGAAATCTGAGAAATAATGCTCAGAAAGAAAAGGGAAAAGATATGATGGAAGAACAATACAAGAAATCAGTAGGAAATCTTGTTGGTTCTTCTCAAAGACTTCCCATGCATGCTTTATCCACTCAAAGATCAAGAGATTCAGTGAAGAAATCAGTTGAAGAATGTCATTTCAGACAAGTGTCTAATCATACTGCTTCTTCAAATCACTCTTCTCAAAAAAGGAGATCAAAGAATTCTGGCAATACGTATCCTTCATACTCATGTGAAGTGAAATCATACGCAAAGCCTACAGAATATCACAGTACTTATTATGATCGATTTGCTGGAAGAAGTGGTGATGATTTCAGATCAACATCTCAGAGTTACAATGTTGGTGAGTCATCTAATGCCTTTCGTAAGAAACAACATCAAGATGATTCAAATCAATTGAACAAGATTTTGGGTAAAGGAGGATGGGGAGAATTTGCATATCGGGACGATTTGGGAAGAATCTGGACAAAGAAAGCCTGGGTTCTTGACGAAGAAAACTAATTTCCCTTTATTCGTGCGGAGGACACAGTCAAGGAGAACCATGTTTTTTCGGTAATCGGTGACTGAGTCCTAGGCACATTTTCATTAGATAACATAGTGGGTTATCGTACTTATATGGTGTTTACTTCATTGTAAATCATTGTGCAAGTCCTATGTATGTTATTTATAATTTGTTTATAAAGGAACGTATTGGGAAAAACGAGTATATATAAAGTGCTACTTTATTTTATGCTTGTTAATAAATCATTTGTGATATCATGATTATTTATATAATGGTTGTTATCCGATGATGAATATGCAAAGTTGATTTATTTGTGATGGTTACACTAAGGCCTTTGATCGATCACGTTTCAAGTTGCTAGTCCAGTTGGCTGGAATGAGTAACCCTCAGTTACCATCTCTCAAGAACCATTTTTTATTCAGAAAATGCAACACAAAAATATAATAATGGTTTAAGGGCGAGTCGTTACTGCAAGAGAAATGAAGAAAACATGTGGCACTTAAGTTTACTCATCTGCTACATCCGATCTACTTTGTAAGTAATTACTCTTTCTAAAAATTCACTCAAATATACCAGATTAAGCATGACTATTTTAAGATAGGTTAGAGTAATTTTGATTCTAAAATTACTGTGATCGATTTTTTAATTTTATACTTCGTAAGGTATATTGCAAGGACAATATTAAGCATGACTATTACAAGATTTGTTAGAGTAATTTTGATTCTAAAATTACTGTGATCGATTTTTTAACTTTATGCTTCGTAAGGTATATTGCAAGGACAATATTAAGCATGACTATTACAAGATTTGTTAGAGTAATTTTGATTCTAAAATTACTGTGATCGATTTTGTAACTTTATGCTCCGTAAGGTTCTTGCAAATAATAAAAGGAGTTCTACTGCACGAGAGATAATGTTATTTAGGGTATCTGGTTTCCAGGGGGAGTTAGTTGTGTTCTTTGTGAACACTGAATAAATGTGTATCGTGATAAGGGTGTAGTGTAAATAAAGACAAATTTGAGTGTGTTTGGTACACCTCGAATTAGGTCTTGTATGTACATTGCTCGAAAGATTAAGTGAAATACTTAAGGTTTCGGTCAAAATAGGTCAAACGGAGTCACTGAGTTGATATATTTGACAGATATTTTGATTTGCAATTTACCTTAAATAATTGAGTCCAAGATACTTAATGTGTGACCTAACATGATAAAGGCTTCGATTCTAATCTTAATTGGGAGAATCAGCCATTAATTATCTGTTATATATCGGTTTAAGTGTTTTGAAGTTCAATTATTTATCATTGAGATGAATACATGTGTTGTATAGATCTCATGAGTTTGCTGATGTGGTCGCAGAATTATTTATCTTAACTGGATGTGTGTCAACCGTTAAGATGAAGGATCTCCTAAGTATATGAAAAATTGAGGTTATCCAATCCGGAATGGAGAAACCTCAAGCTTAAAATGGAAGCAGATTATACTTACACATCAACAACTCAGCTAAATTCAAACGGAGACGAAGATATAGATGGAGAGATTGTCTATCAAGTTATACAATCTTATGTCTTTATTCTTGTTGTATTTGAATTTAATTAACGGCATTGATTGTGTCCAATGTCTGTTAATGTCAAATACTTAACAATGGTACTTTGTAATTCATTAATTAGTGACATATCGGGTCTTAATTTAATGATCGTACATTGTAATTTTGTTTAAGTTGTGACATTCATCGAGAATCTCTTTATCGAGAAAAATACTAAGAATTGTGATATAGAATTTAAATTCGGTGTCTGTCTTATCGTTTTCTCTGGAGAATTCTCTTCGTTAATCATATCAGGGTTCAAGAAAATTCTGTGTGAATTTTCAAAGTGTTAATCAAGTTCACGAAGATTGACTTTATTAGAAAGTCAAAGTTCATATGAATCGAAGACTAGGCTAAGTGAAAAATATGCGTGTTTTGCCAACTGGGCCTCATATGCGCGTTTCAGTGTACAAATAGGGTTTGCGTGTTATATTGGGTATAAATAGAACTTTATACGCATTTAATGATTTAATTTAAATCATTTGCGTGTTTCACTGATGGGCCTAATATGCGTGTTTTGGCAACTGGGCCTCATATGCGCGTTTCAGTGTACAAATAGGGTTTGCGTGTTATATTGGGTATAAATAGAACTTTATACGCATTTAATGATTTAATTTAAATCATTTGCGTGTTTCACTGATGGGCCTAATATGCGTGTTTTGGCAACTAGCCTCATATGCGCGTTTCAGTGTACAAATAGGGTTTGCGTGTTATATTGGGTATAAATAGAACTTTATACGCATTTAATGATTTAATTTAAATCATTTGCGTGTTTCACTGATGGGCCTAATATGCGTGTTTTGGCAACTAGCCTCATATGCGCGTTTCAGTGTACAAATAGGGTTTGCGTGTTATATTGGGTATAAATAGAACTTTATACGCATTTAATGATTTAATTTAAATCATTTGCGTGTTTCACTGATGGGCCTAATATGCGTGTTTTGGCAACTGGGCCTCATATGCGCGTTTCAGTGTACAAATAGGGTTTGCGTGTTATATTGGGTATAAATAGAACTTTATACGCATTTAATGATTTAATTTAAATCATTTGCGTGTTCTTGTCAAAACCCTCTCCATTTGCGCGTTCCCTGTCCGTGCACTGTTCAACTATCGATTCATAATACTTGATTTTTACGTGTTTTAGACACAAGAAACACTTACTCTAACACGTATTGAACAAAGTATATGAAAAATTGAGGTTATCCAGTCCGGAATGGAGAAACCTCAAGCTTAAAATGGAAGCAGATTATACTTACACATCAACAACTCAGCTAAATTCAAACGGAGACGAAGATATAGATGGAGAGATTGTCTATCAAGTTATACAATCTTATGTCTTTATTCTTGTTGTATTTGAATTTAATTAACGGCATTGATTGTGTCCAATGTCTGTTAATGTCAAATACTTAACAATGGTACTTTGTAATTCATTAATTAGTGACATATCGGGTCTTAATTTAATGATCGTACATTGTAATTTTGTTTAAGTTGTGACATTCATCGAGAATCTCTTTATCGAGAAAAATACTAAGAATTGTGATATAGAATTTAAATTCGGTGTCTGTCTTATCGTTTTCTCTGGAGAATTCTCTTCGTTAATCATATCAGGGTCAAGAAAATTCTGTGTGAATTTTCAAAGTGTTAATCAAGTTCATGAAGATTGACTTTATTAGAAAGTCAAAGTTCATATGAATCGAAGACTAGGCTATGTGAAAAATATGCGTGTTTTGCCAACTGGGCCTCATATGCGCGTTTCAGTGTACAAATAGGGTTTGCGTGTTATATTGGGTATAAATAGAACTTTATACGCATTTAATGATTTAATTTAAATCATTTGCGTGTTCTTGTCAAAACCCTCTCCATTTGCGCGTTCCCTGTCCGTGCACTGTTCAACTATCGATTCATAATACTTGATTTTTACGTGTTTTAGACACAAGAAACACTCACTCTAACACGTATTGAACAAAGGTATATGATTAACAAGATTTCTAGATCCATTTATAGTGTTCAAATGGCCAAATATTTAGAATTTTATTTTCGGTTATAAAATCTCTAAATGGGACATTAAACACGTTTTGGATGGAGAAATGGAACTTAAAAACTGATAAATCGGACCTATAAGATGCTATTCGTACCAGATTTAAGAGTTTTAGGGTTCAAAACGACTGGATTAAGTTTTGGATGATGAACAGTCGTATGCGTGTTCATATGAACCCAGTTCATCTTCAAACATTTCCAGGATTTGCGTGTTCTGATGATGACGTCATCATGAAAAACACGCAAATCCGACACCATATGTGTGTAGTGTCACCATATGTGTGTGTGTATACGTAAAATATGAAACAAAACATATATTATCTAGTCAAATCCGACACCATATGTGTGTAGTGTCACCATATGTGTGTGTATAAGGAATTCGTCTGTTCTAGGACTTCGGAAAATTTTCAAAACGGGAAAATTTTCAAATGAGTCAAATTAGAAAATACGAATTGCCTTGTAACATTGAACTTTAAAAATTTAAGAAAAACAAATGGTTTTAGTTAAATTTAGTAAAGTTCAAAGTGTCGGTTATTAAAACTAAATGTTTTAGAAGGTTATGAAACAAATGGTTTCTCGACCTTGGAAAACACAAGAAGTTTTAATTTCGACGTGTTGATTCGATGAAATTGGTGACATTTTGGTTGATTAAGAAACAAATGGTTTCTATATCATGGAAAATGTTAAGAATTTTATTGTTCAACTTATTTATCAATGGTCAAAGTTTATAACATTTTCAAACTTCATGAACTACAGGGTTTAAGGAGCTTAAAATGTTAGGACTTGCCACAGATAATGAAGATAGTTCATCTCAACAGCTCAAGAGGAGGAAAGTAGCTGAAGGAGGTGAACCATCTGTGATCTCTTCTCAATCAAGCAGCTCAAAATCCAATGAAGACATTGTGTCTGGCTTGGAGAAAGAACTAGAAGATATGAGAGTCTTGATTGTAAGCTTAACGGAAAGATTTTCCAAGCAAGAAGAGTCACACCATCAAATGCTCGAAAAGTTAAAGGAAAAGAATACTCAACTTCAGACAAGACATGAGGCTCTACAAAAGATTCAGTCTGAGACAATGGTACATCTGAAAAGAGTTGTCAAGAAGCTGAATAAGCATAAAGAGGCAATAGAGAGCCAAACTGAAGGTTTGGCAAGCTTTGATGTGGATTACAAGGAGCTAAGTGAGATAGTTGATAATCTTGGATCTCAGGGGGAGATAGATCCTATCTGCACAGATAGTGTTCTCAGGAAGCAAAGGAGGGAGGATGAGAATGATGATCTGTGCAGACAAGAAGAAGAGATCACAAGATTATCAAGGGGTATTCGGATTGGCACTCCGATTGCTACATCTCAGGGGGAGCAAAGCCAACATGATGCTGCTGGTACCTCTCAGGCTCCCACAGCTCAAGACAAAGGGAAACGTATCGTTGATGATACTTTCCCATTACCGACTGGAGATGTAGATGTCGGTTTCCAGACTTATGCTTATGGATCCGAGAGTGATGAGGAGCTCATTGCCATTGATGCTATCAAAGACTTGGATGACATAGCTGAAGAAGATTCGGAAGGCTCAGAGGAGGGGGAATGGATACCTCGCTCAGATTGGCAAGGAGTGATGGTGTCACCTGAGCATAGGTTTGAATTTGAAGATGCTATTGCTACAAACCCGAATCTCTTTGAGTCTGAAGGTCAGAAGGAACGTAAGATCAAATCCTTTTATGAGCTTCCTGCTCAGGATTTGACTTTCTCAGTTTACTATAAAAAGGGTACAGGAAGAGATGCTGAACTTGTTGTTAGCAGTTTCACAGATGAATCGGGCAGAGAGATTAATGATACTTTTGCTTCTGATGATGAAGATGAGTATCGTCATGTTTTGCCAAATGTTCATCGTGCGGATCCGAATCATCCATATTGTGTAGCGGATGTTCCTCTTCCTCACAGGTATTTCGAGTATGTCAAAGATCCTCGTGCATCAAGTCTAACAAAATGTGGTTCTCCAACTGTTGAACCAAGTGCAGAAGCAGGGGATTCCAGCTGGAAGTAAACAAAATGTGGTTCTTCCAGTTGTTGATCCAAGTGCCGAAGCAAGGGTTCCAGCTGGAAGTAAACAAAATGTGGTTTCTCCAGTCGTTGAACAAAGTGCAGAAGCAGGGGATCCAGAAGGAATGGAACAAAATGTGGTTTCTCCAGTCGTTGAACAAAGTGCAGAAGCAGGGGTTCCAGCTGGAAGTAAACAAAATGTGGTTTCTCCAGTCGTTGAACAAAGTGCAGAAGCAGGGGATCCAGAAGGAATGGAACAAAATGTGGTTCTTCCAACTGTTGAACCAAATGCAGAAGTAAGGGTTCCAACGGAAGTAAACAAAATGTGGTTCTTCCAACTGTTGAACCAAGTGCAGAAGCAGGGGATTCCAGCTGGAAGTAAACAAAATGTGGTTCTTCCAACTGTTGAACCAAGTGCAGAAGCAGGGGATCCAGTGGAAGTAAACAAAATGTGGTTCTTCCAACTGTTGAACCAAGTGCAGAAGCAGGGGATCCAGTGGAAGTAAACAAAATGTGGTTCTTCCAACTGTTGAACCAAGTGCAGAAGCAGGGGATCCAGTGGAAGTAAACAAAATGTGGTTCTTCCAACTGTTGAACCAAGTGCAGAAGCAGGGGATCCAGCTGGAAGTAAACAAAATGTGGTTCTTCCAGCTGTTGATCCAAGTGCAGAAGCAAGGGTTCCAGCTGGAAGTAAACAAAATGTGGTTTCTCCAGTCGTTGAACAAAGTGCAGAAGCAGGGGATCCAGAAGGAATGGAACAAAATGTGGTTCTTCCAACTGTTGAACCAAATGCAGAAGTAAGGGTTCCAGCTGGAAGTAAACAAAATGTGGTTCTTCCAACTGTTGAACCAAGTGCAGAAGCAGGGGATCCAGTGGAAGTAAACAAAATGTGGTTCTTCCAACTGTTGAACCAAGTGCAGAAGCAGGGGATCCAGTGGAAGTAAACAAAATGTGGTTCTTCCAACTGTTGAACCAAGTGCAGAAGCAGGGGATCCAGTGGAAGTAAACAAAATGTGGTTCTTCCAGTTGTTGATCCAAGTGCCGAAGCAAGGGTTCCAGCTGGAAGTAAACAAAATGTGGTTTCTCCAGTCGTTGAACAAAGTGCAGAAGCAGGGGATCCAGAAGGAATGGAACAAAATGTGGTTCTCAGGAAGCAAAGGAGAGAGGATGAGAATGATGATCTGTGCAGACAAGAAGAAGAGATCACAAGATTATCAAGGGGTATTCGGATTGGCACTCCGATTGCTACATCTCAGGGGGAGATAGATCCTATCTGCACAGATAGTGTTCTCAGGAAGCAAAGGAGGGAGGATGAGAATGATGATCTGTGCAGACAAGAAGAAGAGATCATTGTTAGATTTATTAACAAGATCAAAAATGTTCGTAGGGTTCCTTTGAAGAAGTGGCCGCAAAACATGCTTGGTGACATGGATTACTGGAGAGTAGATGACTTTAGTGCAACCGCTGTTGTTATGTCAACAAGAGCAACTGGGCACAAAGAGTTGCTTAGAATCTACGATCCACTTCAGCTTATTAATCTATCAAGAAAGGACTTGAAGAGATTACATAGGCATCAGCTAGAAAGCTCACAACTCCTTGTTGGCATAAAGGGTGTCTATGAAAGGATGGTGAAGTTTTGTCTTGCTGAGTATCTCCATGCTGACAGTCGAAGATTCTTTGATGAAATACCTAGACGGGTACGAGCAAGGGCTCCAGCTGGAAGTGAACAAAGTGTGGTTCCTCCAGTTGGTGATCCAAGTGCAGAAGTAAGGGTTCCAGCTGGAAGTAAACAAAATGTGGTTTCTCCAGTCGTTGGACAAAGTGCAGAAGCAGGGGATCCAGAAGGAATGGAACAAAATGTGGTTCTTCCAACTGTTGAACCAAATGCAGAAGTAAGGGTTCCAGCTGGAAGTAAACAAAATGTGGTTTCTCCAGTCGTTGGACAAAGTGCAGAAGCAGGGGATCCAGAAGGAATGGAACAAAATGTGGTTCTTCCAACTGTTGAACCAAATGCAGAAGTAAGGGTTCCAACAAAGGAAGGTCAAAGTGTTGATCCTCCTACAACAGTTGAACCAAGTACTTCAGTACCAGTACCTTAGACTGACGTTCCTGATGACAGGGTTTTTGGCCAGCACTTAGGATGACAAACGAAGACTTGAAGGTCACATCTAGATGCTAGTGTCAAGGGGGAAACTGTTGGTGCATGTTTCTCGGTGACAAAAGCATTCTAGATGTGTTACATATATTCATATATATTTAAGTCTTGTAATTTATCTTGTAATTACCGTTTGTCAATAATATTACCTTGGCATATATTGTTGATCATATTGGGATCCATTTATGTTTATATGTTTGTTTATTATTTGTATTTTATAGGTTCTAGACATAACATGTAAAGAGTCATTAAGTTATTATTGTTTCTGCGTTTAACAGCAGTTGAAATATTAACTTAATGTACTTCCAAAGGGAAGTTAAGTTAACTGTGTTTTTGCGTATTTACAGCAGGAGAAACATTAACTTAGTGAATACTTCCAATAGGTAATATAGACAATGTTGTTTCTGCGTATCTACAGCAGTAGAAACATTGTCGTAGCTAATGTTGGTTCTGCGTTTAACAGCAGTTGAAATATTAACTTAATGTACTTCCAAAGGGAAGTTAAGTTAACTGTGTTTTTGCGTATTTACAGCAGGAGAAACATTAACTTAGTGAATACTTCCAATAGGTAATATAGACAATGTTGTTTCTGCGTATCTACAGCAGTAGAAACATTGTCGTAGCTAATGTTGGTTCTGCGTTTAACAGCAGTTGAAATATTAACTTAATGTACTTCCAAAGGGAAGTTAAGTTAACTGTGTTTTTGCGTATTTACAGCAGGAGAAACATTAACTTAGTGAATACTTCCAATAGGTAATATAGACAATGTTGTTTCTGCGTATCTACAGCAGTAGAAACATTGTCGTAGCTAATGTTGGTTCTGCGTATATTTACAACAGTTTAAACATTGGCTGAGTTAATGTTGGTTCTGCGTCTTGACAGCAGTTGAAATATTAACTTAATGTACTTCCAAAGGGAAGTTAAGTTAACTGTGTTTTTGCGTATTTACAGCAGGAGAAACATTAACTTAGTGAATACTTCCAATAGGTAATATAGACAATGTTGTTTCTGCGTATCTACAGCAGTAGAAACATTGTCGTAGCTAATGTTGGTTCTGCGTATATTTACAACAGTTTAAACATTGGCTGAGTTAATGTTGGTTCTGCGTCTTGACAGCAGTTGAAACATTAACTCAAATATTCCTAAGTGTTATTTGAGTGTTCTCGGGAACTTGCAATTAGTTGCTTGTGGAGAGAACACTCAAAAGGTCATTTGAGGGTTCTTGGGAACGAGCAAAAGTTTGTTTGTGGAAAGAACACTCAAATGGTCATTTGAGAGTTTCTGAGGAACAAGCAAAAGTTTGCTTGTTCATAAGAACTCTCAAATGGTTTGAGAGTTTCTGAGGAACAAGCAAAAGTTTGCTTGTTCATAAGAACTCTCAAATGGTTTGAGAGTTTCTGAGGAACAAGCAAAAGTTTGCTTGTTCATAAGAACTCTCAAATGGTTTGAGAGTTTCTGGGAACAAGCAAAAGTTTGCTTGTGAAGAACACTCAAACCCATTGGATTTGAGAGTTCTTGTCACTTGCCTATAAATAGGGGTGTGTGTATGCGTGATTCTTAACAAGAGTGTAGAGAGAGAAACGAGCAAAACCTAGAGAGAGAAAACCAAGAACACACACGGTTTGATCTTGTGGGTACTCGACTCACGCACGAACCGCAAACACACACCCGGTTTGGACGACTCGTAGACTTAGATTACCACGTTGGTTGGTAAAGTTTTTCCGGAGAGCCGTTTCACTATAGTAACCAAATACGGGTGTTTATATTCACGCAAAAAGATATATATATATATATATATATATATATATATATATATATATATATCAAAAAAGGTAGATATAGAAACCGTGGGTTATCTCGAGGAATTCCACACCTCGACATATCCTTAAGTCAATCTCGGTTCGGTAAGACCCGGGGGACTTACAGAACCAATTCCTGATCTTAAAACTGCTTATTCTATTTTGTCTAGAGATGAATCACATAGAGGTTTAACTTCTAATTCTGGATCTCAAAAGTCTAATTCATCTGCATTTATGTCTAAAGTTGGTTCTGGTAATTCTTTACCTTCTGTGAATAATTTTTCAAAAAACAGAACCAATAATTCTCAAAATTCTGGTAAAGGTCCTTCTGTTGTTTGTGAAAACTGTGGTTTTAATGGTCATACTATGGAAAAATGTTTTAAGATAATTGGATATCCTCTTAATTTTGGAAAGAAAAGGTTTAATACTCAAGGAGGTCAAAGAAAATTTGCCAATAATGCTTCTACTTCCAATACTGCAAGTTCTTCTTCTACTAATCTTTCTGATGAGCAGTTAACTAGAATTCTTAATTTGTTGAAAGATAATCCAGAGTCATCTCAAGGTGTGAATGCCAATATGGCAGGTGTGTTGTTTAATTCTAGTAAGATTTTTCATAAAAACTTTAAGAAGTTTTTCTGTTCTAATTCAAATCTAAGACCTAGTTATTCAAAAAGGGGTTGGATTAATGATTCTGGAGCAAATCATCATATTACTTTTTCTGATAACAATATGGTTGATGTCATTGATGTTTCTGCTTTCAAAATTAAAGTTGGTCATCCTAATGGTACTTATGCTTATGTTCAGAAAATTGGTAATTACAGTTAACAAATTATTTGACATTGTATGATGTTTTGGTGGTTCCAGAATATTGTGTTAGTTTGTTATCTGTTCATAAAGTTGCTAAACACAGTAAGTATCTTATTGCTTTTGATGATAATTTTTGTTATGTGATGACTCAGGATTTGAATACAATGAAAGTTCTCGGAACTGGTAGACAAGTTGGTGGTTTGTATTACATTGTTGAGAATATGCAAGGTATTGATAGATTAATTACTTGCAATGTGTCTAAAACTGTTTGGCATAGCAGATTAGGTCATCCTTCTGACAATGTGTTAGATAAACTTCAGTCTGATTTACATTATAAGAATGATTCTAATATGAATTGTGAAACTTGTTTATATGCATGCTAAACAAACAAGAGATTCTTTTCCTAAAAGTAGTCATAAATCTGATTTTTTGGGTCAACTTGTGCATTTAGATGTATGGGGTCCATATAAAGTTATTGGAAGAGGTGGATATAGATTTTTCTTAACCATTGTTGATGATTTCACCAGGGCAGTTTGGGTTTATTTGTTGAAATCTAAAGATGAGGTTTTAGAAAATGTTGTAAAGTTTTATAATCTTTTAAAAAACCAGTTTAATAAAACCATTAAGACTTTGAGAAGTGATAATGGAACTGAGTTTATTAATAAAGCTTTTTCTACATTTGTTGAGACAAATGGAATTTTGCATCAAACCACTGTTGTGCATACCCCACAACAAAATGGAATTGTTGAAAGAAAACACAGACATCTTCTTAATGTCAGTAGATCTCTTATGTTTCAAGGGGGTTTACCTCTTAATTTGTGGACTGAATGTATTTTGACTGCTTGTTATTTGATTAACAGACTGCCTTCTTCTGTGCTTGATGGAAAATCACCTTATGAGCTCATTTTTGATAGAAAACCTAATCTCTATCATTTAAGATCATTTGGGTGCTTATGTTTTTCAAAAAATTTAAATGTTTTTGATAAATTTGCTAAAAGATCTACTAAATGCATTTTATTAGGTTATTCTAATGTTAAAAAGGGTTATAAACTTCTTTCTATTGAAAATAACAATATTTTTTTGCAAGAGATGTTAAATTTTTTGAAAACATTTTTCCTTTAAAAGATAAACATAAACATAAAACTTCTGATCTTCCTATGGTAAGTATAGAAGATCAAATGAATTTTTTTGATTCTCATGAGTATCCTTCATCTCCCAATGATGAAGAGAGAGATAGTGGTGGTGATGGTGATGGTAGCTCATCTCACTCTGGCAGTACTTCTGGTACTACTAGTGAAGATGATGCAGCAATACATGACTTGAATGATAATGAAAATGCCGAGGGTAATGATCATTTAAATGATCAGATAGATGAAGAGGTCCTTGTTGAGAATCAACCTTTAAATGAACCTTTAAATGAAAATGATCCTTCTAACTTTGTTCAACAGCCTTTGAGAAGGTCTGAAAGAACTTCTGTTTTTCCTTCTAGCAAATACAATGATTATGTGGTTTACAATAGTAATAAATATGGGTTAGAAAACCTTGTCTCTTATTCTGCTTTGTCTTCTAATTGTTTATCCTTTGTGACTGAGCTAAATAAGAGTACTGAACCTCATAATTTTATGCAAGCTAGTAAAGAAAAACATTGGTTAGAAGCTATGAATAATGAAATGGAAGCTTTATACAGAAATAATACTTGGGAAGTTACTGAACTTCCTAAAGATAGAAAACCTATAGGTTGTAAATGGGTTTATAAGATAAAATATAAGGCTAGTGGTGAGATAGAAAGATATAAAGCTAGACTTGTGGCTAAAGGTTATAGCAAAAGGCAGGTATTGACTTTGATGAAACATTTTCTCCTGTTGTAAAGATTGTAACCATTAGATGCTTAATTTCTTTGGCTGTGCAAAAGGGTTGGACTTTATATCAACTTGATATCAACAATGCTTTCTTGTATGGTGATTTGAATGAAACTGTTTATATGGACTTACCTGAAGGATTTTTTGATCCTAATGATAAAAGATTATGCAAATTAAATAAGTCTTTGTATGGTCTTAAACAAGCTCCTAGACAATGGAATGCTAAACTTACTGAAGCATTAGTTTCTGATGGATTTATTCTAAATCTGTGCAAAATTGCTTTATAGCCTTGCTTGTTTATGTAGATGATATCATTATTACTGGTAATAATGAAGATGAGATTAAAAAATTTAAAGTGTATTTGCAAACTCATTTTATGATAAAGGATTTGGGAGAATTGAAATACTTTTTAGGTATTGAAGTAATTAGTACTAATAATGGTGTTTGTTTAAATCAAAGAAAGTATTGTTTGGATCTCATTTCTGAGTTTGGTCTTCTAGCTGGTAAACCTATTTCTGTTCCTCTTGATCCTAATGTTCATCTTTATAGTGAAGATTCTGTTAGTGATCCTGTTCTTAAGAACATTACTGAATATCAAAGGTTGATTGGTAGACTTATATATTTGACTCATACTAGACCTGACATTGCTTATACAGTGCACTGTTTAAGTCAGTTTATGCATAAGCCTCTTAATTCTCATTTGAAAGTAGCATTAAGAGTATTGAGATACTTGAAAGCTGCTCCAGGTAAAGGAATTCATATTTGTAAGTCCTCTAATCTCTCTCTTGAAGCTTTTGTGGATTCTGATTGGGCTAAGTGTATTTCTAGTAGAAGAAGTGTTACTGGATATTGTGTCTATTTTGGTGGAAATTTAGTGTCTTGGAAAAGTAAGAAACAAAACACAGTGTCAAAATCCTCTACTGAGGGTGAATATGAAGCCATGCCTTCTGTTACTTGTGAGGTTATTTGGATTGTTAAAATTTTACAGGATTTACTTGTTAACAATGTTCTTCCTGTTAATGTGTTTTGTGATAATAAATATGCAATTAAGATTACAGCCAACCCTGTTTTTCATGAAAGAACAAAGCATTTAGAAATTGATCTCCACTTTGTTAGAGAAAAGATCTTGGCTGGAGTGATCAAAATTGAGAAAATAGATGCTGCAGAAAATGTTGCAGACATTCTAACAAAAGGGTTGGATAAAAAATCTCATGATTTTATGTGTAACAAGTTATCAATTTTAAATGTGTTTGAGAATAACATTAAGGGGGATGTTGAGAAATATAATCTAATTCTCAAATAAGATTGTTGCTTATTATATGATTAGCTTGTTTCAGGTATATAAACTAATCAAGATATGCTTATGAGATTCTGGACTACAAGTGTAAACTTTCTGGACTAAGAATGCAATATATTTCATACAAAGGGACTAAAGCTGTACAAGAAGAAAAGAGAAAAGTACAGGGGTCATTTGTGACTTTCTTGAAAGTACCCTTGTATAAATAGTTGGTTATAACCCGATTAGGGTTAATAACACTTTCATATATTTTTCTGTATTTTCTGATTCTCTTTCTCATTCGATCTATTATTTTTGTTAGAGTTACAATTGAGATTGTAATAGAACATTCAACAATATAGTTGAGTGAATCCATACCTGATTAGCAGTGGTGGATTTTTGTTGTTTGTGGTTAATATAATCAATTTAGATTGATTATTTTTCTGGTTGATTGGTGAATTAGTTGAAGTTAATTCATTGATTAAGTTTTGTTCAAATAATAATAAGAAACACTCACGTTAAAGTTGGTGCAGAAGATAGTCTCTGCAACCTACGTCTGACGTGAGGATAAGTGTGAGATACAGTTACATGAATAATGAGTATGAGGATTGAAACTTAAAAGTGAAATGAATGTTAACCTACAATCAAGGGCGGTTCTTTATAGGGACCAGTGGGGGCCCGGGCCACCGCCGTTTTTTCGCTTAGTAGTGCTAATATACCCGTATTTCGTCCGAAAAAAACTTATATTTATATATAGTCCTCGATATATTTATTATATTATTCTCATATATATATATTATGTATATATATATATATCACATCGATATATATATATTTTTATATATATATATTTAGTCGGCCCCCATGGATTATTTTTTAAAAAACTTTTGATAGTTTTTATACCCTACAATCCACTTAGCCCATTAATAATTCTATGTTTTAGGCCTTGTCTTCTTCCCTTTTTTTTTGAGTTTCAACAACTAAGGTGAGTCTAAATAATTACAAAAACAATGGGTTTGATTTTTTACTTGACGAGGTGACCTTTTTATGTAACAGGCATCAAGTAGAGATGCCAGATATGAAAGCTCCATGTACATATACTCGATATCCGCCTCGTAAAAAATATTTTCATGTCACATTTGGACATTACTACCGAGTAGATTTGTTTACAGCCACATTGGATATACGAATACATGAGTTAGATAGTTGTTAAAATGATCAAGTTCATGGTTAAGTTTCATATTCTAAATGTATTGTATGAGAAATGCAGGAAAAGGACTTCAGGAGCTGTTTATTATCAAGTAAAGGGCTGAAGCTGTACAAACTGGAACTTCAAGTTTTGGAGCAGAAAAGAAAGGAAGGAAAAGAAGAGGGACTAAACTGAAACTAGAAGATATATATTTGTCTTATAACCCAATTTAGGGTTAATTCTACACACACATATTTTCTCTGTATTTTCTCCGATCAATATTATTCTCTCATATATTCATATTCTGTATCTATATATATCACATCGATATATATATATTTTCTGTATTATAATCATCATATTGATGATTAATTCGATCTGGTTGTAATAATAATATTCTCTATTACTTTATCATAATAATTTTAGGGTTTGTTCTTGATTAATTGTTGATAATCTGGGTTAATAATAATATTTTTACATGGTATCAGAGCCAGGTTACCTAATCGGTGGTTATTGATTCAATTAATTGTTCGATCTAATCAGATCTAGGGCGTATTCCTCTTCGGAACCCTAGATTTTTGATTTTAGGGTTTGTTCATCTGGTAAAAGTTAGGGTTTCTTCTGGAAATCTCGATCTAAGTTCTTCCGTCGTGTTTCTGGTTGTTTTGCCTAATTTTTTAATCGAAAAAAATTAGGGTTTTCTGGTTTTGATTTCAGATCCTGATTACTTCTCTTGACTAAGTGAATCAAGAGAAGGATTAGGGTTCCTCTACCATCGGCTTAATAGCACTGTATTGTATTCTTCTCCCTTTCTATTCTATTATTTGTTTGGTTCTGCTTATATTTTCTTCTCAAACAAATTTTTTATATATATTATATATATATATCAAAATTTCTTTATCTTCAATCTCGTAAAAACATTCGTGTTAATACTTGACCTGCCTTCATACGAGAGGTTAGGAATCCTGTCACTGACACGTTTGTGAGGTTAAGATCTATTTTCTGCACTGTTTTTTATTTGAGAAGAAGATATTTGTGATATTTTCTGTGTTTAATTGTTATTATCTGAATTTTCTGTGTGTGTTTAAATCTATCTTATCTGTTTCTTATTTGCTACTTGGAAGTATTATTTGTTATTTCTGATTTTTGTTCTTATTTGCAATGGATGCTAATAATAATAATAAATAATAATAATAATAATAATAATGATAATAATAATAATAATAATAATAATAATAATAACAACAACAACAATAATGGTGAAGATTCTCATTCTGAACATTCTGATTTCCTTAATTTCCTTAATGAGCCTGAAACTAAAATTAGCAAATTGGATTTTGGTGATCCTTTGTATCTGCATGCTAGTGATACTACCAGTACACCTTTAATTGGTTTTAAATTGCTTGGAACTGAAAATTATAAAGTATGGGCTTGTGCAGTTGAATTGGCTTTGGAAACTAAGAATAAAACTGGATTTATTGATGGTACATGCTTAAAAATTTTTGATAATCCTGTTTTAGCTAAGCAATGGGATAGATGCAATGCTGTTGTTCTTAACTGGATTTTAGGTTGTGTTTCACAAGAATTATATCTAGGTCAAATTTATTCTAAAAATGCTTGTGTTGTTTGGCAAGAACTTAAAGATACTTATGATAAGGTTGATGGATCTGTTACTTTTAATTTGTATCAAAAGATAAATTGTCTTGCTCAAAATGGATCTTCTCTGTCTGACTATTATCATAAACTTTCTGCTTTATGGAAACAATTTGATGTTATGATTCATTTACCTGCTTGTTCATGTACTGCTGCTCCTGAAATTCAAAAACATGCTGATCTTATGAAATTAATGCAGTTTTTAATGGGATTGGATGATGTTTATGTGTCAGTTAGATCTAATATTCTTATGAGAGATCCTTTGCCTACTGTTAAAACTGCTTACAATATTTGTTCTAGAGAAGAATCTCATAGAGGGGGGATGGGTGATAAATCTGTTCCTTCTTCTTCTGCTTTCATTGCTAAATCAAATTTTAATAGAAATAATGGTTTTAAAGGGAATAAAAACTCTTTTGATGCTAAAAGGACTTATGATAATAATTTTGAATCAAGAAAAACTTTTGATCAAAATCAAAGAGTTTTGAGGCCTCCTAATCCAAATCTTCATTGTACACATTGTAATAGGATTGGACATACTATTGATAGGTGTTTTATGCTAAAAAATAAGAACTCTTCAAATCAATTTAACAGGTTTTCAAATAATAATGTTAATATTGATAAAACTGGTTCTGGGTCTAATCCTTATGATAATTCTGGTATTACTTCTACTTCTTCTAATTCTCTTACTTCTGATCAAGTGGCTAAACTGCTTAGTTTGTTAGATACCAAGTCTTCTTCTTCACCCAGTCTGCATGCCAATATGGCAGGTATGCCTATATGCAGTAATTCTTGGTTTCTTAGTTGCAACTCTTTCTTGTTTAATGCTTTGATCAAATGGATCATAGATAGTGGTGCTAATCAACATATGACTATGTCTGCAAAGAATTTAACCAATGTGGTGGATATTTCTGACTTAAAGTTAAAAATTGGACACCCTAATGGTACATGTGCTACTGTGAAACAAATTGGAAATCTTCATCTCAAAAATGGAATTGTTTTATTTGATGTTTTGGTTGTACCAGAATATAATGTAAATTTAATGTCTGTTCATAAGCTTGCTAGAGATAATAATTTGTTCATAGGGTTTGATCCTAGTACATGCTATATTCAGGATTTACTTCAAAAGAATGTGCTGGGGACTGGTAGTGAGCAAGGTGGCTTATATGTTTATGATGATCTTCCTCTTCCTTCTTCTTCTGTTGTGTGCAATTCTGCTCTGTTCCTTGTGAGTCTAAATTGTTGTGGCATATGAGACTTGGTCACCCAGCTGATCAAGCTTTATCTGTTTTTTCAAAAAAACTAAATCTTCCTTCTAATGTGATTGGACCTTGTGATGTTTGCCATAAGGCAAAACAAACTAGAGAACCTTTTCCTTTGAGTGAACATAAATCTGTTGGTTTGGGTGATTTGATTCATTTAGATGTATGGGGGCCATATAAAGTTACTAGTAAAGAAGGTTTCAAGTATTTCTTGACAATTGTAGATGATTTCACTAGGGCTGTTTGGACTTTTATGTTGAAAAATAAAACTGAAGTTTTTGATTATTTCAAACAGTTTTTGGAATTGTTAAACACTCAGTTTAATGTTAAAGTTAAAGTTGTAAGAAGTGATAATGGGACAGAGTTTGTAAATAAACAAATGGCTTTCTTATTCACTTCAAAGGGAATTGTTCACCAGACTTCTCATTCTTATACCCCTCAACAAAATGGAATTGTAGAAAGGAAACATAGACACCTTCTTAATGTGGCTAGGTCTCTTATGTTTCAGGGGGAATACCTTTATATCTTTGGAGTGACTGTGTGCTTACTGCTACTTACTTAATTAATAGAACTCCTTCCTCTATTCTTAAAGGAAAAACTCCTTATGAACAAGTGTATGGAATTGAACCTTCTTTAAATCATTTAAGAGTCTTTGGTTGTTTGTGTTTTGCAACAAAATTAAATGTGTCTGACAAGTTTGAGTCAAGAGCTGAAAAATGTGTTTTAATTGGTTATTCAAATAATAAAAAAGGCTATAAACTTTATAGTCTTGAGTCCAAATCTTATGTGTATTCTAGAGATGTTAGGTTTTATGAAAATGTGTTTCCTTTTACAATGAACAAAGAGATGTTTAAACAGCAGTCTGATTCTGTAAACCAATTAAACTTTTTTGATATGTTTGATACATTTATTCATAAGGAAAATGATTTCATGCCCAATGATGAAGAGGAAGACAATGGTATTGATCTTAACATTGGAGGTGAGCTCCCACATTCATCTAACAGTCCAAATAATACCAATCAAAGACAAGTGCTTAACAATTCTCCTGGTAGCTCTATTAGAGTTACTGAGAATTCTGTGGAGCAAAACTTGTCAGGTGGTTCAAATGAGATTGTTAGGGAAGTGGTTGAGCCTGCAATCATGTTACAAGATATGAATAATGAGTTACAACCTGAGGGCAATATAAATGATTCTGTTACAAATGAAAATATTCTTAGAAGGTCTTCTAGACAGTCTATTCTTTCTAAAAGATTGCAAGATTTTGAAATTCAAGGGAAGGTCAAATATCCCTTGAATAAAGTTATAAACTATTCTCATTTATCTTCTGAATTACATTGTTTTGCAACTTCTTTAAATAAAAGTTGTGAACCTTCCTCTTTTAAAGAAGCTTGTAAGGATATAAATTGGATAAATGCTATGAATGAGGAAATTGAAGCTTTAAACAGAAATAATACTTGGACTGTCACTTCTTTACCTAAGAATAGAGAACCAATTGGTTGTAAGTGGATATACAAGATTAAATATAAAGCTAATGGTGAGATAGAAAGGTATAAAGCTAGGTTAGTAGCTAAAGGTTACAGCCAAAAGGCTGGAATTGATTTTGATGAAACATTTTCACCTGTTGTGAAAATGGTCACTGTTAGGTGTCTTTTAACTGTTGCAGTTTCAAAAAACTGGCCTTTATATCAACTTGATGTTAATAATGCTTTTCTTTATGGAGATTTAAAAGAAGAAGTCTATATGGAAATGCCACAAGGATACTCTAATAATAAGTCTATGGTTTGCAAGTTGAATAAATCTTTATATGGCCTAAAACAGGCTCCTAGGCAATGGAATTCTAAATTGTGTGGTGCTTTAATTGAATATGGGTTTGTTCAAAGTAAATGTGACTATTCCTTGTTCACAAAAACTCATGATGATATCTTTGTTGCTTTACTTGTGTATGTGGATGATATTGTGTTAACTGGTAATTCTCAAGCAGAAATTGATAGAGTGAAAGATTTTATGAATTTTAAGTTTAGAATCAAAGATCTTGGAAAGTTAAAGTATTTTCTTGGTATTGAAGTGCTTGAAAATGATTCTGGTCTATATTTAACTCAAAGAAAATATTGTTTAGAACTTATGAATGAGTTTGGTCTTCTTGGGTGTAAACCTATTAACACTCCTCTTGAAATGAATATGACAATTAAGCCAGGTTCATCTTCTTTACTTGAAGATATTTCTGTTTATCAAAGGTTAATTGGGAAATTAATATATTTAACCTTAACTAGGCCTGACATTAGTTATTCAGTACAATGTTTGTCTCAGTATATGCATTCTCCTACCAAGGAACATTTTAATCTTGGACTCAGAGTATTGAGATATCTTAAAGGTGCTCCAGGTAAAGGTTTGCATATTAAGAAAGGTAATGATCTTGATCTTGTGGGATATGTTGATTCTGATTGGGCTAGGTGCCTTACTACCAGAAAATCTGTTACTGGTTATTCTATATTTCTGGGCAATACTCTTGTGTCTTGGAAAAGCAAGAAGCAGAACACAGTAGCCAAGTCCTCTGCAGAAGCAGAATATAGGGCTTTGGCTTCTGTTACTTGTGAAAGTATTTGGCTTTTGAACTTACTTAATGATTTTGGTTTAAAGATTAGTCTTCCTGTTAGTTTGTTTTGTGATAGTAAAGCTGCTATACAAATAGCTGCAAATCCTGTGTTTCATGAAAGGACTAAGCATTTTGAAATTGATTTATACTTTGTAAGGGAAAAGGTTTGTGCAGGTGTAATCAAAATCAATAAAATTCATTCTGATAATAATATAGCTGATGTGTTTACCAAGAGTCTAAGTTCAAAGCAACATTTCTATCTTTGTGACAAATTGGGTCTTATTGATATGTTTAAACCATGAACTGGAGGGGGGATGTTAAAATGATCAAGTTAATGGTTAAGTTTCATATTCTAAATGTATTGTATGAGAAATGCAGGAAAAGGACTTCAGGAGCTGTTTATTATCAAGTAAAGGGCTGAAGCTGTACAAACTGGAACTTCAAGTTTTGGAGCAGAAAAGAAAGGAAGGAAAAGAAGAGGGACTAAACTGAAACTAGAAGATATATATTTGTCTTATAACCCAATTTAGGGTTAATTCTACACACACATATTTTCTCTGTATTTTCTCCGATCAATATTATTCTCTCATATTCATATTCTGTATCTATATATATATCACATCGATATATATATATTTTTTCTGTATTATAATCATCATATTGATGATTAATTCGATCTGGTTGTAATAATAATATTCTCTATTACTTTATCATAATAATCTTAGGGATTGTTCTTGATTAATTGTTGATAATCTGGGTTAATAATAATATTTTTACAATAGTAGATTTGTTCAAAGAGCTTAAAGATCGTAACGCTGACTTGTAACTCTAGTACCTAGTACACGCCTTTTGTCTTGGTATTTTCATAAGTATTTGTAGTTTTTTGTTGTTAGAAACTATGTATTGGTAATTTGAATGGAAAACTTAGATTATTAGTGTTATTTTTGTTTGACCCGACCCGAATTAGTAAATTACATGACCTAATATAACACTCGGAACATAACGCTGGCAAAAAAATTTTTTTTGGCCCCCACCGCTAAAATTTTCAAGATCCGCCACTGCCTACAATACGATCCGTGTTAATACCCATTAAAGAAAAGTTATTGGCGAACATTGTAATCCGGAAAATAACATTAATACCATATCTTTTAATAAATCTATCACATTCATGCATCATTTATTTGTATAGTATGTTACTAGTCCTAATACCCGTACGATGTACGTTAGCTATATAGATTGTATCATAAAGAAATTCGAATATGCCTTATACATGATTCGTGAGTATGAAATAAATTGTGTTTAAAGTAAACCGATGATCAAAGCTAAATTATAATAAACAGTAATGATAAATATAATATATGTTTAGTTAGAGTTTTGGATTTACCTTAAATTTTTACAATCACATCAAAATCGGAACTTGTAAGCATAGTGGATGACGGCAAATAGTATTGTGATTTCGGATCGTAAACTCAAAATTTTGAAGTCTTTATGTTAATAACTTATTATTATATAAGTAATATAAGTAATAGGAGTTGAAGAATTGAGAAATAAAAAGAGACAATTTTATTAATGAGAAAAATGATCAATCAAATAAGGTTATAATGTGTTTTGTATCTATAAGACAAGAGTTAGAGTTAAATTCTAAGTCTAATAAGGAAATTGAATCTATATACAATTAAAAAAGCTAATTTAATAAAATAAATAAATTAAAAGGACACGTGTCGATCAAGGATTACGCCACGTGTCGTTTCAAGAATATCTCAATCCTGTTTTAGTTTATTGGTAGATATCATTTGTATTTAATTGAACAAGTCGCTTTTATTTCAAACACATATTTTTAACTAGATGCCTAAAATAAAAGAATACAAATTACATCAAGTTAATGAGACATATTTGCCATAAAGGCCATTGAGTGTTATATAACTTATATATAATCAAAAAACTAGCGGTATGAATATCAACTCTTTTGTTTTTTTATCAAGCAAATGTAAGTTTACACCAACTTATTTTGCATAATTTAACCAATGATAAGAAAATCATTTTGTGAGGGCTTAGATTTAGGGTGACACATATATAAGGGGGCAAGATTTTCATTTAATATGTTGTCGTACTTTTGGGTGAACTATTAACGGTTTTTTTCCATCCTAAATGGTATTGGGTGAGGGGACTCATTAACGTGAATCAGGTTAAAACAATATAATTTACCCCAATATAATTTACCCCATCCATTGTAATATTTTTTTTTTGAACGGCATTTTATTCTACTTCTACTCCTAAATTACACGTATGCCTGGAAACTAGGACTCTCGAAAAACCCTTATTAATCCACCCTCACAAATGTGAGAAGTGGGGCTCGAACCCAGGTGGATCCTCCTAAGGTCAAAGACCTTACCATTGTAATATTTAATATGCACCTGTCAAAAAAAAAGAAGTCAGTAGCCCGTAGCCAAATAAACAGTAGATCTGATTCTCAATGTTAGGTGGTAGTCGAATTCGATTTCCATTTTTGTAAGTTGCGTTATTCCCACCTAGAAAGCTGAAAGTATAAAATATTAAATTGATATTAGTAGCAATTGTAGCACACTTTTCGCATGGATATGGTCTACTAGTCAATAGCTTAAAATACTGGAAGACAAGTGATGCGTAAATCACGCGACAAACGACAGCGGAAGACTATTTTTGGTATTTTCTGGATTTTATATGAAACAAACAACTAAACAAGACAATAAAGTAAAATGATAGATAAAAAGAATCCACCACCAAGACTCGTAAAGGCTAAGCCACCGGAATCAAGGATAAAGGAAACACTTCGCCCCACCACTACAATCGATAAAGGCCTAGCCACCACGACTATAGATAAAGGAAACCGAAGATTTAAAAGACCTCACCACAATATTTGATAAAGAACGAGTCACCACAAATATTGATAAAGGGGTCACTCCTAACCACCAAGATCAAAGATCTATAAAGGTAAAAGAAGATTTGTAAGAAATAGAGGCTACTCTATTAATTTTCATTCAACATCAACTAACTTACAATGAGAAATGGAACCTCTATTTATAGCCACATGCTCTACCTAGGAATTAACGACATAATAATAAAATAATACATAAAAGCTGTCATGTGCAAGCCACTAAGAAATTTGGACCAATAAAATATGGACACGTAAGCTTCTAGAAACATTTCCCTGCAAGTGGTCCCATAATATTGTTAGAAACGTTCTGTCACACGCGCCTTCTTTAACGGCTGTCATTCTTCTTTATTATTGGGCCCACAAACAACTTCAGTTAAAGCAAACTTTATTATAGACAACTGGAGCATTTATCTGGAGCACTTCACTGGTGGCCTTCAGTATCCACTACTGGATCCCTTCAGAATTGATTTTCACTGGAGGCCTTATTGACCCCACACAACCTTCAGTTAAAACAAACTTTATTATAGACAACTGGAGAATTCCCACTGGTGCTCGTCAGATGCCACTGGTGATAATTCCCACTGGAGCAAGGTCACTACTGGAGACTGAGCTGTTTCAGTAAAAAGATGGTTAAAATGTGATACAACTGGCAAAATTAACATTGCTTGTTCAGACTGCATGGTTCGCTCAGATTCCTTCTTCAGTTTAGTCAACTGTTTTTCTTCAGATTCCTCCAGCTCAGCTTCAGTCAAACTTGGTTCATTGAATCTGGACATTCCCGCATCATTCTCCCCCTCTAAAAAGAGACTTGTCCTCAAGTCTTCGAGATACTCATCCTCCAGGTAGGGTATCAGATCACCAACATTGAATGTACTAGAGACTGACATATCTCCAGGAAGTTCAACTTTGTAAGCATTTTCTCCATATCTCTCCAGAATCTTGAATGGACCGTCAGCTCTGGGCATCAGTTTGCTTTTTCTCTTGGCTGGAAATCTTTCCTTTCTGAGATGCACCCAAACAAGATCACCTGGTGAAAAACTGGGCTGCTTCCTGTTCTTGTTTGCCTTGGCCTTGTAACTGGCATTTGCTTTCTCAATTCTGGTCTTCACTTGTTCATGAATCTTCTTGATTTCTTTTGCCCTGGTCTCTGCTTCAACACTTGCCTTTGGTTCAATCGAAAAAGGAATTAAATCAATAGGAGTCAGTGGATTGACACCATAACAAACTTCGAATGGGGATTTACTGGTTGAATAATTTGGAGCTCTATTGAAGGCAAACTCAGCATGAGCAAGCTTCAGATCCCAATCCTTCAGCGTCTTCTTCACCAGTGTTCTCAATAACATACCAATTGTTCTATTCGTGACTTCAGTCTGTCCATCAGTCTGAGGATGGTGAGACGTACTGAACATCAATCTGGTGCCCATCAGTCTCCATAGAGTCTTCCAGAAATAGCTTAAAAACTTCACATCTCGATCAGAAACAATGGATTTAGGAATTCCATGTAATCTGACAATCTCCTTAAAGAACAAATTCGCTACAGCTGAAGCATCATTTGTTGTATTACAAGCAACAAAATGAGCCATTTTTGAGAATCTATCAACAACAACCATTATAGAATCTTTTCCCCTCTGGGTTCTGGGCAGTGCAACAATAAAATCCATACTGAGATCTTCCCAAGGTTGGTTTGGAACTGGAAGAGGAGTGTACAAACCTTTGTGAAATGTTGTCTTTGCCTGGTGACAAGTTGGACAGCGACTGATAATACTCTGGACGTCCTTCAGTAGACTTAATGTCCAGCTAGACCTCCTCCATGTGCTTCCCTTATTAATAAATCTCTTATTGAACCCCTTGGAATGCACAACTTACCATTCTTGAATAAGAAACCATCTTGAACAGTGAATGGTCCTTTCAGATTAGCTTCAGTAATTTTCTCAGAAAAATCTGGATCAGCAGCATATAACTCTTTTATGAAAGAAAATCCAAGTACTCTTGCTTCCAGAACTGATAATAAGGAATATCTTCGTGATAGTGCATCAGCAACAACATTGCAAACTCCAGCCTTGTGCTTTGAAACAAATGAATAAGACTGCAAGAACTCTACCCACTTTGCATGTCTGGCATTAAGCTTGTGCTGACCATTTATAAACTTTAGTGCTTCATGATCAGAAAACAATACAAACTGTTTCGGCTTCAGATAATGTGACCAGTGAGTGATAGCACGAATAATTGCATAGAATTCTTTGTCATAAGTACTATACTTCAGTTTAGATCCATTCAGTTTCTCACTGAAGTATGCAACTGGACAACCACTTTGCACCAGTACTGCACCAATACCCACACCACTTGCATCACATTCAAGTTCAAATAACATGTCGAAATCTGGCAAAGATAGAACTGGAGCTGAACTGAGCTTCTCCTTCAGTGACTCAAACGCCAGTTGAGCTGAACTTGGCCAGTTGAACACACCTTTCTTCAGATAGTCGGTAATCGGAGCTACAACTGTAGAGAAATTCTTGATAAATCTTCTATAAAATGATGCCAGTCCATGAAAACTTCTAACTTCAGTGATGGTTGTAGGAACTGGCCATGACTTGATAGCATCAACCTTCGAAGGATCCATAGAAATTCCATCCTTGGACACAACATACCCCAGAAATATAACACTGTCCACCATAAAATCACATTTCTCTAGTTTGCCATACAACTGGTGTCTCCTTAGCAGTTCAAATACCTTCTTCAGATGATTAACATGTTCAGCTTCAGATTTTGAATGCACCAGAATATCATCAAAGTATACCACAACAAACTGACCAATGAGTGGTCTGAGAACTTCATTCATCAGTCTCATGAACGTACTGGGGGCATTTGATAAGCCGAAAGGCATCACTAACCATTCATATAAGCCTCCTTTGATTTTGAATGCAGTTTTCCACTCATCTCCATCCTTCATTCTGATCTGGTGATAACCACTTCTGAGATCAATCTTTGAAAACACTCTGGAGCCATGTAACTCATCAAGCATATCATCCAATCTGGGAATAGGATATCTATACTTAATAGTTATATTGTTGATGGCTCTGCTATCAACACACATTCTCATCGTTCCATCTTTCTTTGGGACCAGTAGAGCAGGAACTGAACAAGGACTCATGCTAGCTCTGACATAACCCTTTTCGACCAGTTCATCTACTTGTCTTTGTAATTCTTTAGCTTCATTAGGAGAACAACGATAAGCAGATTTGTTTGGAAGGACTGACCCTGGGATTAAGTCAATCTGGTGCTCAATACCTCTAACTGGAGGTAAACCTTCAGGTAGATCTTCAGGAAAAACATCTCTGAACTCCTTCAGTAATGACTTCAGTAAACTGGGGACTTCAGTGGACTTCTTCTCTTCAGACTTTTCAACGACCAGTAGCATCAGAACTGGAGAGCCTTCAGATAACTCTTCTTCAACTTCAGATTGAGATAAAAACAAAGGCTTACTGGGCTGATCCTTCTTGACTTTCATCAGTTCGTTAGGCTTCAAAGAAGTAAGTGTGACCTTCTTTCCACTTATATTCATACGACCATCATGATGAACATAATTATCAAATAACCATGGTCGACCCAACAAAATCAGGCATCCATGGGAACAACATCACATATAATTTTATCTTGGTAAACTGACCCAATTGAAAAGGGAATAGTGACTTGTCGATTACCTTTACTTCAGAACCTTCGCTTAACCATTGCAACTTGTAAGGTCTGGGATGCTTTACTGTTGGTAGTTCCAGTTTTTCTACCATGTAAGTTGAAGCAGCATTTGCACAACTGCCACCATCGATGATCAGATCACATACCTTGCCTTTTACTGTGCATCTGGAGTGGAAAATATTCTCTCTCTGAGTAGTATCAGCTGTAACTTCATCAGTATGCATCACTCTCCTGACAACCAACATCTCTCCAATATCTGCACCAACATAAGCTTCTTCCTCTTCTTCTTCATCGTACACTGGCTCACCTTCTTCAGTGTCGACATCTGGTAAACATTTAATTTCTTTAGCAGTCAATGCTCTTTGATTAGGACACTGGGCCTGGAAGTGACCAAAGCCATGGCACTTGAAACATTTTCTTCCAACTGGTTCTTTCGTTCCTCCAGTTTCCTTTTCTTTGCCTCTGAAGGCTTTCTGGACAGTTTCAGTAAATCTGGGAACTGGTTGACTGGTAACTGGTTGACTTGCACTGGCAGGAACCTTACTGAATGACTTGTACGGAACCTTTTTCTTCAGTTGTCTCTCAATCTGGATAGCCATCTTGCATGCACCTTCATACGTCCAGATAGGCTGCAACTCAATCTTCTCAGTAATGGCAGCGTTCAGACCACCAAGAAATCTGGCAATGGTGTGCTCTTCAGTCTCATTCACACCAGTTCTGGTCTTCAGATGCTCAAACTCTCTAATGTATTCCACAACTTCCTTGGCTCCTTGCTTCAGATTGTTCATCAGTAGATACTGATCTTGCTTGTACGACTGGGGAACAAACCTCTTCAGCATAACCTTCTTCAGTTTGGACCAGGTCTTGATTTTACTTTTGCCCTTGTATTCTCTTTCAGATTTCATGTTATCATACCAAGATGAAGCATATTTCTTCAGTTTAATAATGGCAACTTTAAAGCTTTTCCTATCATCATACCCTTTTATTTCCATAATCCTGTCCATCACCTGGACCCATTCAAAATACTCTTCTGGGTTAGAAGACCCATTAAAATCTGGTGGATCTATCTTAATATCCCTAGTATCATCACCCTTATGCCTCCTACGCCTTTCTCTAGGATGTGGTTCATCAGAATCACTAGAGTGTCTAGGATTACTATCAGATCTTTCACTGGGGCCTTGAGATTCAGAATCTCTGTCACTGGCAACAACATTTTCCCGATTAAATCGTAAACCACCATCTTCTAACATATGAACAACTCTACCAAGTGCCTCTTGTAGATCTTCAATCTGTTTATCTCTTCTAGCATTATTAGCTTCGTCTAAAGTCATATTTCTTCTAAACGCCATTTATAACCAACAAATAACTCACAATCAATAGATCTAAAACAAACAACACCCAACGGACAAAAAAGATTAAGAAACCTTTTTCAAACCTGGCTCTGATACCAAATTTGATGCGTAAATCACGCGACAAACGACAGCGGAAGACTATTTTTGGTATTTTCTGGATTTTATATGAAACAAACAACTAAACAAGACAATAAAGTAAAATGATAGATAAAAAGAATCCACCACCAAGACTCGTAAAGGCTAAGCCACCGGAATCAAGGATAAAGGAAACACTTCGCCCCACCACTACAATCGATAAAGGCCTAGCCACCACGACTATAGATAAAGGAAACCGAAGATTTAAAAGACCTCACCACAATATTTGATAAAGAACGAGTCACCACAAATATTGATAAAAGGGTCACTCCTAACCACCAAGATCAAAGATCTATAAAGGTAAAAGAAGATTTGTAAGAAATAGAGGCTGCTCTATTAATTTTCATTCAACATCAACTAACTTACAATGAGAAATGGAACCTCTATTTATAGCCACATGCTCTACCTAGGAATTAACGACATAATAATAAAATAATACATAAAAGCTGTCATGTGCAAGCCACTAAGAAATTTGGACCAATAAAATATGGACACGTAAGCTTCTAGAAACATTCCCCTGCAAGTGGTCCCATAATATTGTTAGAAACGTTCTGTCACACGCGCCTTCTTTAACGGCTGTCATTCTTCTTTATTATTGGGCCCACAAACAACTTCAGTTAAAGCAAACTTTATTATAGACAACTGGAGCATTTATCTGGAGCACTTCACTGGTGGCCTTCAGTATCCACTACTGGATCCCTTCAGAATTGATTTTCACTGGAGGCCTTATTGACCCCACACAACCTTCAGTTAAAACAAACTTTATTATAGACAACTGGAGAATTCCCACTGGTGCTCGTCAGATGCCACTGGTGATAATTCCCACTGGAGCAAGGTCACTACTGGAGACTGAGCTGTTTCAGTAAAAAGATGATTAAAATGTGATACAGCTGGCAAAATTAACATTGCTTGTTCAGACTGCATGGTTCGCTCAGATTCCTTCTTCAGTTTAGTCAACTGCTTTTCTCCAGATTCCTCCAGCTCAGCTTCAGTCAAACTTGGTTCATTGAATCTGGACATTCCCGCATCAACAAGCTAGCCACTTTTTGGCATCACACACAATAAATAATACAGTAATTGAATTAATTCCCCAACCTTGTAATTTTTTTTTGCCACCACATGTATAGCTTTTCGCTTACAGTTTAAAACAAGATGTTACAAAAATACCTAGTTCGATCTGTCCCCATAAGGCCATAACAAGAAAGTATGGCTACTTGTAATTTGTTCTTTCGGAAAGCTACTAGAAATCAAAGAACAAATAATGGATTGTACACCATTGACAATTTGACATAACACACGCAATGCAGCGAGGTGAAGCTTTCTTTTTGTTAATAATGTATGACGATCTTCAGGGTAGTGATAAATTGATAAATCTACAACAAATCTAATCTTATGCATCGCATGATAGCCATGTTTAGGTCTTTAATTAGGCCTAAGTTGTTTTCTTTTTTTAAGAGAATTAAGAGGGTTTTTTGAAATTGAGATATGTGTAGTTTGGAAGGATTAGAATTACGTATGGAAAATGTTAAATCTTCCTAAATTAATAGCCTAAAAATCCTCCTAACTATTAGATAAAGACATGTGAAAAAAAGTCATAGGGTGAGATTAGGAAATAGAATTAGTTGAATCCACATGTCACCTTTCTATAGTCTTAAACTCTTAATTGGATTTTAGGCTAATTTTTAGCAGGATATAACATTTTTCATTACAAATATCTACACGGACGCACCACCTAGGAGCCCTACTCATATTCCAAAGGCGCTACTTCAATTCAAGCGCAAGCCCCTTCTATAGTGGCTGATTATTAGGAATGGGAATATAAGATGGAGACCACACGCCATTGCTTTTAATCCACATGTATTAGAGTTCATAATTGTATATTTTAACTTTAAGAGCAAGTATTAATTATTTTTTAGACATCAGTACGAGTAGAGATAGAGTAGCCAAAAGCCTTTTCAACTTGACAGTAATCGATAGTGTCACAATCGATCTTTTTCTCTATCGAAATATTCATCTTGAAGGACAGCCTAATCTTTTGATGCTGTATATGCATTAAAACTTTTCTTTTTGCAAGTGGAATTTTAAACCATATATCGAGAGGAATATTTCAATCAAATTTAAACCAAAGATTAAAATGAGGAATATTTTATTGATGAATTTTAGAATGCTAAACAAATTAGCAAGGATTTGGACCAGTTAGTCAGAAATTGAGGTTTACGCCTTACGGGTCAAATACTAAACAATAATTTGTGTTAAAAAAGTATATCAGTTAACTTTGGATTAAAGTAATATATAAACATACAAATAAAATAATATGCGGGCCCCGGGGGAGTTTACTCCAAGGTCTCGAGTTCGAGCCTTGGTAGGTTCTCCTCGACGGTATTTTCCAATTAAGGAGGTGGTATGGTGAGAAAGGCTATTTAAGATCCGCTTAGTGCGGGACCCTTTTGTTGTGTGATTAGCACACATCATACGCGTCTGAGGTAAAATTCACTTGTCAAAAAAACTAACATATGAAAATAAAAATAAAATAATATAATCGAAATATAAAATTTTATAGTGCTCATCCTTTTGTTTCCAGGTGTACATACACTTCATCAGTAATAGCTAAATAAACTATTTCACTGATTTTAAACATATCGCTTAATATTATTGAGCCTCTCTCCTCTCTCCCGTATGGCGATTTAGGTGCGAAATCGAATTTCAAATTATAACCGCTATTCCGCCATTAATAACCTTCGATTCTCCATCAATTTCACATCAATTTTCATCATTCTTCGCGTATTTTCGGTCTATTTTCTATTCCGCATGTCATTATTGGAGTAATTTCACGAATTTCGGATGCAATAAAAACCCTAGAATTTGGGATTCTTTTCTAAAAATGCCTAAAAGAAGATCTTCCGGTAGAAATACTAGAACTCCAATAAATTTAGGTGATTATATACTGAATAATAAGAATATTAACCAGAATAAAGCTGATACTGATGTGAATTGCAATTATGAGGAAGATGACGTCAACTTAATGAAGGGGAACAATGATTTGGAGGTGGAAAATGGCAGAAGAGGAGATAATAATGATGATGTAATAGAGAATTCTGAGTCTAAGGAGCTGGAGGAGTCTGAGAACGCAAAGAATTCAGAGTATAAGGAGGCTAAAAATGGTGAAGATGATAGCACTGTAAGCAATCCAACTGTTAATGATAGTTATGCCTGTTGTGATAATAGTAGTATGCATATAAATACTGAAAAACCAAAAAATTGTTTACTAATACTATACCATATGCTAAAGTAGTGGATAATGGTAGAAAAGAACTAGATAAAAATCTATTTTTTGTTCCTACTGGTTTGAATGATAATGGAGAAGAAGTGGTGATCTTTGAAGAGGAATTAGTTCAGGAATGATGTAGGAAGTGGCAATTCACTGCTTGTGGATTTTTTGTTGGGTGTAGTATGCCATTGAATGAGATAAGATATAATCTGAGAAGAATGTGGAGTAAATTTGGGTTAGGAGAGATATTCAAAGATAATAATGATATTTGTTACTTCAAATTTAAGAATCCAGAAGGTATGAACAATGTAATTGAAAGGAGTCCATGGATGGTTAATGGAAAGCCTCTTGTTGTACAAGAATGGAATCCAGATGTAAATGTGGAAAAAACTGAACCTTATAAGATTCCTATTTGGATTAGGATGTGTAATGTACCCTTGGAAGCATGGAGTGTCAAAGGGTTGAGTGCCCTTGCAAGTAGGGTAGGTAAACCTCTGATGATGGACCAAATAACTGCAAATATGTGCCATAATGGAACTGGCAGAGCTGGATATGCAAGAGTACTTGTAGAAATTGAGGCAGAAAAAGGGTTGCAGGATAAGATAGAAGTTGTGTATAAGGATGCTTTGAACATGACCAAGAAAAGTAAGACTATGAGTGTTGAATATTATTGGAAACCTGCTATATGTGTGCATTATAAAGTATTTGGGCATAATGATAAACAGTGTAAAACACAAATGGGAGGAAAAGAGGCTGTTGTTATTAATGAGGATGTAGTGAATAATGATGCTCAGAAAGGAATAGCATCAGAAAATCCTTGGATTAATTATAAGAAGGGATTTAAGGGGAAGAATACTATGCAGAATAGGACTGAGGATGTTAATGCTAATAAGAAAGGCCCTGAAGTTAAGATTCGTAAAGGATGGCAAAGTAAGGGAAAAAAGAATAGTAGTATGAGTGGGGAAGATGAAAGTAGAAAGGAAAGCAGTAAAAACAGCCCTAAAACAACAAATAAATATGCACCTCTTGCTGAGGTAGTGGAACAGGAGGAAAAGGAAGATATAAGTTTTGAGGAGCAGATGAATGTGGATAAGTTTGTGCACAATAAGCAACAGCCATATCTAGAAGACTCTAAGCACTGGTATGCAAAAATGTTTCTTTACTTTAAGAGCAGATGGGAGAATAAATGGAAGAAGGAGAGGTGATTGAGGAGGAAAATGAAGCAATTAGGAATTTAATTGCTGATGAGATAAGGGGAAGTGATCCTCAATTTTGTAATTGAGGATAACATTGTGTTTTGATTCTGAATGGATTGCAAAATTGCAAGTTGGAATGTAAGAGGTATAAATACTGAATATAAGCAGAATGAAGCTATTAAGTTTATTAGAGATGAGAAGATACAAGTGTGTGCATTGATTGAAACTCATCTGAAAAGGAACACCATTAATAAGGTGGGAGATAGAGTGTTTAATATGTGGGATTGGGCTTCTAATATCCAGCTTAGTCCTACTTGTTGCAGAATTCTTGTGGGGTGGAATCCTAGTGCAATTAAGTTGATGGTAATTGACAGTAATAAACAATCCATTCTCTGTCTGATTGAAGTGATCTCTAGTCAATTAAAATTTTTCTGCACTTTTGTGTATGCAAGTAATTCTGGATCTAAGAGAAGGGTTTTATGGAAAGAGCTATATAAGCAGAGACAGTTTGTGGGAATGGAACCATGGGTGTTGATGGGTGACTTTAATGTCACATTAGATGTTTCTGAACATTCTGATGGAGGGTCATCTGCATCAATGGATATACATGAATTTCAGGATACTATTAATAAATTGGAATTGGAAGATATCTGCAGTAGTGGATTCAAGTACACTTGGACTAAATCTTTGAAGAACAAGAAGTGTAGTACTCTTAAAAAATTAGATAGAATCCTGATTAAGAGGAGTTCATGAAGAGGTTTCAAGATGCTTCAGGGTTGTTTCTCCCATATTTGGTGTCTGACCATAGTCCAGCTGAGCTTATTTTTAAAAATGGGCAAATTAAGAAACATAAGGCATTCAGATTTAAGAACTTTATTGTTGAAAGAGATGAGTTTTTGGAGTTAATCAAGAAGGAATGGGATGATGATATATCATGATGTCATATGTATAAATTAGTTCAAAATTTGAAGAATTTAAAGAAGCCTCTGAGTAAAATGAGTTAGAGTAATGGAAATGTGTATGAAAGAGTTATCAATTAAAGGAAAAGTTGAAAAAGGATCAAGAAGCTGTTGATAGAAATCCTCACAATGCTGATATGAAAGCTGAAGCAGTGAATACCTTGAATGAATATATGGTGGCTGTTAATGATGAAATCAAATTATTGCATCAGCAAGTTAGACTGCAATGGCTTAAAGATGGGGATAGGAATTCTGCTTATTTCCATAGATTTTTGAAGTCTAGAAGTAATAAAAGGAGAGTGGAAAGCATTTTTGATGATAAGGGAAACAAATTTGAAGGTGATAATGTTGCAAAAACGTTTGTGGAACATTTTGAGAGATTTCTGGGCAGATCAGTTCCTGTGCATTCTGTTAGAGATGAAATATTTTTAAGAAACTGACAGAAGAAGAAGCTATTGAGATGATTAAACCTGTTTGTAAAGTCCCTCACACGATGGTTTAACCCTACGAGTGTAAAATACAAGACAAGTATGAACTAGATTCGGACTAGTATTACTTCAATATAAATAAGCAAGAATATAAACAAAGTAATAAATGACTTAAGCAATATTTAAACAAGTAAATAAATGGTGGAACACAAATGTAGTTTTCAAGTGTATTTTCTTTATAGATGTATAAACAAAATACAAGATCGTTGCGGAACCTAGATATTACACGTATATAAGTATCTAAACAATCTTTGAATTACAAGTGATCTATACTTGCTAAATAAACTCCTTTGATCGATATACTTAGAGTTGTGAAGTATAACTGTTTAGATCGAGAGTATTTAAGCAAGTTCACCAATTTGCTAAAAAGTGATTTTCTCAAAGAAATGACTTTGTATTTATAGGCAATAAAATTCACCAGTGAATTTTGTGCCGTACAAATATGGTTGCATACATTTAATGATCCGACAAGAACATTAAATGTATTGGATAAGGAATAAGGATAAAGTCACATCAAGTGCAAGTGTATCCTTTTATCCAACCACCTTAACACACGTATACTTTGGTAAAGAACAAGTGGATTGTTCTTTGGAAAGTGTGTAAAGGCTTAAAGTCAAATCCTCGATATCAGTGTTCAGACTTGTAAGGTCTAGAACACTGACAATCCTCCAGTGTGCAGATCTGGTAAGACTTCCAGTGGACTCCGCCATTTGTAAGTCTTCTTTATTCTGACTTCAGTCTTTGACTTCAGTGAGAATGTCTTCAGTAGAGTTGATCTGGACTGGGGTGAAGTCCAGTGAGCTCATCTGGAGAATACTCCAGATTTCCTATACAAGTATTTGCTCACTGGTCTTCCATTATTTCTGGACAAATCTTCAGAGGGACTCCAGATTCCAAGTCTGGAGTAGGTCCAGTAGAACACATTTTTGGTCAGATCTTCAGTGAGGCTCCAGTAGTCGAGTCTGGAGCGAGTCCAGTAAATCTGGACTAAATCTGGATTCTGGACTAAATCTGGACCTAACAAATTCCCCCTATTTGTTTAGAAATAATGCAAGTGTTTTCAGACTTATAGATATACAAA
>CM067172.1:125429924-125527424 GCA_034093135.1 Erigeron breviscapus | reverse complement strand
CAGAACTACCTCCCAGACATTCAACCAGGTGTGTGAAGAAAAATCTCCACGAGTCTGTCAATCTGCTCATATAAATAGTCCCCTTTCTTAATAACTGGCCATGGTCATCAAGTATTTCGGTGTGCCCCATCAACCTGCACACTTCCCTGTAATTTATGCCAGTGGGAAGTTCGATGGGCAACTCATTCTGGTCAAGATAATTCAACTGTAAAACTGACCTGAGTAAATTCACCGAGAAATTGAAAGATCTGGTACCACCCCTTAGAGTATAAGAAATTGATGAGGTTTCTTCATTGTAAAATGCGGAGTACCAGAATTCACATAAATAATCATGGTACATTCTCCCTGGATTTAAGGTTAATGCACCATACAGAGGAGATGAGAGAAAGAAAGTATTCAATCTCCCAATGATAGATTGAGCAGGATGAGCACTGGAAAGCTTGGCCATCCAATTATTCATATTGATTTGAATAGCTTTTGCTTCAAGAGTGATGTGTCTAGGTTTAGTAACATCATCAACCGGAGCATATTCGGCAGATAAAAGGTTTTTGGGTGCCATTTATGATTGAAAGATGAAGATGAAATTGAATAAATTTAGGGTTTATGAAGAAATTAATGAATTTGCAGTTAATATGAGAGATTTAATGATAGGAAAAGAATGAAGGAATTGAATGAAGGAATTTCTTTGGGAGTAAATGTTCGAAGTAAATGTAAAGTGAAAGTGAAAGTGAAAGTGGGTATATATAGGAGAGATAATGTGGAACTTCAAACAGGTTAATTTGAAATTATCAAATATAATTTTGATCGTGTTTTGAGATCCGCATTAAGTACATCACATCACACATCAATGTGTGATGGTTCACCGCCCACAAAAACTAACAACTTGTTCTTTTTATCTTCCCAAGGTAAAAATACCATCATCACGTTTGAAAAATTACATGCCACGTAGGATTTATAAGATAAATATCTTTGAAAAAGTTTGCTTACGTGGCACACACAATGACCAAGTATTTAAAAAAAAATATTGTGACTCAATTCAGTCCATCTGAAGGTTGACTAGACACTCCAGTATCACTGGTGGATTAGTCCAGTGAAGCATGTACTGATGGTACACTGGAGGGACACTCCAGTAAAGTACCAGTGAAAACCATTTTGAAAGACTGGTAACTTCAAACATGCACGTCAACTAATACAGACAAATGAGAGGGACACATTTACAAGAAGACAAAAGTCTCCTCAAACATGCACGTCAACTAATACAGACAAATGAGAGGGACACATTTACAAGAAGACAAAAGTCTCCTCAAACATGCACTTCAACCTGTCCAGTTACCAGTGAGAGGGACACATTTACAAAGCACCAGTAATATTTTCTGGACAATTCGTCCAGTAAGAAAATTTTGTCCAGTGAGAAAATAAATTAATAAATTCCCTTTGAACTTTAAACATTTTTAAGAAAAATATATCTTTCAAAGTCTTCCCCCTGGAATGTTGATCCAGAAATAAATTTATGAATCTTTAAATCAAAGATCCTTAGTAGTACACAATGGCGTTCAATACTAAGGTTCCAGATTTAAGGGTTTAACATTCCCAACTCACCAACAAGATATTCAAATGTTTTGACATCCAATGGTTTCGTAAAAATGTCAGCGAGTTGTTTGTCAGTGGGGATAAAATGGAGTTCAATGTTTCCTTTCACAATATTATCACGAATGAAGTGATACCTGAGATCAATGTGCTTGGTTTTGGAGTGCATGACTGGATTGTTTGAGATAGCAATGGCACTGGTATTATCACAAAAGATTGGAGTCTTTGAATACTTAATACCATAATCAAGCAACTGGTTCTTCATCCAGAGTATCTGAGCACAACAACTGGCTGCAGACACGTATTCAGCTTCAGCAGTGGACAATGAAACTGAAGTTTGCTTTTTACTGGTCCAACTGACCAGTTTGCCACCAAGGAAATGACATCCACCAGTAGTGGATTTCCTGTCTATCTTACAACCTGCATGATCTGAATCTGAATAACCCATTAGATCCATGCCTGAGCCTTTGGGATACCAAAGACCTAGACTGGGGACACCTTTAAGGTACTTCAGTATGCGCTTTACAGCAAGCATATGAGATTCCTTTGGATTAGACTGATATCTGGCACATAAACATGTTGAAAACATAATATCTGGTCTACTGGCAGTTAAATACATCAGTGAACCAACCATGCCTCTAAAGACAGTGGTGTTCACTGGTTTACCATCTGGATCAGAGTCCAGTGTCAGTGGTGCAGAAATTGGAGTTGGTTTAGATGGTGAAGAGTTCATATCATATTTCTTTAAAAGATCTCTAACATATTTTTCCTGATTAATAAAGATGCCATCTTTGTTTTGTTTAATCTGGAGTCCAAGAAAATATGTTAATTCACCCATCAAACTCATTTCATATTCAGTGGACATTATTTTCGAAAATTTCTTGCACATGTTTTCATCAGTAGACCCAAAAATAATATCATCAACATAAATTTGTACCAGTAACAGATTACCTCGTTCATGAAGAATAAATAAGGTATTGTCAATTGCACCTCGTTTAAAACCATTTTTCAATAAATGTTTAGTCAGAGTATCATACCAGGCACGTGGGGCTTGTCTGAGGCCATATAGTGCTTTGTCCAGACGATATACCCAATGTGGATGCTTTTCATCAACGAAACCTGGAGGTTGTCTGACATAAACTTCTTCTTCAAGCTTTCCATTTAAGAAAGCACTCTTTACATCCATCTGGTAGACCTTGAACTGATGATGAGCAGCGAATGCTAAAAATATTCTGATCGCTTCAAGTCTAGCCACTGGAGCAAATGATTCATCAAAGTCGACATCTGACTGGCAGTAGCCTTGTGCTACCAGTCTGGCCTTGTTTCTGATTACGTGGCCATCTTCATCTACTTTGTTTCTGAAGACCCATCTTGTTCCAATTGGTTCTTTCTTTCCAACTGGGAAAGGAACCAGATACCAGACCTTGTTCCTTTCAAACTGGTGAAGCTCTTCTTGCATAGCAGTCACCCAGCTTGGATCTTCCATAGCCTCGTCAATCTTCTTTGGTTCATTCAGTGATAAGAAACTGACATATAAGCATTGATCACTGGAGGCTCTTCTGGTCTGAACTCCATGACTGGAGTCACCTATGATCTGATCAATAGGGTGAGCTTTTGTCCATCTGGAGTATTTACCAGGATTGTTACTGACAACAATATCAGTGCAAGAATTCAGTTGAGTCTCCTCTGGAGTTGCTTCTGGAGGAGGATCTTGCCAGATTACTTCAGTATCTTCATCTGAATCATTTAAATCACGATTTGCATCATGAAATTCTTCATTTGAAGGTATTTCCTGGAGTACTGGTTCAGTTTGAATTACTTCATTTGAACATAATTCTGGTATGCTCTCAACTGACACTGATACTGGGGGAGTAGCACGAACATCTGAACCAATATTAATTTCAGAGGGTAGTTTGAAATTAATAGAAGGATAGAATGGAGTACTACTGGAAAGTTTCTTTTTCTGAATAGGTTCCAGGTCAGGATGACTGGAAACTTTGTCTGGTGAATCTTCAATTTTGTCGTTTATTGGATCAGATTCACAAAAGACAATTGGAGTTACTGGGGGAGTAGCACGAACATCTGAACCAATATTAATTTCAGAGGGTAGTTTGAAATTAATAGAAGGATAGAATGGAGTACTACTGGAAAGTTTCTTTTTCTGAATAGGTTCCAGGTCAGGATGACTGGAAACTTTGTCTGGTGAATCTTCAATTTTGTCGTTTATTGGATCAGATTCACAAAAGACAATTGGAGTTACTGGGGGAGTGTCAAGGGCTGGTTTGTTGATTGCAGCATTTGATTCATCGAAAGTAACATGTATGGATTCTTTTACTATCTCCAGTCTCTTGTTGTAAACTCTGAAGGCTTTGCGAATGGCTGAATATCCTAAGAAATATCCTTCATCAGCTTTGGCATCAAATTTGCCTAACTGACTGGAGTCGTTCAGGATGTAAACTGGACATCCAAAAACGTGAAAATAACCAATATTTGGTTTTCTATTTCTCAATATTTCATAGGAAGTCTTCTTGTGTCGCTTCACGTACACTGATCGATTCTGGGTGTGGCAAGCAGTTGCAATTGCTTCAGCCCAGAAACTGGTAGGAAGACCAGATTCAGCTAGCATACTCCTGGCAGCTTCTATCAGCGTTCGATTTTTCCTTTCTACCACTCCATTCTGCTCTGGAGTGCGTGCTGATGAGAAGTTCTGGGAGACGCCAGTGTCAGTACAGAATTTCTCCAGAGTTGCATTCTGGAATTCTGTTCCATTGTCACTTCTTAACTGACACACTTTTCGCTTATGCTTCAGTTCAATCTGCTTGATAAGAGAGATGATTTCAGCAGCAGCTTCATTTTTAGACCTAAGAAAGATCACCCAACAATATCTGGAGAATTCATCTACGATCACCAGGGTGTATCTTTTACCAGCACGAGTCTGAACATTCACTGGACCAAAGAGATCCATATGAAGCATGTGAAGTGGTTCAGTAATGCTGAAATTCTGTCTGGTCTTGAAACTGGCACGTTTCTGCTTTCCCATCTCACATCCTGGACATGGTCTTTCCTTTTTGAAGGAAACTGAAGGTATCCCATCTGCAAGTTGTTTTCTGGACAACTTGTTAATATTTTTGAAATTTAAATGGGATAACCTTTTGTGCCATAACCAGTTTGTGTCTTCATCAGCTTGAGTGTAGAAACATTGCTCTGAAGAAGAGCTTTCCATATCCATCACATACACGTTCCCTTTTCTGGGAGCAATCAACACTACCTTCCAGTCCTTGTTGAATACGATGCCCTGAGCAACATTGAATAAGACTTGATAGCCATCGTCACACAGTTGGCTTACACTGATCAAGTTGTATTTCAAACCATTCACAAATGCAACACGTGTAAACTTGACTTGTCCATTGTTCAGAACACCATATCCCTCAGTCTTTCCACAACCATCATTTCCAAAAGTGATGGAGGGTCCATCAGAAATGGTGAACTCCTCCAGTAGGGTCTTACATCCGGTCATAGTCCTGCCAGCTGCACTGTCAAGATACCAGATAAGCTTCTTTCGATCGCCCTACACATACACCAGATATTGATTAGTTAGATTTGGGAACCCATCGACTGATGGGTTCACTGGATCCTCCCTTATGGATCCCTGGGGCAATCTGGTCTAGTTCACTTTCTTCAACAGTAGTTTTTGTTGAGAACACTACTGGAGTTGATAGTTTAGAAACCTTTTTCTTTTTCTCAACTGGAGAAATAAATTTGTCTTTCTTTGCAAAAGGTTTAGAATTTTGTCTAGGGTCAGATGAAGTACCCTCAATAAAGTTTAATCTTGTGTTAAAACTTTGAAATTAACGAGTCAGCGTTTGAATCTGGCTCTCTAACCTGGACAAAACATTTTCATCAGATGATACCTGAGCCTTTCCAGTTGTAGGCTTAGGTAGGGGATTGTTTTGAGGCAAAGGTCTATTCTGCTTAACCTTTTTAACTGGAGCAGTCATCTGGACAGCTCCAGTCTTAACCTCTGGGCAAAGAACTTGGACAGTATTGGCCTTGGGAGTTACAGGCTCATCATAAACAGTGGTGGGCCTGAATCCCTCTGGTAATCGATCGATTACTGGTATTAATGATGCTATATGAGTATTTCCATCTAAGTATGCACGTTTTTGAGTTGGAAATTGTTTTACACAAGCATCATATGGCTTTTTGGTTTCTAGCCATGACTTTATTACCAGTTTTTCTTTCTCTAAAATGATTTCAAGATCTTGTTTTTCTTGAATCAATTGTTCAGTTACCAGAACCTGGGCTTGAAATGCCAGTTCAATGTCTTGAAGTTCTTTTAATTTTGATTTTAAAGCAGCCATTTCAGAAGAATCTGTTTCTAGACCATTTAGACTGTCAAATCTAACAGTTTCCACAAAAATTAAATCAGAATTTAGAGCTTCAGCGATGTCCAATTTAAGTTCAGGATTAGTTTCAAGATCATACTCACTAACCTTTTTAATAACAATGTCGACCCAACGACCAGATGTGACATCATCCCTCACCAGATGCTCTTGATCTGCCAGAGCCATAAAACAACAATCTCTTTCCTCTTCTTCATCGACTGATGAATCATCAGAGGGAACCCATGCTTCTTCAGTAGTTGCTATCATGCATTTGTTATTGTCTTCCATCTGTTTAGACAAGAGAGCAATCTGAGCCTTAAGCTTTTTGTATTTCAACTTATAGCTATCATCAGGCTTGTTATAAGAAGCAGTTGGACCAGACTGAGAGACAAACTGACTGGACCTGCACTCTTTCATGAAATGACCTTTTCTGCCACACTTAAAGCATGTCAGATTGGTCTTGTCAGTGGAAGAACTGGGTGCATGTTGTCCAGTGGGCCTATTTGCTCTGGCCTTAAAACGGTTAAACGTTTTGGCCATCATTGCAACCAGGTCATCACTGTCAGTTTCATCACAGTCTGAAGAGATATCATTACAAGCTCCAGAATCCATTAGTTCAGACATCATCTTCTTCATAGAAAATACATTCTCAGAAGATATTAATGCCGCACAAGGTGGTGCAGTATTAGTGACCACTGTGGAACTACTGGAAGCATGATTAAAAGAATCTTTTTCTGCCTCAATCCTCTGGGCTTGATTTTCTTCAGTGAATCTGAAGGCTCCATACAATGTTGACAAAGTATGGGAATGCAAGGTTTTACCTTGCCTCAAGACCAGAATCATGTGAGACCATTTTGTTGGAAGAATATCACAAAATTTCTCCAAAAGTATATCCTTGTCTTTTTCTACCCCTAGTCCTCTTAACTGGTTTATGATGCTCATAAATCTGGTGTAAGTACCAGTAAGGGACTCATTGGGGAGAGCAAAAAATGACTCATACTTTTTGTTTAAGGAGACTTTTCTGGTAACAACAGTATCATCACCTCCCTCATGCTGGTTCACTAGTTCATCCCACATGCTTTTGGCACTGGGATAGAGAACTAGTGTGGGAATAAGAGTTTCTGGAACAGCCCCGAGGATCATATTTTTAAGAAGTGTATCAAGATTTACTAATCTTTTCTCCTCTTCGGACCAGTGTTCCTCTCTCTTTTCCCTCCCACTTCTTGATCCTGTAGGGTCAAGGAGTGCATTGATAGGAAGTCTTGGCACATAGGGTCCTTCGTTTAAGATTTTCATCATATTCCTTTCAATACCAGTAACATGCAATATTATCCTAGCTTTCCACGTACCAAATTCATCACTGCTCCCATTGAATTTAGGAACAGAATTATTCGAGTAATGCACATGCACATGTGGAGAAGCAGGAGGAGGAGGTAGTACTCTTAAAAAATTAGATAGAATCCTGATTAAGAGGAGTTCATGAAGAGGTTTCAAGATGCTTCAGGGTTGTTTCTCCCATATTTGGTGTCTGACCATAGTCCAGCTGAGCTTATTTTTAAAAATGGGCAAATTAAGAAACATAAGGCATTCAGATTTAAGAACTTTATTGTTGAAAGAGATGAGTTTTTGGAGTTAATCAAGAAGGAATGGGATGATGATATATCATGATGTCATATGTATAAATTAGTTCAAAATTTGAAGAATTTAAAGAAGCCTCTGAGTAAAATGAGTTAGAGTAATGGAAATGTGTATGAAAGAGTTATCAATTAAAGGAAAAGTTGAAAAAGGATCAAGAAGCTGTTGATAGAAATCCTCACAATGCTGATATGAAAGCTGAAGCAGTGAATACCTTGAATGAATATATGGTGGCTGTTAATGATGAAATCAAATTATTGCATCAGCAAGTTAGACTGCAATGGCTTAAAGATGGGGATAGGAATTCTGCTTATTTCCATAGATTTTTGAAGTCTAGAAGTAATAAAAGGAGAGTGGAAAGCATTTTTGATGATAAGGGAAACAAATTTGAAGGTGATAATGTTGCAAAAACGTTTGTGGAACATTTTGAGAGATTTCTGGGCAGATCAGTTCCTGTGCATTCTGTTAGAGATGAAATATTTTTAAGAAACTGACAGAAGAAGAAGCTATTGAGATGATTAAACCTGTTTGTAAAGTCCCTCACACGATGGTTTAACCCTACGAGTGTAAAATACAAGACAAGTATGAACTAGATTCGGACTAGTATTACTTCAATATAAATAAGCAAGAATATAAACAAAGTAATAAATGACTTAAGCAATATTTAAACAAGTAAATAAATGGTGGAACACAAATGTAGTTTTCAAGTGTATTTTCTTTATAGATGTATAAACAAAATACAAGATCGTTGCGGAACCTAGATATTACACGTATGTAAGTATCTAAACAATCTTTGAATTACAAGTGATCTATACTTGCTAAATAAACTCCTTTGATCGATATACTTAGAGTTGTGAAGTATAACTGTTTAGATCGAGAGTATTTAAGCAAGTTCACCAATTTGCTAAAAGTGATTTTCTCAAAGAAATGACTTTGTATTTATAGGCAATAAAATTCACCAGTGAATTTTGTGCCGTACAAATATGGTTGCATACATTTAATGATCCGACAAGAACATTAAATATATTGGATAAGGAATAAGGATAAAGTCACATCAAGTGCAAGTGTATCCTTTTATCCAACCACCTTAACACACGTATACTTTGGTAAATAACAAGTGGGTTGTTCTTTGGAAAGTGTGTAAAGGCTTAAAGTCAAATCCTCGATATCAGTGTTCAGACTTGTAAGGTCTAGAACACTGACAATCCTCCAGTGTGCAGATCTGGTAAGACTTCCAGTGGACTCCGCCATTTGTAAGTCTTCTTTATTCTGACTTCAGTCTTTGACTTCAGTGAGAATGTCTTCAGTAGAGTTGATCTGGACTGGGGTGAAGTCCAGTGAGCTCATCTGGAGAATACTCCAGATTTCCTATACAAGTATTTGCTCACTGGTCTTCCATTATTTTTGGACAAATCTTCAGAGGGACTCCAGATTCCAAGTCTGGAGTAGGTCCAGTAGAACACATTTTTGGTCAGATCTTCAGTGAGGCTCCAGTAGTCGAGTCTGGAGCGAGTCCAGTAAATCTGGACTAAATCTGGACCTAACAAATTCCCCCTATTTGTTTAGAAATAATGCAAGTGTTTTCAGACTTATAGATATACAAATTTGTATGCCTGGAAAACACTTAGTCGATTTAAGTCTAAAAAATCTAAGTTACTGGAAAACACTTTATAGATCATAAGTGTTTTCAGTTTCATCTTTTAAGTTCTAACTTAGACTAAATCTGATCATTTACTTATAAAAATAAAAAATTGCAACTATTATTACATTCATCAACTGATAAATAGTATACAATTTTCATAAGACAATAATTTACAATAAGTAAACAATAAGAGTTAGGCCCTTCTTTTCGATGTCCTTTCTGGAGCATCTTTAGTAGCCTTTCTCTTTGGAGAAGGAGAGGAAGGTAGTGAATCTGGTGATCTTAAGCCCAATGCAACTTCCATTTGTTGCTTCCTTCTGAACACCTTTCAACCCTTTTCAGAAATCCTTTAACATCAGTCGACACATCTGTCTTCCCCCTGAACGTTAAAGCGATTTCCTTCAGTTCACTCAAACCAAAATCTTGAACTGAAGTACTTTTCCTCTCATCAGTAAAGTTACCCTCTCTGGTCAACTTTACTTCAAATTTGACATGCCTTCATGATCTTCAGCCAATTTGATTTCAGCACCAGTGATCCTTCTAGCATCAGCCCTGAAGTTCATCATTTCATTGTATTTTCCTTCAGCTTGGCTTGCTGGATCAAAGCTTCAGTATCCTTGGACACTCTCCTTTGCTCTACAGCAGTTTGAGTTCTTGACGATTTATTCTTCGAGAAGTGTCCAGGGGAATGAAAGTACTTACATCACCATCTCTGATTGCTTTGATCTGTCTGGCAGTCAACTTAGGTAAACCAGTAAGTCTCTTTCTGTACTCTATCTCCAGAGCACCAGCATTCTTTCTTATTTTCTTCTGGAGACTTACCAGTTCAGCTTTTCTCTGTCTGATGAGTTCTGGTACACTCACGCCATAAATAATTGAGTCATAGACTTGCTCTTCTTCAGCTTAGAATGAGCGTACATGAACATCATCTAATGCATTTAGGCATTGATGAACTCTGGGGTCATCCTTCATCCTTTTAAAAACTTCAATATTAATGCCTAACCTTCCAGCATTATAGGAGTCCAGAGTACCCATTGTTGCCATCTCCCTTTGATGGGCCAGCAGTTCATCCTTTTGATTTCTTTTAAAAATCTCAATCATGATGCATTCTTGTTCTAACTTCCTTGAAGTTTCATTATCAACATCTTCAGTTTGTTCTTCCTCTTCACCAGAAACAACTTTTTCCTTTCCTTTAACAGCCTTCAGTGTAGTAGGAATATCTGGGAAGGTTTCAAACTGGGGCTCACTGGCTTCAGTACCAGCAGCCTCTTCAGTAAGCCCGGCTTCAGTGCCATATGCTTGTCTTTCAGTTTGGTCACCAGACGACCTTTCTCCCTTGGAACGATCTCCAGTACTTGACTTGAGATCATTCCACAATTGTTCAAGCATGAGTCTGTCTAGTGGGAAATTACTTGGGGAAATTAATGCCACATTAATTGCACTTATTCCCAAAACAAGTATGCCTAGTAAAGTTTCTGAATTTAGGCCTATTGCTTGCTGTAATGTGATTTATAAGGTCATAAGCAAGATACTTACTAAAAGAATTCAAAAGGGGCTGGATAAGATTGTGCATGTGAATCAGAGTGCTTTTATCCCAGGAAGACATATTCAAGACAATATCCTAGTAGCACAGGAACTTTTAAGAGGTTATAATAGGAAAAGTGGTCCTAGAAGATGTGCAATGCAAATAGACATTCAGAGGGCTTATGACACTGTGAGTTGGGATTTTTTGGAAGATATTTTAGTTAAGTTTGGGCTTCATAGCAAGATGGTGGGATGGATCATGAAGTGTGTTACAACTACCAAGTTTTCCATTTGTTTAAATGGGGAAACACATGGTTATTTTAAAGGTGGCAGGGGATTAAGACAAGGAGATCCCATTTCTCCATATTTGTTTACTATGGTCATGGAAGTCTTTAATCTAATTCTATGCAAGAATATAGCTGAAGATAAGGACTACAGATATCACTTTGGATGTAAGGAACTCAAGCTCTCACATATGTGCTTTGCTGATGATCTGTTGGTGTTATGCAAAGGTAATATAGGCTCTATTAAAGTGATTAAGAAATCTTTGGATGAGTTTTCTCAAGTTTCAGGGTTAGTACCTAATCTTGGAAAAAGTGTGATATTCTTTGGGAGTATTCCAGAAAGAGAAAAGGTTGAATTATTGGAAGTGTTACCATTTAAATGTGGTAAGCTTCCTGTTAGATACTTAGGAGTTCCTTTATTAGCCAAAAAGTTGGGGGTTAAGGATTGTAAGGTGTTGATTGATAAAGTCAAAAGCAAAGTGGAGTGTTGGAAGAACAAAACTCTGTCATATGCTGGCAGAATTCAACTAATAGCATCTGTCCTAGCCTCAATGCAAGTATACTGGGCATCTGTTTATCTACTACCAGCCTCTGTTATTAAGGATATTGAATCTATTTTTAAGAAGTTTTTGTGGAATGCTGGAGATGCAATGAAAGGAAAAAGCAAGAGTAGCTTGGAAGAATGTATGTAGGCCTAAAGAACAAGGAGGGTTAGGAATTAAAGACATGAGGAAGTGGAATGTAGTTTTACTTGTGAGACAATTCTGGAAAGTATTGGAGAATAAGGAGTCCCTTTGGGCAAGGTGGGTCAATATTGTAAAATTAAAAAACAGGAGTATTTGGGAAGTTCAGATTGATAAATATGATAGTTGGGGGTGGAAAACTATGATTGAAATAAGGGACATGATTAAATTGCATGTTTTCTATGAAATTGGAAATGGGAAAGGCACATCAATGTGGTATGATAAGTGGGATCAATCTGGTCCTTTAAGTGAGATTATTAGTAAAAGGGCTCTTTATGATGCAAGGATTGATGATGGGAGCAGAGTAGCTGATATGATTGTATTGGATTCTTGGAAATTGCCTGATGGATGGATTGAAAGATATCCTAGTATTAGGCATTTAACAGTGCCCAGAATTCAGAGTGATAAGGAAGATAAAGTCTTGTGGGTTACAAATGATAATCAAAGGGTTGATTTTTCAACTAAACAAGTCTGGATTGACGTTAAAGCTAATTGGCCTACTGTACAATGGTGTAAGGTTGTTTGGTTTCCTCAACTTATACCAAAGCATGCTTTTATACTTTGGTTAGCAATTCAGGAGAAGTTGATGACTCAGGATAAAGTGAAAAAGTGGCATACTGAAGGAGTGTTACAATGCAGTTTATGCAAGAAACACCCTGACAGTCATGCACATCTATTTTTTGAATGTCAATTTGCAAGAAGAGTTTGGAAGGAATTACAGAAATACACTTACAGAATGGGTAAGCAGGATAACCTGAATAGCCTGGTGAGTATGTTGGCTGATCAAAAGGCTAAGAATGGATTAGGTGGGGTGGTAAACAAACTTGTGTTGGCTGCTTCTGTATATTACATTTGACAGGAGAGGAATGCTAGGATTTTTAGAAAGGAAGAGAGAAATGTGGAGCTTCTGTGCAATACCATTAAGGAAACAGTTAGGAATAAGCTGATGACTATAAGAGTTAAGAAGACTGGGAATGTAATGCAGATGGCCAAGAATTGGAATCTTTGCTGGATGAATTGTTATTTGGCTGCTGTATGAGGAATGCATTGTATTTTCATATGTGAATTGGTAGTGCAGATGAAGGGTTTGCCCATCAAGGCTGCTTGATGACTGCACATGCATATGGGAATAGTGAGTCATGAAAAATGAGACTACTTGGTCCCATACTAGTGCAGTCAAGAGCAGTATGGTTGTGGTATGTTGAGTGAGATATTGCAATCTGGTATTTAGGGGAGAAGTGCTGAAATCTGGGCTATTTTTTGGCTGAATTGTAATGTTGTCTAGTGAGATCAGGTTTTGAATTTAGAAATGAGAATTGTTAGTGTCTATGGTATACTTGGGCATGTCCAAATTGTTTATATTGTATATTTGTAAATTTTGGATAGTAATACAATTCACATTTTCACCCAAAAAAAAAACTTTAAGAGCCAATAACTATATAACGTGTTAGGACGATACTGTAACTATTGCAACAAAATTCTAACATGAAAATAATTAGCCTAACCTATATTCTCTTTAATTGGTACGAAAAGCTTTTACGAGTAACATAAAATTTTCACTTCATTCTTTAGTTTCTTTTAAAAGATAAGAATAGAAATGATAAGAATTTTTTTTTTCTTTTTTGTATTCTTAAGTTTTTTTATAAAAGGAATAAAAAGAGAAGGATAGGAAAAATCATACATTTTTTACTCCAAAACTTTCTAGTCAAATATGTCATGATTTGAAAGAAAAAGTTTATAACCCACCATGCCTCTTTGTTTTATTTTCTTTTCTTTAGTTTTTCTTTCAACTTAAAAATACCTATTTTGTATATAAAAATCTTTTCCTTTCCTCCCCTATATTTTTTATAATTAAAACTTGAGAATGCCGTGTTAGTTTTTCGTAATCATTTTCCAGTACCAACTATATATACATATATATCAATATATGGCAGCGAGCTGGGTCAAAACCAGGAAATCAAAAGCGGAAAAGCTTGAAAAATGCCTTAAATACAGTACTTTACTACTTCATGTAGTCGAATACAAAGAAATAAATTAAAGTATTGTTCTTTTAGTCAAGATTGGAAAAGTCGAGGGGTGAGTTCACCCCTCCAACCCCAATCTGGTATGCTAGCGAAAAACATACAAGTAACTGTCAGTGAGCCATTGCTAAGGTCTTTGAGATTGGGTATTCCACGCGAGTTCGAGCCGCACTTCTCACATTTGTGGTAAGGTTTTTCCGGAAGTCCTGAATTGCATTTTAGATATTTGTGTAGTTTAAGAGTAAGGGTAGGATTTTTATCCGTTTCTTAAAATATATATATATATCAATTAGTTAATTAATTATGTTATAGCCTAATAGGTTTAGCTAAACCACATAATGTTTATTTGACAACCAAAGATTAAATATTGAGCAGCTGGAGGCATAATCATATTTAGTAGATAACAGAGGTTAATTAGTGTAAAAGAAAATAGCTGGTTATATGAAAAATTTAAAGAGTGGGCAATGAAAAATAGTCCAAATGAATCTTTCTCTCTTTGTTTCCACCATCTTATGCTCATGCTGGACTTTATGAAAAGTTTTGGCAATTTTGCAATGAGGTATGACCTCATGCTAGCTAGAAGAATCACAAAACTTTTGACATTTGTGTAATCTGTGTTAGAATATGGACATGGACCGTAAGTGTGCACATATAACACATGCTAGTTGGTTGATGGCCTACTTTTTGGCCTGTTTATAAAATGGAGATATGAAGTTGGTTTGATGCAACAAAGGCATGAATGATAAATGAATCTCTTGAACCAGTGTAAGATTATGAATCAGCTTCCTTCACATAGTAATCCTGAGTTCATTAGCATCGGCCTCAATTTAATCAAATACGATCCTGTGGCTGGAATGATATGGATGGGTATATATGACAAATCGTTGCTAATCTGATGCATCCTCGAAAGGTCTTCCAACATAACCATTTCTATAGATTACTATAATTAGCAACAGAGTAAAACTACACAAACTAACATTTACCTTGGCACAAAGATGATACTTCAACCATTCTACAGTTTTTTTTTAAATTTAGATAATGGCATTTCCAATACAACTAATCTCACCCAAAATATATTTAGTTTAAAGATGGGTCAAACAATTCATACCGTCAAACTTCAATTTGATAAATGTGAACATGAGTCGGTTTCACCAACCGTTTGGGCATGGGCACGACAACAAACAAAACTGGTTGTCTTCAGTGTTCAGTCCAATAGTGTGATGAATGAAAATTTTAGTTTCGAAGAAGCCAAAGAAAACCATATGGAAATATAAGAAAATTAGGGATTTCGCAGTAGATAGTAAGTTATTAGCATTAAGGTCAGGTTGATCCTTGAGAACTGCATCTTCTCCTTGTATCCACTTAATAAAATTGGTAAGATTTTTGTGTGAGCATCCACCTTTCGTCAGATGTTACAAATATATGTCTCGTTGAGAAATTGATCAGCAGAGTATGGCCAACACAAAAAAGGGAGTCCGTTTGTCACTCCCCTCTAAGGTAGAATTCCAACCACAATGACTCATGAAACAAGCTATTGATGGATGAGCGAAGACCTTTTGTTGAGGTGCCCAACTCATGATTCTTCCAAGAGAACCCACTCGATCCATACAACCATCTGGGAAACTAATAGCTGTTTCCTTGGTCATACCGGGTCTCCCCACCCACAAAAACCGTCTGTTGCTAAGCTCAAGACGAAGTGCCAGTTTCTCAAAATTAGTGAAGCTTCCAAATGCGATATAAATGGCTGAACATGCTGGTTCTTGATCAAGCCATCTTAAGCATGTGAGGTCTTCTTCCCAAGTGTGGCCCGTTTGGTCAGAAAGCCGATTGCTTGCCAGCAATGGGCCTATAAGCAATAGTTAGGGGAACAAGCTAAATGCTCCAGGCTCCAGCTCACTAGTTGAGTTACATATAAAACCATTCTGTCATTTAAAATGTTTCTTCGCCTTCTTTTAGTAATTGGAAAATAGCTTCTTTTAGAGCCGCGTCGTTGAAGCATAACCACCCGAGGTTCTTGGAATTTATAGGCGGCATGGTCTCTGAGAGCTGAATCATCTGATCACTTAGAGAGGTAGAGGTTGGCCTACTAAAAATTTTTAAAAAATGTTAATATGAACATCTTGCAATCGTTAGCAATAATACATGTGACTTTATTGTTGTCTTCTTTGTTAATCATCTCTATAACTTTCCTGCCATTGTTTGTAATTCTGAGTGTATGAGTGTAACTTTGACACCTTGCTTAATTCTGAGTGTTGAACAAGTCCCATGATTTCTAAATTAAGTTTCCTGGAGAAATCTTTAACAAGTAGTGTGTATTTTTTTGGGGGGGTACAGGATTTTACCCTGATGAATTTTATATATCACAAATATGAATAGGCGACATGACTGTACCATGTCAACTTTACAAAGCAATGCACAACCGTGCCATATCCAAGAAAACCAGGTGACATGCCACCCCAAAACAAAACCAATCTAGCCGCTACAAAACATTACAAAGATAACGACTAGACTAGAATAAGAGTTGTGCTATATAAAAGCTACAAATTACATAACAGCAACTCAGGTAGATTCCAACGACCCATAACTTACATAACTCGAGTAGTCGATCTTCTTATAACGAAAAAAGAGAAGGTTTAGCCCAACAGTTTAGTGTATTCTGGAGGCATGCTTCGGACAAAAGGGCATATAGGATTCCAAAGAATTATAGTGGCATAAGCTTCTACGGATAATTAATCTATCATAATACCCCGAGTCATTCAGAAAATATGTATCAGATGCTTTAACAGTTTTCCTCTTCTGGATAATTCATCTTACAACCCTCATATAAGCTGAGTGGTCGATGTGCATTAACCAAGCAACGATAGTAAAACAAAAGAAAGAGATCACATGACTCATTTACATGAATATGGATTTGGTTTGGGTCGTGTTTTATCTCAAACGGGCTGAATAATTTTAACCTAAGCTAAAACAGGAATAGGTCAAAAACTGTATAGGGGTCAACCAAATCTGGTTTCTTTTGACCCATAACAAAACAAGTATTAAGCAGAAGCCTTTTTTGACCAGTTACTCATTACTTAGCTTGAAGCCATAAATTTAGAAAGGTAAAGAACAATATGTCAATGACATACAATGATCAATCAGTAAAACCTAATGTCAAACTAGGAGGGTCTGCCCCATAACATACGCAACGAAACTATAGTGCCTGAAATAAAGAATATATATGGAAGGAAAATCAAAAAATACACACATAGTTTCCAAACATACATGGTCTCTGCTTTCCATTCAACATAAGGCTTTTCATAGCATTAGATAACAACTAAATAAAAACAATGACCTAAAGAATGAAAGGTAAATCACTAAAATCGCATCAAAAATATGTCTACCCAAAGTTAGAGAAGTACTTGTTCAAAATCTGGACGAGTTGTTGTCAAATACTGCTTATCTTCCTCATTCCAAACGTTTATGTACCTTAGCGAAGTTATATTATTAAACACAAAACTCAAAACTTCTTCCTTGCTAAACTCACAATCCTTTATTTTCAGCACTCGTAATTTTGGGCACCCTTTTGATAAAATCTTAAGTCCGCGTATCCCTCTATAGTTAAGAGAGAGATGTCTTAACTCATGACCATATTTCCCGATATATTCCATACCCTCACGGCTCAAACGTGTGTGAACAAGGTTGATACTTAGTGTTTCAAGTTTGGTGCAACCAATTAGCAGAGCTCGGATCCCTTCAGCTGGAATTAAACTTCTTTTAGTCATGTCGGATGAATTCATATCGAAGTTTCTTAGGTTCTTCAAATGAGCTCCTAAACACCCCAGTGCTTTTTCTGAGATATCTTCGAGTTTGATATGTAACCATTCCAGTTGAAGACATCCTTGTGCCAATGTAATCAAACCCATGTATGACACATACGTTTCGTGAATGATAAGCATTCGCAAATTCTTGCAAAACCTGGCAATAAGTTGCAATCCCTTGTTCCCATAAATATTATCGGCAACCAGAGTTTCTAACTTAGGACACCTCTCAAGCAAAAAACATTGGTCATCTTGTTTCACATCATGAAGTCGTAGTTGTATTAGTTGATGCGCTAAAGGGACAACGAGTCCAAGTTCATCTTTGGAAGTGCAGCTCACGAGCTCCATATGTTGCATAATTGGAGGATATTTGAAACCAACGTAGTCCTCCTCCGTCTTGGAAATATGGTCACAACCGAAAAAATATTTTAACATAACAGCAGAGTTAAAAAATTCCTTAAGTTCCACTATACTAAATTTGCTGGTTATGTGCACCAATTCCAACGATTGACTGCAATTCTTTGCAAGAAGTGTAAGATCATTAACATCAAAATCAATAACCGGGTAGCAAAAAATCAAATGCTTAATACAGGCATTATGCAAAGTCAGCTCGTGTAACCATTCCGAGTCTTTTATAATGATCTGATCATTAGATTCTAAATGCAAAGTTGTCAAATTAATACAATGGTGACATATATGCTTTAATCCATCCGTGGAAAACTTGTCACATTCAAAAATCCGCAATCGCCTAAGTTGTTTACCACGGGTTTTGGCCAATAGCTCAAGATTGTGATCTCCAACTTGCACATAACTGAGTTCAAGATTATCCAAGTAATTAAAGGAAGTAACGATTTCTTTAATCCAAAAAGTGACGTCTAAACGCGGTTCATGTAAAGCACGAAAGTACTCCAATCCTTCTAGCGTTAGGGATTTAAGAAAAGGGAAACGTTTAGGCAAACGAGATGACGACAGTGTGGTGGCGTAAAATAGTTGGACAGTTAGTTGTTGACGGGTCAGAGAATTAAGGTCATAAACGACTTTCGGACATCACCATCGCATATGTAAGGAAGGTATTACACATTTAAACACAATGTGGTCCATATCTTTCTTTCTGAATGCTGATGACGATAACTTAAAAATATAATAATTCTAATATGCTACGAGTATTAATTAAGGTAAAAAAAAATAGTTAGGGATATTTAATTATGGGAAATCGAGACTTACATTGCTAGCGACAATTTGACGGAAGTCTTGGTTTACTTCCAGCTTGAGGTGGTTTCTTTTTTTTTTCCAGCCCTATTTATACACGAGTAGGTTTTTATCTAAAAGATTTTTAGGGCCTTTAGAAGGTTTTTAGGCCGAGAACTTTTTATGCTACCATAATTGTCTATTTTCGGCACCAACTTTATTTTTTTTAGAGATATAATTTATAATTTAAGTTTGAATAAAAATTATTTTATAGTATATATATGGAATGGAATATGGGGTCATCTTATATATAGCAAAGTGCAAAACTAGTTTGTGGCAATAATTGATTTTAAGGATTAATGCATACTCCTCTGTAGCTCATATGAATTTGGTAACTATTGGTATGTTTAGTCTCAACATACAAGGAATTGGAAGTAGACTAGAAATGATAGAACCGGCCTCGACTAGAACCAAGACCGCCCCGCAAAGCCAAAAATTCCAAAAGAACAGGCCAGACCAGGTCATTGAAATTGATTGCAAGTGCTGTGTTTGCAATCTTTTGCATTCCCACTAAATCAATGCTAACCTCAATATCTGTAAAGATCAGAATCTTTTCAAGTTAAAACCAGCATCATAGACCATGTTGTCAAAAACTTAATATTGTGACAGATCAATAAAAGAGTGTCCACTTCTGTTTAGTTAGTAATATGATTTTCATTCATGGGTTTCAAATTGGTCACTTATATTGGTTTCAACTTGACATAGATCATAATCCGTTTCAAAAAGGCTCCAACCACTTTTTTTTTTTTACAGCAAATGTAGTTGTTAATAGTTAGTTTTCAAAAAGTAATCACACGATTCGTAGTTAATGGTATGTATTCCTGTTTCATAACAGAATTTCCAACATAAATGCGAATTATGACTGTCAAAATAAACCTTGAAAGATATGTCATATGTGACTTGCACTAGTTTATATTACAATGAAACAGTTTTATTAGAAGTATTCAAGTCTAAATAAGAAACAAATGTCATACAAACATTTATATTACAAAATTCTTTAATATAAATCTCCCTTTCAACTGTCAAAGCATATAAACAAAAAAAAGTCCATAAATCACCCGCAATCTGTTTATGATCATATCAGTTGCATACCTTTATTATGCTGTGCTAGCTCGTTTACCGAATATAGCCTATTCGCCCTGGCGTGTCTTTGTTGAAACCACCTTGAAGCTTCATAATTTTCATTGTCAACGTTTGTGATATCGCAACCCCTCTTTTTCTTTGCATCTTTCATCAAGACTCCAAACAACCGAAAACTATCTCCATTATCGTCATTGTCAACGTTTGTGTCATGGCCCTTCGTAATCGTCTCACCAACGACCGTATCACCATTCATGATGCAACTCATCTCATTTGGGGCCACTTTCATTATAAGTGCCATAAGTTCATCACATTGCTTTTTAACATGTGCAAGCTCTGATGTCAGAGAAATCTTTTCTTTCTTAAGTTTCTCGTTTTCATCAGATAAGTTCTCTAGTTTCTCCACTGTTGGGAGGTCCACGGAGCCCGGATTCTTTGAATCCGGGAACGTAGTTGAGCTAGAGCCGAGTTCATCTCCTGAACTAGAATGTGGTGATTTCGTGCCACCATCTCCACTAGATTTTTCTTTTGCTAAAGTCACGTATTTACGACGGTGGATCTCGATGAGGAGATCTTTCCGGCCACGTTTAAAATGTTTGTTAGCGAACTCCCATTTGTCGGGAACAGTTTTGTGAAATCCCTATAAAAATAGCAAAAAATTTAGTCACACATACACCACATATTTTGTCAAGTGTCACATAATTATTGAGTTGGTTAAGTTATCAGGTTGTACAGCGGAGGCGGGATTAAATCCCAGTAACCCCAATAATACCAATCAAGGTAGATGGGGGGTTAAGTGGTTTTTTATTTATTTTTGATGTCTAGTAATTAGTCTGGATGTAACTAAATCTAGTTAAGACACCTTAACGGCAGGTTGATCTATTTAACAATTGCCATTATTTATATATAATCTATCAAGTGTCTACGAACATATGAAAGTTACAACGCGCACAAATGAAGATAAATGGTGTTTCTTCATGAAAAACGTGGTTTAGTCAAATTTTAATCGTTTACTAAGATTTATTAAAATAATGCCAAAATCGAAATAAATGAGATTTCATTATTATTTCTAAGTTCATGGCGTGGAACAGGTCAAATGTTGGCCAGCAAAGTGCTTCACTTAACTAGGTACATATAAAAGTCTAGTGGCTTTAGCCTAGTGACATCAGGCAAGTGTGGTAAGGGCCTCCGATGTGTATACATCGCGGGTTCAATTCCCACCACGGGGAGTTTTTCCTAATTTATTTGGGTTTCCTCCTGAAGTTATTAGGTATATGATCGAGTCGCAGTCACTGATTACAAAAGGTGACGTTGTGGTGAATGATCCTAACTGCATTTCAAAAAAAAATAAAAATGCAAACTAACTTTCAAAAAATACCTCAATAATCCATCTTCACAAATGAGCAGAATAAGACTCGGATTTAATTAAAAAAAGTATAATTAATATGTAATCATATGTAAAAAGTTATATTTATGTATACAATATCAACTTTTAATTCTTCTAACAACAAAAGTACAACAACTTATGAATGTAATTATATATTACTGCAGTGACGGAGCTTCATAAAAACTAAGGTCGGCCATGACAACCACATAATATCTTTATAACTGTAGCTACTAGCATCTTGCTAGTGGTTATTATATCTTAATATATTCTGTTGTTTCAAAAAGAAAATATATATATAAATTTATTATTTGTACTTCCTCTTATAGCTCAATGGTTGAGCACCAACTTTTCATGCTGGAGGTCTCGAGTGTTTATTATATCTTAATATATTCTCCTGTTCAAAATATCTATATAAATTTATATTTCCAATAATAATTTGATATATCAATTTGGTTAAAACGTATTCTTAAATTGTAAACTGTTGGGTCCTAAAATCTAATATCTTAGCCGATATCACTAACAAATCGTAAAAGTAATTACGCATTAATTATAACAAGATTATTATACTCGAATGAATGAAAACCGGACCATTTTTGTTCACACCATCTGATTATAAGTAATGATTTTAAAGTAGGAAAAAACAATTGTAGAATCATGGAGAAAAGAGTAGAGGTTGGTGAGAGTGTGAAAGGAAATCATTGATTGATTGACAAATTCTTTTTTTTAACAAATGATATCGATGGAGTACACATGTGATGAACGGGTCCAAAATACAAAATCAAACACTTTTCCTCTTTCCCAAATTCAAAAGAAAACCATATTATTATATACATAAAGTCATAAACAAGTTATTCATTTTCTAGCATTACTTTATACTACTCGCGTTATAACTTACACATGTTCACACCTTTGTTTTTTTCTTTTATTATTATTATATTATTTTTTCTTTATATTTTTCATCTAAATTTATTTTAAGTATATAAGTTATTCTATTGTTATAAGTTATGTTGATATCTAGAGTCAGTATTATAGATACGATGATCTATATTTATATTAATATCATGTATTGATAATAATAATAATATAAAAATTAAGTATTAAAACATTTATGCTAATTAATTTAATTCATTTAAATATCCCCAATCAACATAATAAGTTGATAAACATATGGACGTAGAGTCCATATAAGAATTAATTAAGCACATATACATTTGCATGATGCGGTAACTAATATTTTATTTTTAACGACATATAGATTAAAATTTATTTACCGTTATTTGAGTTTATATAAATGTTTGTTTTTCAACAAATTATATTTTAGGTTTCAAAAACAGGTTTTTGGGCAATTTACGGGTATCCTAATCCTTGTTAAGTTTATTTTATGGAACTTGTATTGTATTGCGTTTAATCAAATTTGGTACCCTTCATTTACCTATCGAATTTAAGAAGTCATATCATGCAGAGCAGATAATTCTTGTGTGCGTATATTGACTCAAAAGTCGTGATTGTTTAACAAATTAATGATTGTTTATGGATTATATACAAAAGACTAAAAGATATTATAAAAATAGAGTAAATAATCTTTGGTTCTAGTGGTAGTTAAGATGATTCGATCATCGTGGGGTTTAATCCAGAAAAACTTGCAAGTACATATATTTGTTTTTTCTATAAAACTGATTTATGTAAAGCGAAGGTAAAGTGACCATGATGATTAAATATCTTATGTCCAACATTTTGAATGTGTAATCCATGATGTTAAAGTCTCAAGACGTGTGCTCATACATGGTCCAACTTATAGAAAATTAAGGGTAATCAAATTTCCAATTGAAAGAAATTTTGACTATGCTTGAGGGCAGGTGATGGAAAAATTACACTTCAAAAAAAAAAAAAAATTCTTTTTTTAAAAAATCAACCATAACTCAAATTAAATTAATGTGGTACATACTACATTATATACTAATTGAAGTTTTAGATTCATATTTACTATAGATGATCTTTAAATCTTAATTAGATCCAATGGAGCAATTCTAATGTTTTATATGTTCGATTATAGATTTACTTAAATCAAAGACGTACATATAGTATATGTCAACTCAATTAATATATTTGTTTAAGGTTAAGAAAATCAATGACACAGCAAATAGTTAATACTTTTGCCAAAAAGAAACAACAAGTTGAGTGGAAAAACGTTAGTTGTCTTGACCAAGATTAACAAAATATGATATGTAAAATATATTAATTAAATGTAAGTGATAAGAATAATTCAATCAGTGTTTAATTCAGATAACTACGTACTATTTGGCCGGTCATGTATAAATGTTATTCACTTTATTTTACCATTTACCTGGTTTTTAAGCTAAACATTTTAAAGGATAAATCATTTTTTCTATATAAAAATTGTGAAAAGTTTGAGCATTTATCTATCACTTATAGTTTCTGCGCGCATACAATTTTATGGATTTGGTATGGATAATGCTTTCGGAAAATAAACCTAAATATATGTATTCTAACAGTCAAAATACATGTTCTCCAAGTATTTATAATTTTATATTCGAATTATTGCAACTAGATACCTTCATTTTTACTATATCAATATATTTCAATATTAATATTAATACGTAATCTTAAAAGAATTGATTAATTTAACAGCGATTCATGTTTCTTAGATTTCACGATACAAATTACCATTAGTAACAAATGCATGCATGTATTCTTGTATACCTTGTATTAGACTACACTACCATTTGAATAAAAATAAGATTTGACTTAATCAAATTATATAAGCAATTAAGTGAGATATACATGATGATGACTTACATAAATATTAAGCTGTCGAACAAAGCTGGAGAAATTGTTGTGTTTGAAGGAATTAGGAAGCAAATCCCTAGCGAAATCAGCTGTTTTCCAAACCACAAACCCGGTTCCATTTTCGTTCCACGACATCATTTCATCCGTCGTCGGATCATCCACCAATTGGTACGTCTTCACCAGAAATGGCGCCGGAGATGATCTTTGCACCATCTTCCTATATAATTAATCCCACGTACCTAAATCTTATTATATACTCGTATATATACTCTTCTATCTATAGTATCTACTTTCTACAATTGATCTTGATATCGAAAATGAAATAAAAATTAAAGGACTTGATTGATCAACAACTATATAGCATAAGAGCAGTGAGGAACTCCCAACCCCAACAATAAAAACCGGTAACAAATAATCGCGAAAGAGACAAATCGTGAACCGGAAGGGTGTTTGTAGTGACCGAAGATTTCTTAGTTTTTCCCATGAGTGTAAGCTTTTTGAATTTTGTTAAAAGACACGATCATAACTTCCTATAATTAACTAAATTTATAAATGAACTTAACATCAAAACAAAGATACGATGAAGGTTGAATGTATATATGTGATTATGTGTTATATATTTTTCTTAAGAAATTTCGTCCACAAAAAAAAGAGAACTAGAAAGTGCATTTATAAAAGTCGGGGGTGGGTATGTAATAGGGGTGGGGGTTGGTGATGGTCGGGTGTGAAATGAAAGTATACACGACCACCAAAAGAAGAAAAAAAGTGGCAATTTTAGTGGCCAGCTTATCTCAACCGGCTTTTTGTTCTATCTATACCTTAAACTATATAAGTATTATTTTTATTTTTATTTTTTTATTTTTATTTTTATTTTTATTTTTATATAAGTATTATTTTTATTTTTATTTTGAAGATAAACCATAAAGAATACTAGCTATGTTTATTACTTTATTAGTACTTTTTTTCAATCTCAAAATAAACTTATGTAGTGCATACTTGCATCTGTAATTTGTGTCATTATTTAATCAATCTAATAATTGCCGCAATTTAGCTAAATTAGTATTTTAAGATAATTTAAATATTGACAAACACATGTCACAAATCAATAGGTAATGTTTACTTAAAAATAGTGATGTGTGAAATCTAGTTTAAAAATTTATAACATGATCTACCGCTAACTGACTACAACACACTTACGGGCAGTGTACCCGTTCGTATGTAATATAGCTAACTGGCAAAACCAGGATCGAACACAAGGACTGAATATTGTACTAACAGTTGTAAAAATGTGAACAAGTAAAAAGGTTGGGTGTGACCGAATTGTCACTTTGCGTTTCTGAAAGCTAAGTAATTAACGAGTAAAATAAAGTACTCAACCGGATTAACGAGAGCACGAGAAAAATAGTTTGAGTTGTAAACAATAATTAAAAAGCCATCTATGTCGAATCCGCTCCACAAAAAGTCTAGGTTGCATATAGGTTAAGCTCAAAATTCATTAATGTTGGTGATAATAATCGTGATAAGACAAAAACACAAACTGGTGCACCTGGTTTGTAAAATCGACTCCTTCACCTAATCAATCCAATTTCTTGCAACAAGTGGTACCACCATCCCTATTACAATTCCTTGAACTAACTAGTTTGTTTGATTATTTAAATAACAATTTTATCTTTGTGAAAGAAACGTGGTACCACCAACCGTTAAATCCTCTTAACAAAGTAATTTCTATTAAACTTGTATCATTTGCTATCATACCATGACCTAGCAAGAATTGTTCATAGACAAACAACTAAAATAATACTTGTATTCAACTAGTACCACTAACGAAAAACACAAATATCACCAACAACACAAGATTAAGTGTAAGAAATCACTTCATTAAGATCTTGACAAAATGTTAAGTAAAACCAACTTGAATTCAAAATACTATGCAACCATAACTAATTGTTTCACTTCATCTTCATAGATGTATAGAGATTTAGCTACTCATAATAAAAAGAGCTAAAGATTCAAATAAAAAGGAGAACATAATGTACCAAAGTAGAGAAATAATCCAAATCGAGGTAACAATCGAGCTACAATCACTAAACAAGAGCCAAAATTAATCTTTAAGTCTTCAATGGAGTTGGAGTAGTGAAAACCCTTAGAAAACTCTTTCAAAAACGGCTGGAAATAAAGTGTGTGTGCCCAGGTATCCAAGATTAGGTTTAGGGTTGAGTGGGGGTTGGTATTTATACCCCAGGAGAGAGAAAATCGACCTGTCAGCTCAATCTCGCGCCGCGATAGACCTGGGTCGCGCCGCGATGCTTGCTGGAACTGGCACATTTGGATACAGAGATTTTTATCGCGTCGTGATATAGACTTCTCGCGCCGCGATCAATGATTTATGCTATATCGCGCCGCGATACTGCCCAGCTCTTTGACAATTCAGCATAGTTTTTCATCATGGTTCTTCCGTTAGTGCACATGGACCATTCTTAAGCCATTTTCTACCATTTGTGAGTGATATACCTGCTGTAGACTTGGAATCACTAGCAAACACCATAACGCACCACAAAACAAGTATAAACGGCTATAAAACGAGTATAAATCGTCCAAATAGGATGTGGGAAATATGTATAAATTGAGACACATCAAACCTCCCCACACTTAAACCTTGCTTGCCCTCAAGCAAGTATGCACTTAAACCAATCTCATAAGCCAATCAAATCAAAATGTTACAAAACAATACATGGTTAATAGAGAAATTTCCAACCAAGCGGTGTTGAATACCAAAAGCAAATGCGTTTAAAAACTAATGAGCAAAGTTTTAGACGAAATCAGAAAATTCTACTAATCTAGAGCAAAACCATCTTTCAGTTACAAATAGAATCCTCCCTATGCTTGTGTTCACCTCTTTAACATTTCTATCATTCCAATTGACCTTAAGCTCGTTCCTACTAAGCATACAATCTACTAGCAAGCTTCACAATTATTATTGGCAACATAAGCAATATTCTACAATGATTATTGGTATATTTGTCCACTTAAACACTCACGCCATCGGGTTTCCATTAGGTTTTCATTACGGTATACTTATGAGTCCCTTGACAAAACATACTCCTACGGTCTAGAATTGCAACTCTATCCACACATCGGGTGATCATACGAAAGTGTACTTTAAGCGTCCGGCCAGCGGTTCGCTACGAATACGTGAGTATCGTTAAGAGACATACGCCAGAACTCAAGGTTGGGTTGCATATCCAGACACCATGCTCTAAACACAAACACATGCGAGAATAAAAGTTTTGTAATTTAACACCCGTGATTTTCGATGAGACCCGTGTAGCGAACTTTCTGACAACCCATCCCAAGTTGGAAGCTTTGAGTGAGCTAGGTAAAATGAAGTTACCCCAAGGACTTACTTGTTCGAATCTCAAAGACCACATTAGCATTAGACTATTAGAAAAAGTTTAAGCGCATTCCCGCATGTGCCACCCGTTTGATGCCTAAGCACCCCAGACACCCCGATATAAAGACCAAACATAATAACTAGAGCCACAACCTATAACATAAGAATTAAGGACCAGACATCCGGTGTGCAAACCATATGTCAAGTCAAATTACCACAAGTATATTAAATACATTTCAAGCTCTTCATACACACAAGTTGCAAATTCAAATGGAAAACCTCAAGCGGTGCCTACCAATACATCATCTAGTGAAGCTATTATTCACATTTGGTTCATCATTAAGGTACAATTTGCAAGCAACCTAGATTATTTGAAGTTCGGAACGAGCCTATGACCCCTTGGAACGATGAAATGCCACAAGCACTAGGAAAGGAAAGCTAAAGGTAACTAATCTCAAGTTCTATCCTAGATTAGCAAAATTCAAGTTCACCTCATTTCTTGTCTTTGCACAAAATCTATAGCCTCAAAAATTTAAAAACATAACCAAAATGCTAGTAAAGAAAGGAAACTTCAAAAAAATTTCATTTTTCCGATTTACCATCCCCCTCCCCACACTTAAGTTGTACATTGTCCTCAATGGACGAATAACTAAGGCGAATAATGGGAAAAAGAGAAAAATGCAAAATGTAGAAAGGAAAAACGAAAAACTTCTGGGTGAAAGCATGAATTCACCATTGCAAAGTTGAAGCCAAAATTTAAGTGGGTGCTGAACTGACTGCCAGCATAAACCCGCTTGTTTGTTCCAAAAATTCCAAAAGCAATCTCCCAACACTCAACTTGCAACTCGAAATAATCACCTGACAATTACCACAAGCAAAATACCAAACCAACTTACATAGTTCGTACAAAAAGTACAAAAAGAAAATACAAGAAACAACTAAACAAATGTCTCATCGCCATAATGGCGGAATTACAACCAAATTGAAAGAAAAATAAAGTGCAATGTCTCATAAGTTTCAGAAAGTAGAAAGAAGAGAGTAAATCAATTCTCATCCATAGGATGAGAAGAAGGAACACCATCACCAGCATCAGGATCGGCTGGCTCACCAAAGATACCCCTGTAAAAATCATAAGCAGGCCCAGAATAACGCTCCCCGCGCGTATGTCTAAACGTCCCAAACTGGGGCATCTCCTGAGCGCCCCCACTAGTGCATGCGGTGCTCGAACTAGGGCCTGCCCAACCGGGCTGCTGCTGATCTGGGTGTGGACAGAAGAACCCAAAAGTGGTGCTGGCAGGAAGAAAGATGGGAGGAGGATTAAATGAGTGTGTAGGTGGTGGTGGTGGTGACCGGGGCCAGATCCAATTGTTGACGTACGGGGACCAATACTCGTTTTGGTACCCTATGCGTGTAACCTGGCTCCAAATAGTCCTCTGACTATCCATGATCATATCCTGAGTATCTCGGATCTCCCTCTGCTCTGCTAGGATCTGATCAAGCGAGGATCCGCAACCTGCAAAATCATAAGATGGATAAGGGTTAGGAGGTGGCTGTTGCACCTGGGGTGGCGGCTCCACCCTCTGTCTCTGGGTCGCCGGTTCCGCCTCATCCTCTGAATCAGACCTCAAAGTACACGCCTCAGTCCCCATCAACCGTGCCTTCCGCAACTCGGTGGCATCAATGATACTAGTAGGCTCAACCTCAATAACTCTCTTCCCCTCATGTGTGTTGGCCATTCCAAGCCTTTCCATGATCGAGGTCACGAAGTGACCACACAAGTACCTATGCTCCCGGTGCTTCTACATGTGACGGGCTAGAATATAGGGAGCACAACCGTATCTAGCAGGAGTAAACTCCTGAAACTGCCTTAGCAACCACAAATCATCACTACACACCTTATCATTTGCATTGCCCCGATGAATGAAAGAGTAAGTTATCATCTTATGCAAAAGCCTCAACCTTTTGGACCTAATGTCCGACACCTTGCTCACCCCTGTGCTGAAAGTGCCCTTTCCCGAGATGTTATGCCAATACTCATGAAAGCTCACCCCATCATCAAAATGTGAGGTGTCCAGTATACTCTTTTCCAAAAAGGATTGTACCAAACCGTCATTAAACTCATTCTTCTCAAACATACCACATAAATACCCAAACTCCGGAATCGTGCAGTGGCGCTGCTTGCCACCTAGTCTAAAGTGGATCACTCGATCCTCACTGATGTCCTTAATGGGTAGAAATTTCACTCTGAGAATCGAGTAGAATTCTTGGCACCATTCCTTTTTAGCCGGTTTGTTCAACTCAAAAACTCTCTTCCACATATCGATAACCGCCATCCAACCTGTCTCCTCATCAACATACTCTGTCCTAAACCTAGCCTCAAAGTACTCGTCAAGGAGTGCATTGCCAATTAATTGCCAGTCCATGGTGCGAGGGGGAGTCAAGTCATTATCCTGAATCTCCACCAACCGGTTCAAGAACACTTGGCGTTCCGCCTTTGGAACATCCTTGAATTGCAGCCAAGGATGTGATGTGGGTTTGAGTAGCCTAATCTTTTTGCTTGCTCGGGCAGTTGGTGGTGTGTAACTCTCGTCGACATAGTCAAACTGATAGTTGTCTGGCCAAACCCATCCTTCGTACTTTTTCCCCACCGGTTGTTTCTGCAAAAACCAACCAAAATATGCTAAATAAGTAAAATGGAAGCAAATGGAAGCAATCACGAAAGGGCAAAGCAAAGAAACGACAAAAATTTGCAAACAGCCCCAGATATCGCGTCGCGATATGGCTCTCTCGCGCCGCGATACGCTGCATTTTTCAGATTTTTGGCTTTTTGACACACGTTTTCACTTAATGGTTCAACCAACACGACATTCCACCTGTAAATCTCAACGAAACATGCAAAAATAGACGGAAAAATACTGAAAACAACTAAAAATGATAAAAATACACGGGTTGCCTCCCGAGATGCGCCTTATTTATTTACGAGTCATTAGCTTGACTCGATCAAACCTCGTTTTTCAAACGAAAAGTTGGAGCTTCAACCGATGTCCATTTACAATGAACGAGCTTCCATCCTCTCTAAACAACTCGACATATCCCAAGGGATATACATGCTTGATGACAAATGGTCCATTCCATCTAGATGTAAGCTTAGGTTGGTGGATTTTGAACTTTGAGAAAAACAACAATACTTTATCTCCCGCTTTGAAGTCTTTTCTCTTGAGATTCTTGTCGTGCCACACTTTTGTCTTCTCTTTGTACAACAATGAGTTGTCATAGGCACAATGTCTAAGCTCATCAAGCTCATGAAGTTGCAACATTCTCGTTTCACCGGCTTCTATCAAATCCATGTTGCAATGCTTTAAGGCCCAATATGCCTTATGCTCAATCTCTACCGGTAGATGGCAAGTCTTGCCATAGAGAATCCGGTATGGTGTAGTGCCGATGGGAGTCTTGAATGCGGTTCGGAATGCCCATAGAGCATCATCTAACTTCTTTGACCATGACTTAGGGTTTCCATCAACAGTCTTCTCATGTATTCTCTTCAAAGCACGGTTGGTGTTCTCAACTTGCCCACTAGTTTGTGGGTGATAGGAAGTTGAGAAACGATGAGTTACCCCATATCTCTTCAAAACTTTCTCCAATTGGTGGTTGGCAAAATGAATGCCCCGGTCACTAATCAAAGCTCTTGGCAAACCAAATCGGCTAAACAAGGCCTTCAAGAAATCAATCACCAACTTGCCATCATTGGTTGGCAAGGCTTTTGCTTCGGCCCATTTTGAGACATAATCAACCGCAACCAAAATATACAGACACTTGTTGGATGGCGGAAATGGACCCATGAAGTCAATACCCCACACATCAAAGACTTCACAAACTTGAATGGATTGTTGGGACATTTCATCACTTTTGGTGATAGTTCCTTGCCTTTGACATGCATCACATGTCTCAACTAGTGTTTGAGCCTCTTTGAAAATTGTAGGCCAATATAACCCTGCATCAAATACCTTCTTGCCCGTTACCGATGACCCATAATGCCCACCGGTAGGTCCATAGTGGCATTCATCCAATATCTTTCGAGTCTCACCACCCGAAATGCACCTTCTAATCATCCCGTCCGCACACACTTTGAACAAATATGGCTCCTCCCAAAAATAATGCTTGATTTCGGAAAAGAATTTCTTCCTTTGTTGAGAAGACCATCCCTTGGGCAAAATTCCTACACATAAATAATTAGCAATATCGGCGTACCAAGGTGCTGCTTCATCTTCCACCTGCATCAAAAACTCATTGGGAAAAGAATCATTAATTTCATGCTCCTTCAACTCCCCAAGGTGAGGGTTTTCGAGCCTACTTAAGTGGTCGGCGGCAACATTTTCAGCCCCACTTTTATCTTTGATTTCAATATCAAATTCTTGCAAAAGCAAGACCCAACGAAGTAAACGGGGTTTAACATCTTGTTTCAAGAACAAGTACTTCAAGGCCGAATGATCGGTGAACACAATGGTCTTATTCAATACCAAATAAGGTCTAAACTTATCAAAAGCATAAACCACCGCCAACAATTCCTTCTCGGTTACGGTGTAGTTTTGTTGAGCGGGGTTGAGGGTTTTGCTAGCAAAATAGATAGGACGAAAATGCTTCTCATCCCTTTGGCCAAGAACGGCCCCCAAAGCAAAGTCACTAGCATCACACATAAGTTCAAAGGGTAAAGACCAATTGGGTGAAGTCATAATTGGAGCATTTGTCAATTTGTCTTTGAAAAGAGAAAAAGCATTAAGACACTCATCATTAAACTCAAATGGGATATCTTTCTCCAACTATCTAGTCATGGGTCTAGTGATTTTAGAAAAATCTTAGATGAACCGCCGGTAGAACCCGGCATGACCTAGAAAACTTCTTACCGACTTTACATTGGTGGGTGGAGGTAATTTAGTCATGACATCAATTTTAGCCTTGTCAACCTCAAGACCCGCCCTTGACACTTTGTGACCCAACACAATACCCTCTTTGACCATAAAATGGCATTTTTCCCAATTAAGCACCAAATGTGCTTTTTCACATCTTTCAAGCATTTTATCCAAATTTGTCAAACAACTATCAAAAGAATTACCAAACACCGAAAAATCATCCATGAAAACCTCCATGGAAGTTTCAATCATGTCTTGAAAAATGGCCAACATACATCTTTGAAAAGTCCCCGGTGCATTACACAAACCAAAAGGCATGCGACTATAAGCATAAGTTCCAAAAGGGCAAGTAAAAGTGGTTTTCTCTTGGTCATTAGGATCAATGGGTATTTGAAAGTACCCGGAAAAACCATCTAGAAAACAAAAGAACTCATTACCGGCCAATCTTTCAAGCATTTTATCCAAATTTGTCAAACAACTATCAAAAGAATTACCAAACACCGAAAAATCATCCATGAAAACCTCCATGGAAGTTTCAATCATGTCTTGAAAAATGGCCAACATACATCTTTGAAAAGTCCCCGGTGCATTACACAAACCAAAGGGCATGCGACTATAAGCATAAGTTCCAAAAGGGCAAGTAAAAGTGGTTTTCTCTTGGTCATTAGGATCAATGGGTATTTGAAAGTACCCGGAAAAACCATCTAGAAAACAAAAGAACTCATTACCGGCCAATCTTTCAAGCATTTGGTCCATGAAGGGTAAAGGAAAATGGTCCTTTTTGGTGGCCTCATTTAACTTGCGGTAATCAATACAAACTCTCCAACCGGTGACCGTTCTATTTGGGACCAATTCATTCTTTTCATTTGTGACAACGGTCATCCCACCCTTCTTTGGTACACAATGTACCGGGCTAACCCATGGACTATCCCATATTGGAAAAATTATACCCGCATCAAGTAGCTTAACAATCTCTTTTTTCACAACATCTTTCATGTTAGGATTAAGCCTTCTTTGCCTTTGAATTACCGGTTTCACATTTTCAATTAGATTGATTTTGTGTTTGCAAAAATCGGGGCTTATCCCAGGTATATCGGATGTCTTCCATTCAAAGGCCTTTTTATGGGCCTTAAGTATGGTCATGAGCTTAGCTTAACGGGCAGAAATGACGTTCCTTCCAAGAATGCATATTCTAGATGATCGGGCAATGGTTTGAGCTCTAAATCCGTTGGAGGATTCTCAAGAGAAGTAGGCAATTTGTTGTTTTGAATTACCTCAATTTCTTCAAAGCCTTCCTCCTCTAATGGAGTGTCATCCATGCTTAGCACCTAAGGTACAATTAAAGCAAACTAAAAATAAAGTAAAGCAAGTAACTTCTCCGTGCAAAGCACGAAAAAGGATCGATTCACAGAATCTCAACCAAAAGTACATAAAATCAATCACCGGCAGCGGCGCCAAAAACTTGATGTTTGAAATCTAGTTTAAAAATTTATAACAAGATCTACCGCTAACTGACTACAACACACTTACGGGCAGTGTAACCGTTCGTATGTAATATAGCTAACTGGCAAGACCAGGATCGAACACAAGGACTGAATATTGTACTAACAGTTGTAAAAATGTGAACAAGTAAAAAGGTTGGGTGTGACCGAATTGTCACTTTGCGTTTCTGAAAGCTAAGTAATTAACGAGTAAAATAAAGTACTCAACCGGATTAACGAGAGCACGAGAAAAATAGTTTGAGTTGTAAACAATAATTTAAAAGCCATCTATGTCGAATCCGCTCCACAAAACAAGTATAAACGGCTATAAAATGAGTATAAATCGTCCAAATAGGATGTGGGAAATATGTATAAATTGAGACACATCAATGACCAAGTTGTTCATAAAACAACTAAAATAATACTTGTATTCAACTAGTACCACTAACGAAAAACACAAATATCACCAACAACACAAGATTAAGTGTAAGAAATCACTTCATTAAGATTGATTTTGTGTTTGCAAAAATCGGGGCTTATCCCAGGTATATCGGATGTCTTCCATTCAAAGGCCTTTTTATGGGCCTTAAGTATGGTCATGAGCTTAGCTTAACGGGCAGAAATGACGTTCCTTCCAAGAATGCATATTCTAGATGATCGGGCAATGGTTTGAGCTCTAAATCCGTTGGAGGATTCTCAAGAGAAGTAGGCAATTTGTTGTTTTGAATTACCTCAATTTCTTCAAAGCCTTCCTCCTCTAATGGAGTGTCATCCATGCTTAGCACCTAAGGTACAATTAAAGCAAACTAAAAATAAAGTAAAGCAAGTAACTTCTCCGTGCAAAGCACGAAAAAGGATCGATTCACAGAATCTCAACCAAAAGTACATAAAATCAATCACCGGCAGCGGCGCCAAAAACTTGATGTTTGAAATCTAGTTTAAAAATTTATAACAAGATCTACCGCTAACTGACTACAACACACTTACGGGCAGTGTAACCGTTCGTATGTAATATAGCTAACTGGCAAGACCAGGATCGAACACAAGGACTGAATATTGTACTAACAGTTGTAAAAATGTGAACAAGTAAAAAGGTTGGGTGTGACCGAATTGTCACTTTGCGTTTCTGAAAGCTAAGTAATTAACGAGTAAAATAAAGTAAAGCAAGTAACTTCTCCGTGCAAAGCACGAAAAAGGATCGATTCACAGAATCTCAACCAAAAGTACATAAAATCAATCACCGGCAGCGGCGCCAAAAACTTGATGTTTGAAATCTAGTTTAAAAATTTATAACAAGATCTACCGCTAACTGACTACAACACACTTACGGGCAGTGTAACCGTTCGTATGTAATATAGCTAACTGGCAAGACCAGGATCGAACACAAGGACTGAATATTGTACTAACAGTTGTAAAAATGTGAACAAGTAAAAAGGTTGGGTGTGACCGAATTGTCACTTTGCGTTTCTGAAAGCTAAGTAATTAACGAGTAAAATAAAGTAAAGCAAGTAACTTCTCCGTGCAAAGCACGAAAAAGGATCGATTCACAGAATCTCAACCAAAAGTACATAAAATCAATCACCGGCAGCGGCGCCAAAAACTTGATGTTTGAAATCTAGTTTAAAAATTTATAACAAGATCTACCGCTAACTGACTACAACACACTTACGGGCAGTGTAACCGTTCGTATGTAATATAGCTAACTGGCAAGACCAGGATCGAACACAAGGACTGAATATTGTACTAACAGTTGTAAAAATGTGAACAAGTAAAAAGGTTGGGTGTGACCGAATTGTCACTTTGCGTTTCTGAAAGCTAAGTAATTAACGAGTAAAATAAAGTACTCAACCGGATTAACGAGAGCACGAGAAAAATAGTTTGAGTTGTAAACAATAATTTAAAAGCCATCTATGTCGAATCCGCTCCACAAAACAAGTATAAACGGCTATAAAATGAGTATAAATCGTCCAAATAGGATGTGGGAAATATGTATAAATTGAGACACATCGAATAGTTACCGAAGTTTGTAAGCTCACACATTTAAAACAACTAAATGTTTGCCCGAGCAATGCGACAACAATGATGGTAACGACAACGGTGTGGTGGCGGCGGTGACGGTAGTGGTGGCAGCGGCGGTGGTGACGGTGACGGGTGGTGGGGGCGTCAATGGTGGTGAATGTAAAAGTAATTGATGTTAGGGCTAATTGATTGAAAAGTACTTGAACTTGTCCAAAATACCTTTATTGGGTCTAAACTAAAAAAATCTCTATTGTGGGGTTAGAAACCGGCAAAAACACATGTTAAGGGTCATGCCCGGCTTTATGATGATGTGTAACAGGTCATTGCTTACTTTATCCACCTGGCACTCTTACTTATGATTTTTGAATAAAAAAAGAAAAGAAACCTGCAAATGTCCTTCATCACTTCCTTCCTCTTTCCAACTCCACCCTTTTTCCAAATCCCAAATATCAATATTTAATTTCTATACATACATACATACAAATATAAAAGCTGAAGTCCATATACTATGTAATGACATGCGAACACCTCCCACATCTATACATATAACATACATACATACATATATACATACAACATACATATCATATTCATCAAAAATCATTTCAAATTCGAGGGTTTTACTCAAGAATCATTCTTTGCCAGTGAAATTTGGGGGTTTCAATCAAGAATCCTAAATTCAAATTCGGACCTTTTAAGCATGGAATCATGTTTATTTCTTGGTTGGTGGTAGTGACCGTACGACGTTACCAATCTCCGACCAAGAAGAGGCAGCGGCGGAAGAGCAGCAGCCCCACCAACACCATTTACTTCCGAACACCGTATCTCCGACCAATACCACTTCCACTTGCCACCAAGGATCGCCACTACCGATGAAGGAAATAAGATGGCATTCTTGATCTGTAACTATATATATCTTGTAGATCTGTAACTATTTATTATTATTAGATTTACACTATTATTATATTTTAGATCTGTAACTATATATATCTTGTAGGTGTATGACTATCTTTATATTTGTAGATTACACTATCTTTATATTTGTAGATCTACCGATAAATAAGATGGCATTCTTGATCTGTAACTATATATATCTTGTAGATCTGTAACTATATATATCTTGTAGATCTGTAACTATTTTATATATATATTGTTGCCGGTGCTTTAAGTTTTTGTTTATCTATGTCCATCCGATCAAAAAGATTTCTAATCCTAGCCTTACAAATTCATCCTTTTAATATGGATGGGTTGTTACTCATATTCATAAACGTGGATAATTAAATGACCAAGATAAACAAGTACTTATCCAAGATAAAGAAAAATAACTAAAATCCCTACTATTTAGACATTTTAAACCGGGTGTATGGGTGATGGGTAGTTACCCATATGAACGTGGATTAAAAAAAAAAGATAAACAACTAACTTCCCTGTTCAGGCATCCCCTAATATTTATTTGGAGTCTCCTTTCCCTACCTTTAAAATATATTTATTTGCTCTTGAGATTTTTACTATTCTACCCGGCAATCTAGACCCGAAGTCCTACAAACGAGTCGATTTGGGTAAATCATTCAAGAATTCAACCCTTTTGGGTTGATTTGTGAAACCTCAAAACCATTTTAACCACTCAACCGTGAGTAGGGTGAGTTTGGGACTTGGGTTGTAGTCAACAGTTGCGTTGATCTTTAAATGTTTTTGACGATGTTGATATGAAAGCGGGTTCAGCTGCATATAGGGTGAGCCGGCTACACCGCTGCTACCCCTGCAGGTTCTCCGTCCAACACCAAAAGCCACGTCTAGAAAAGCCGCGTATGAACCCTCGCTCAATACAGTCGCATGACCATTGCCGCTGTCTATAAACTGTTTCTTCCTTTGTTGTTGCGTGGTTATGATGAAAATACTTCAAACTCAATGGAAAGTGGCTAATGGAGCCAACGGTTATTTTGGGAATGAGTCATAGTACACGTTGCATTTCTTTCCTAGTTTTATGGTTTCAGTTATTAAGAATAAGTCTAATTAGCTAGTGGGGTAGTGGCAGATTTCTTGCTAGTTAGTTATTTTATTTTCAGTATTTAATCTCATGTTCTATGTACGTCAATTTCACATTCAATCAAAGTACAACCCATTTCCTTTCTTCTTTACTTATTCAATAATAGTAGTTTTTCCCGTTACTTCATTCAACTTAAAGTTGTAGTTCTATACCTTTAGTGGTATCAGAGCACAGCTCTCGTAAACCCACCCCAGTCCAAAATCAATCACGAAAACCTATCATGGCTGAACCTACCGCTGCACTGCCGATACAACCAACTCCGATTCCCATTTTCAAAGGGGACGGATATGAGTATTGGAGTATCAGAATGAAGACGATTCTTAGGTCTCGTGACCTTTGGGACCTTGTTGAATCAGGTGTGGACACAACTGACACCGATCAAAGCCGACTCAAAACGGCTGTCAAAAAAGATGCTCATGCAATGGCTATTATACAGCAAGCTGTCCACGATCAATTATTCTCCCGAATTGCTGCTGCTACAAGTGCTAAAGAAACATGGGAGATCCTAAAGATGGAGTTCGAAGGAGATGAGCAAGTCAAAGCAATTAAACTGCAAGGCTTGAGAAGAGATTTCGAAAACTTGTCGATGAAAGACGATGAGATGATCGGTGATTATTTTTCTAGAGTAATGGCAATCGTGTGTCAGAAACGCTCGTATGGAGAAACAGTTTCTGACCAGTCCATTATAGAGAAGGTGCTTCGTAGTCTCTCCCCTCGGTTTGATTACATTGTCTCCTCTATGGAGGTCTCCCTGGACCTGACCAAACTCACCCCGGTTAAGCTCATGGGCTCATTGCAATCTCAAGAGGCTCGTCTCAAAAGTCGCTCAAAAGAAAAAGGAGAAAAGTCCGACGAACAAGCGTTGCAGGTTTTTCAAAATTCTAACCGGGGTTTTCAACCTATGTCCTCTCGAGGAAGAGGACGAGGTGCTTTAAGGGGACGGGGACGAGGGAGAGTTTCTTTTGATCGAAGCAATGTACCTCAATGCTATGTATGCAAAAAGTTTGGTCACATAAAAAAAGATTGTTGGTATAACAATGAATATTCACAAGTCCAAGTTGCTGCTGTTCAAGTTGCTGATGATGATAACCCTCCTCAAGAACCTGAAGAAGAACATCTATTCATGTTGTTTCATGACACTCCGGACCCTCAAGTCCATTGTTTGTGGTTTCTTGACTCTGGCTGCTCGCATCACATGACCGGAGTTAAGGAAAGCTTCACAAAACTCGATGAATCCTTTCGACTACAAGTTAACCTTGGAGACAAAAAGAAACTGCAGGTTGAAGGCAAGGGTACCGTGCGGATTAACATGAGCGGTGGAGGGTGCAAACTACTCGAGGATGTGTACTATGCTCCCGAGTTGAAATACAATCTCTTGAGCGTTGGCCAATTAATGAAAATGGGATATGCACTTCTCTTTGATGAGGAAAAATGCGTGATCAAAAATAATGTGACCGGGGCTGATCTTATGACTATCAAGGTTACAAGCAACAATATGTTTATATTTGATGCTTCAAAAGCTTCCTATCATCAAGCCTTGCTACATGATCTAGAATCTTCTAACGAATGTGATCTAGAATCTCGCCTCTGGCACTCCAGGTATGGTCATTTGCATTTCAATGGCTTAAAATCACTCTCCGACAATTGCATGGTCCATGGACTTCCTAGTATAAACCTTGTTACATCATGTGAGGGGTGTATACTAGGGAAGCTCCATAAACTTCCTCACTCTTCACATTCGTGGAGAGCTTCCAAACCTCTCGAATTGATCCATGCAGATTTGTGTGGGGAAATGCAAGTCGAGAGCTTGGGTGGTAGTCGTTACTACTTTCTCTTAATAGACGATTTTACAAGAATGTGTTGGGTATATTTTCTGAAAACAAAATCACAAGCCTTTGAAAAATTTAAAGTGTTTAAATCCTTGGTTGAGAAAGAAATAGATCATCCCATCAAAGTTTTACGAACCGATCGTGGAGGTGAATTTTGCTCTCGTGAGTTTAATTCATTTTGTGAGACTCACGGCATCAAACGAGAGCTCACTATTCCATACACTCCGGAGCATAACGGAGTGGTGGAACGAAAGAACCGAACTGTTATGGGGATGACTCGTAGCATGCTCAAAGAAAAACACTTACCACATAGTTTTTGGGCTGAGGGGGTTGCTACTGCAATTTACTTAATTAATCGTGCCCCACAAAAGCCTTGCTAAATAAAACCCCCTATGAGGCTTGGTTTAATCGAAAACCTGCTGTTCATCATTTAAGGGTCTTTGGTTGCATAGCTTTTGGTCATGTACCTGCTCATCTAAGAAAAAAACTTGATGACAGGTCGAAAAAGTGCATTCTGATTGGGTATTCTGATGAAAGCAAAGGCTATAGACTGTTCAACCCCACAAGTAAAAAACTCTCTATAAAGAGAAATGTTGTGTTCCTGGAAGAAAAAGAATGGAAATGGGGTGACGGTGACACGTCAAGTAAAAGTTCAAGTGATGGGTTAGATGGTCTTTTTCCCTTATCCATACATGAAGAAAATTACATGGGTGAAGGTACTTTAGATTTTGATGGAGACAACTCACATGGGCATTTACATGATACATCAGTTAATGCACCAAATTTTGATTCACCACAAGCAACCTCATCTAGAAATGACCACACTCATGATTTACTTACTCCATCCCATACTCACGTGACACCAAATAACACTCCACTTTTTTCAACCAATGACATCATTCCACCTCATACTACCTCCATAACCACTACTCAACCTTTAAATGATACCCATTTACCTACTGCCTCATCTCAAGTAGCATTGCCAAAAAGAGCTTCAAATGCACCTATAAGATTCCAAGACTATGTGAGTGGTGAAGGCTTATCATCTGATGAAGAAGACCAATTCTTTGCTCTAACTGCTTCTGATCCTACGTCATATGTTGAAGCTAATTCCAAACAAGAGTGGCAAGTTGCTATGAAAAATGAGTTAGAGTCGATAGAAAAACATGGTACGTGGGAATTGGTCAATTTACCTCCCGGCAAACATGTTGTGGGATTAAAGTGGCTATACAAAACAAAGTTGGGAGTAGATGGCAAGGTGTTAAGACACAAAGCAAGATTAGTGGTTAAAGGGTACTCTCAACTACAAGGGATCGACTATCAAGAGACATTTGCCCCCGTTGCTCGATTTGAAACTATTCGGGTAATTATTGTTGTTGCAGCTCAAAGAGGTTGGGCTTTACATCAACTGGATGTTAAGTCAGCCTTCTTAAATGGAGATTTGAGTGAAGAAATATATGTCGAGCAGCCTGAGGGGTTCGAGAAAGCGGGAAATGAAGATAAGGTGTATTGGTTAAAGAAGGCCTTATATGGGTTAAAGCAGGCGCCTAGGGCCTGGTACTCTCGGATTGATGGTTATTTTACACAAAATGGGTATATAAGGAGCGTAAATGAGCCAACTTTGTATGTAAAGCAGGTGCAAAGTGAGCTGATTTATGTCTGTTTATATGTTGATGATATTGTCTATACAAGTTCATCAAGTGTTTTGTTGAAAGAGTTTAAAGAAGGGATGCAAAAGGAGTTTGAGATGTCTGATATGGGGCTCTTAAAGTTGTTCTTGGGATTAGAAGTAAAACAAACTAAAAAAGGTGTTTTTCTGTCTCAAGAAAAGTATGCAAATAATCTTTTGATCAAGTTTGGTATGAAAAATTGCAAGGCTGACAACACCCCCATGAATGCAAATGAGAAGTTGCTAAGAGATGATATGGCTGATAAAACTAATGAAGTTCAGTTTAGGAGTCTAGTCGGTGGTCTGATTTACTTAACCCACACTAGACCCGACCTGGCCTATTCGGTGAGCTTGATTTCTCGGTTCATGCAACAACCATCAAAGCTGCACTTTGGAGCTGCTAAACGGATTTTGAGGTATGTGGCTGGTACAACAGGTTTTGGAATATGGTACACTCGCGGTACGAACATTGAGTTAGTGGGTTATACCGATAGTGATTGGGCTAGTTCGCTAGATGATAGAAAGAGTGTGTCTGCCAATGTTTTTTCAATTGGGAGTGGGGCAGTGACCTGGAGTTCTAAGAAACAAAGCACAGTGGCGCTCTCAAGCTCAGAAGCTGAATATATTGCATCTGCAGCAGCTGCATGTCAAGCTATATGGTTAAGAAGGATTTTAAGTGATCTTGGTTTGGTTCAAAAGTCTCCTACAGTGGTGTATTGTGATAACAGGTCATCTATTAACTTGGCAAAGAATCCTATCATGCATAGCCGATCGAAACACATTGAACTTAAACATCATTTTGTTCGAGATATGGTGGCACAATCACTGATTCAATTGGAATACTGCAGTTCTGATTTACAGCTGGCCGATGTGTTAACAAAGCCTTTGGGTCGTGAGAAACTGGTTCATTTTAGGCATAAGCTTGGAGTCAAGGAGTTTGAAGTAAGGGGGGATGATGAAAATACTTCAAACTCAATGGAAAGTGGCTAATGGAGCCAACGGTTATTTTGGGAATGAGTCATAGTACACGTTGCATTTCTTTCCTAGTTTTATGGTTTCAGTTATTAAGAATAAGTCTAATTAGCTAGTGGGGTAGTGGCAGATTTCTTGCTAGTTAGTTATTTTATTTTCAGTATTTAATCTCATGTTCTATGTACGTCAATTTCACATTCAATCAAAGTACAACCCATTTCCTTTCTTCTTTACTTATTCAATAATAGTAGTTTTTCCCGTTACTTCATTCAACTTAAAGTTGTAGTTCTATACCTTTAGGTTATATATCAACTGTTTCTTTGGCATAATAATCTGCACCAAGCTCGACTTTCCTCACCTTTATCATCTCTAAAAAATCCAATTGATTTTCATCTCTTCCAAAAATTGAGTCTTTTGATGATATTTTGTTCATGTTTGTTGAATTGACTTTGTTAGTGTATATGTGATCGTAGAGATTGAAAACAAAAAAAAAGAAATATTGTTTATAGTATACTCCATATTTTTGTTTAGTTGGTTTCTTTGGACAGTTGCTATATAACTTGGTATTACATATACATAAAGTGATGTTCCTTTTGTGTCTGCATATTATACACCATATTCAACTATTTTAATTTGTCAGTAGTTTTTGTATGTTTGATATTGGTTGCATGAATACACATGTATTATGGTGTTGCTTAGTGTCTTTTTTCTTTCTACGTGTAATTTCATAAACTTTCATAGTTGTATATAAAGATAGCATAAAAAGAATATAGTTTAGTTTTTGAGATCCAATTGTGGCCGGTTAATATGGGTTTTACGTTTTGGTTCCTAGGTTCACTCTTAATAAGTAGTAGTTTAGAATTATTTGAATTAGTTTAAAAATAAAAAATAGCTTTGTTGTTATAAAAATACAATTAATGGCATATGACTTTGATGTTTGATTCTCGGCATATAAGTCTCATGGTCACCATTTGCATGCGAGATTTTGTAAATGTGAGTAAGGTTTTTTTTCTCAGTCGATATTTTATTTTGTGCAATGTTTAAGCTAAAATATGGAGTAATTATAAACTTTTAACTAGGTAATGATATTTAGATATTTGTGTTAGTATGTTTTTTTTTCTATCTGTTAATAGAAGTATAGATTGAGAGGTGTAAGTTATACAAAAAAATAGATTACTAAGTAACCCGAACAACGTACGGGTATTGTGCTAGTTTATTTTATTATTATTATTATTATTATTAACGGCAGATGTGTAACTATTTATGTCTCCAAGATTGAATTAGAATATGGATCTTGATTAGTGTTACGCTTGTTAAAAATAGAGATATTTGGTGTTAAATTGAGGATTTCTGAATTTAGGAATTGCAGGCTTTATTTTTGTTGATGGTTGGTTTTTGTTGATGGTTGCCAAGAAGATAAAGGAATATAGATAAAAAATTAAAAATGAGGTGGAAAATCCATGTAACTAATATGACTAAATAAAAAAAATCAAATGAAATTCAAAATAAAAAATGATTGGTTACTTGTTGATTGACCCTTTAAAGATGTTTTCGTCGGTTTTAAACTCCACAATAGAGATTTTTTTAGTTTAGACCCAATAAAGGTATTTTGGACAAGTTCAAGTACTTTTAAATCAATTAGCCCTTGATGTTAAACGTGGTAGTGTAATTATTTTAAAGGGTGGTGGATCTATATTGTAAATTATTTCATTAAAGATATTATAGGTATATTAGATAAAAATGTTTAAATTAGTTAATAAATAAAAAGAGTATTTTGGATAGTTCAAAGTTATAATTTGAGGGGAAAAAATATTCATGTTTTATAAAGGAATATAGTTAAGAATGACAACACGAGACTCATATGAATTTACCTTGAAACTTCAACAAGCTATATCTCCTTGACGAAATATCCGATCAAAGATCCCTTCAGTCAGATAGTAGGAGTAGGTGTATTAAACCTACATTTCAAATTTCGTGATAATCCAACGGTTAACAAATTGGTATATGAAAACAAATTGGTATATGAATTCCTTCCTGGCTGCGCAGCAACCAACGTACCATAAAACATAAAAGAAGTATAACTAAATTCCTTGTTTATTACCCGACACGGGGAAAAGATTTTAGCTATTAAACCTAGTTATATATTATATATAACAATTCACCATGTCGGTTATGTGAGGAGGGGCACTGTAGCTAAGCCCCTCCAATCATGGCTTGACACCTCTGCTTTTTTAATATAATTTCCGCACATTAAGTCTATATACAAATATATAAGCAGTATTTACAACTTCATGTTTCCTCCATCTTCACAGTAAATTTTTTCTTTTTTTGATTTTTGTCACCTAAATTTTCACTGTGTCTAATTTCAACACAGTTTATTTTCTGTTTGTATCTCCCCCCCCCCCCTTTACATTCCAAAACTTCTTAGCCACCACCGGTGCAACTGTTAAATTGTAGCCTTAACTGAAACTTTATAAACCTGAGGGACCACTCTTGTCTATTTGTTATTCTTGCAGGTTTGTGCCAGAAGTGTCAAAAAGAAGAAAAGGAGGGGAGAAGAATGTAACTTGAAGATATGGCTGCTATATAATCATCTTTATACCCATTTAGGTTTTTTTGAGAGAATATATATCATTTCATATTATTAGGTCTGTATATTTTCTCTCCATATTTTTTCCATATTTTTTGGTTCGATAAAATGTTTGTAATAGAACTATTATCAAGTTAGATAATAGGTTTGCAACCGATTAACGGAGGTAAACTTTGTGTGAGATTTGAGATTGTTTGTGTTGACTGATTGAGATCAGTCTTGAGTTGTTTGGTGTTCTTGAATTAAGATTCAATATATTTAGGTTTGTTATCGAAATCTTTACATGGTATCAGAGCCAGGTTACAAGAAATCTAATCGGGTTTAATCGAATTAAATAAAAAACCTTAATAATAATTATTTAGGGTTTGTTGATCGTTTTGGGGGTTTTCTGTTTAGATCGGGGTTCTTGAACGGCGTATGATTATTTAATCACCGTTCGATTATCCAGATCTGGTTGTGTACTGAAACCCTAATTTTTTGAGAAAGATTAGGGTTTGGGTTTGTCAGGTCCGATTCGAAGAGTTTTGGGTTTATTTTATTGACTAAGTGAATCAATAAACAAACCCTTCTTCCTGGTGGTTTCCCTGCAGATCTATCTTTCTGCTATGTTTATTGACTAAGTGAATCAATAAACTAGTAGGGTTCTTCCTTCGGTTCTTCATATAGCGCTGTTTGTACCCTTCTTCTTTATCCTTCTTTAAGGTTTTGTGTGTTCTTTTAAAAAAAAATTTCTCATCTTATTCTCATAAAACCAGCGGTGTTAAACTTGACCTACCTCCGTGAGAGGCAAGGAATCCTGTCCCTGGCACTGTTTGGGAGATTAAGATTATTTTCCCAAAAATATATATATATATTTTTTTCTGTTTTGCTGCTTTTCTTGGTTATTGTTGTGTTCTTGTGGTGTTTAAGGTTTCTTGTGGATATCTTCTGTGATTAATTGAATTTTCTTGCTATCATGGATGATGATAATTTGCATGACTATGAATATGACTCTGATAATGCTTCTGATGAAAGTGAAACTGCTACTAGAATTAGTAAACTTGATATAAGTCACCCTTTACACTTACATCCGAATGACTCTGCTTCATTAACTGTTGTGTCTGTTAAACTTAAAGGAACTGAGAATTACAATATTTGGTCTTGTGCTATGACTCTTGCTCTTGAGGGTAAAAATAAAATAGGATTTATTGATGGAACTTGTAGAAGGTCCAATAGAGATGAAGTTTTAGGTAGACAATGGGATAGAGTCAATGCTGTTGTGTTAGGGTGGATTCTGAATTCTATTTCTGAAGAACTATATGTTGGTCAAATCTTTTCAAAAAGGGCTTCTCATGTTTGGGCTGAATTAAAAGAAACTTATGATAAAGTTGATGGGTCTGTTACCTTTAATTTGCATCATAAGATTAATTCTCTTTGTCAAAATGGTTCTACTATTGCTGATTATTATCATAAACTGAATGCACTGTGGAAACAATTTGATGCCTTGATTAAATTGCCTAAATGTACCTGTCATGCTGCTGAAGACTTTAAAAAACATAATCAGTTGCTTAAGTTAATGCAGTTCTTAATGGGTCTTGATGATGTTTATATGCAAGTTAGAAGTAATATTTTGTCCAAGGATCCTTTACCTGATGTTAGACATGCTTATGCTATTATTTCTGGAGAAGAGTCACATAGGATGATATCTAGTGCTAATTCAAGTAATGCTCAAAAGGTTTCTTCTTCTGTGTTTCATTCTAATGTGGGAAACAAATCTGGTTTTCAAAAGAATGTGTCTAATGGAAATTACTCTAAGTTTGGAAACAGACGTTCTGACTTTAAAAAGAACACTGGTGGTCCTTCTGTTGTGTGTGAAAAATGTGGCTTTAATGGTCATACCATTGATAAGTGTTATAAAATCATTGGTTATCCTTCTGACTTTGGAAAAAAGAAACCTAATGCTTTTCAGAACTCACAGAATTTTAACAAAAGGTTTGTCAACAACAATAATACTGTTGGTACCAGTACTTCTGCCTCCTTTTCTGATGAACAGATTTCTCAGCTTATTTCCTTGATTAAAGAAAACTCTATTGGTGCTCCTACTCAAAATGTTAAAGTGAATATGGCAGGTATAAAGTTGTTCAATAATAACAAATTTTTTAATCAAAATTTCCATAAATTTGTTTGTTTTAACTCTAAGATTAAGGCTGCTCTAGAAAAATTGGGGTTAATTTGTGATTCAGGAGCAAATCAACATCTTACTTACACTGATAAATACCTTGTTGATGTAATTGACATATCTTATTTGAAAATAAGAGTGTACCATCCAAATGGGACTGAAGCTTTTATTACTAAAGTTGGTAACATGGTTTTGTCAAAAGACATAATTCTGTATGATGTCCTTGTTGTTCCTGAGTACTGTGTTAGTTTGATTTCTGTTCATAAAATGTCTAGAGATAATAAATGTATTGTGGCCTTTAATGAGAATGCTTGTTATGTGTTACCTTAGGATTTGAGGGATGTGAAAATTCTGGGGATTGGTAGACAGATTGATGGTCTTTACTATTTTGATCAAGGTATTAAATGTCAAATCAACTCTTGTTCTGTTAAGCAAATGTGGCATAACAGACTTGGTCATCCTTCAGACCAAGTCTTAACTATTTTGAATAAGAAAGGTGACTTTAATTTTTCAAAGGAAACTGAAATTTGTGAAATATGTCAAAAGGCCAAACAGGTCAGAGAACCATTTCCTTTAAGTGATCATAAGTCCACTCATCTTGGTGAACTTGTTCACCTTGATGTTTGGGGTCCATATAGGGTTCCAAGCTTAGAAGGTTACAAATATTTCTTGACTATTGTTGATGATTACTCTAGGGCTGTTTGGGTTTACTTACTTAAATCTAAAACTGAAGTTTATGACTGTGTGGTTGTGTTTTATAATCTGATCTTAAACCAATTTGGAAAAAAGGTTAAAACCTTTAGAAGTGACAATGGTACTGAGTTTTGCAATAAAAATTTTACCACCTTTTGTGAAACTAAAGGCATTATTCATCAAACCTCTATTGCCTATACCCCTCAACAAAATGGAGTTGTTGAGAGGAAGCACAGGCATTTGCTTAACATTGCTAGGGCTCTTTTATTCCAGGGGGGATTACCCCTGTACTTGTGGTCTGAGTGTATTTTAACTGCCTGTTATTTGATTAACAGATTACCATCCTCTGTGTTGCATGGAAAATCTCCTTACTATATGATATTTGGAAAAGAACCTTCTTTGTCTCACCTTAGAATATTTGGATGTCTTTGCTTTGCTACTATTCTTGTCAATCATGACAAGTTTAGTAGTAGAGCAGAGAAGTGTGTATTTGTTGGTTATGCTAGTTATAAAAAGGGTTATAAATTATTTAGCCTCAATAAGAAAGAGTTTATCTTCTCAAGGGATGTTAAGTTCTTTGAGAAAGTATTCCCTTTCAAAATAAATGATCAGTCTGCTTTAAATAATGATCAGGAAATAAATCAAATTGATTTCTTTAATTTGTGTGATGACCCTGATCTTCCCAATGATGATAATGACCCTGCAATTGATTCTGATAATGATGGCAGCAACTCTGCACATTCTGGCACTCCAACTATTGATCTAGGAAGGTTGTCTAATGATAACTTGCCAGATTCCAATGAGAGTACCAATGTGCAAGAGAGGGCAGCAACACATGAGGAAAATGCTATGTCTGAGGGAAATGATCAAGAAGAAAATAATGTAAATGTGTTTGAAGGTCAAAATACTTATCAAATTGGTAATAGAAGGTCTGATAGGTTATCACATATGCCTAATAAATATAAAGACTTTGTTATTGATTCTAAAGTCAAATTTGGAATGGAAAAGTTTGTTAGTTATGCCAATCTTGACTGTGATAGTTTTGCTTTCATTTCTGAGTTAAATAAGACTGTTGAACCTGCTCATTATTGGCAGGCTTGTAAGAATAATTGCTGGATAGAAGCTATGAATCATGAAATGAATGCTTTATATGATAATGATACTTGGGAAATAACTGAATTACCTGAAGGTAGGAAACCTGTAGGTTGTAAATGGGTGTACAAGATTAAATATAAAGCTAATGGGGAAATAGATAGATATAAAGCTAGGTTAGTTGCCAAAGGCTATAGTCAAAAGCCTGGTATTGACTTTGATGAAACCTTCTCTCCTGTGGTTAAGATTGTGACTGTTAGATGCATGATTAACCTAGCTGTCCAAATGGACTGGCCTCTGTTTCAACTTGACATTAACAATGCATTTCTATATGGTGAACTTGATGAAACTATCTATATGACTTTACCTGAAGGTTACTTTAATTCTGATGACAAAAGAGTGTGTAAGTTAAAGAAGTCATTATATGGTTTAAAACAAAAAAAAAAAAAAAAAAAAAAAAAAAAAAAAAAAAAAAAAAAAAAAAAAAAAAAAAAAAAAAAAAAAAAAAAAAAAAAAAAAAAAAAAAAAAAAAAAAAAAAAAAAAAAAAAAAAAAAAAAAAAAAAAAAAAAAAAAAAAAAAAAAAAAAAAAAAAAAAAAAAAAAAAAAAAAAAAAAAAAAAAAAAAAAAAAAAAAAAAAAAAAAAAAAAAAAAAAAAAAAAAAAAAAAAAAAAAAAAAAAAAAAAAAAAAAAAAAAAAAAAAAAAAAAAAAAAAAAAAAAAAAAAAAAAAAAAAAAAAAAAAAAAAAAAAAAAAAAAAAAAAAAAAAAAAAAAAAAAAAAAAAAAAAAAAAAAAAAAAAAAAAAAAAAAAAAAAAAAAAAAAAAAAAAAAAAAAAAAAAAAAAAAAAAAAAAAAAAAAAAAAAAAAAAAAAAAAAAAAAAAAAAAAAAAAAAAAAAAAAAAAAAAAAAAAAAAAAAAAAAAAAAAAAAAAAAAAAAAAAAAAAAAAAAAAAAAAAAAAAAAAAAAAAAAAAAAAAAAAAAAAAAAAAAAAAAAAAAAAAAAAAAAAAAAAAAAAAAAAAAAAAAAAAAAAAAAAAAAAAAAAAAAAAAAAAAAAAAAAAAAAAAAAAAAAAAAAAAAAAAAAAAAAAAAAAAAAAAAAAAAAAAAAAAAAAAAAAAAAAAAAAAAAAAAAAAAAAAAAAAAAAAAAAAAAAAAAAAAAAAAAAAAAAAAAAAAAAAAAAAAAAAAAAAAAAAAAAAAAAAAAAAAAAAAAAAAAAAAAAAAAAAAAAAAAAAAAAAAAAAAAAAAAAAAAAAAAAAAAAAAAAAAAAAAAAAAAAAAAAAAAAAAAAAAAAAAAAAAAAAAAAAAAAAAAAAAAAAAAAAAAAAAAAAAAAAAAAAAAAAAAAAAAAAAAAAAAAAAAAAAAAAAAAAAAAAAAAAAAAAAAAAAAAAAAAAAAAAAAAAAAAAAAAAAAAAAAAAAAAAAAAAAAAAAAAAAAAAAAAAAAAAAAAAAAAAAAAAAAAAAAAAAAAAAAAAAAAAAAAAAAAAAAAAAAAAAAAAAAAAAAAAAAAAAAAAAAAAAAAAAAAAAAAAAAAAAAAAAAAAAAAAAAAAAAAAAAAAAAAAAAAAAAAAAAAAAAAAAAAAAAAAAAAAAAAAAAAAAAAAAAAAAAAAAAAAAAAAAAAAAAAAAAAAAAAAAAAAAAAAAAAAAAAAAAAAAAAAAAAAAAAAAAAAAAAAAAAAAAAAAAAAAAAAAAAAAAAAAAAAAAAAAAAAAAAAAAAAAAAAAAAAAAAAAAAAAAAAAAAAAAAAAAAAAAAAAAAAAAAAAAAAAAAAAAAAAAAAAAAAAAAAAAAAAAAAAAAAAAAAAAAAAAAAAAAAAAAAAAAAAAAAAAAAAAAAAAAAAAAAAAAAAAAAAAAAAAAAAAAAAAAAAAAAAAAAAAAAAAAAAAAAAAAAAAAAAAAAAAAAAAAAAAAAAAAAAAAAAAAAAAAAAAAAAAAAAAAAAAAAAAAAAAAAAAAAAAAAAAAAAAAAAAAAAAAAAAAAAAAAAAAAAAAAAAAAAAAAAAAAAAAAAAAAAAAAAAAAAAAAAAAAAAAAAAAAAAAAAAAAAAAAAAAAAAAAAAAAAAAAAAAAAAAAAAAAAAAAAAAAAAAAAAAAAAAAAAAAAAAAAAAAAAAAAAAAAAAAAAAAAAAAAAAAGAGCAAAAAACAACTCACCTTGTCTAAATCTTCTGCAGAAGCAGAATATAGGGCCCTTGCTTCAGCTACTTCTGAAGTCATTTGGGTTCTAAAACTGCTTGATGATTTGAAATGGGGAAACTGGCTTCCAGTTCCTATACACTGTGACAGTGAGGCTGCAATTAAGATTGTAGCTAATCCTGTATTCCATGAACGTACAAAGCACCTTGAAATTGATCTCCACTTTGTGAGAGACAAAGTTATTGCAGGTGTCATTGAGACTAAGAAGATTGAATCAGCTAACCAAATAGCTGACATTTTAACCAAGGGGTTGAATAAAATTCAACATGATAAGTTGGCTTCAAAACTAGGTCTCTATGATGTGTTTCAGGTTAAGGCTAAGAGGGGATGTTAAATTGTAGCCTTAACTGAAACTTTATAAACCTGAGGGACCACTCTTGTCTATTTGTTATTCTTGCAGGTTTGTGCCAGAAGTGTCAAAAAGAAGAAAAGGAGGGGAGAAGAATGTAACTTGAAGATATGGCTGCTATATAATCATCTTTATACCCATTTAGGTTTTTTGAGAGAATATATATCATTTCATATTATTAGGTCTGTATATTTTCTCTCCATATTTTTTCCATATTTTTTGGTTCGATAAAATGTTTGTAATAGAACTATTATCAAGTTAGATAATAGGTTTGCAACCGATTAACGGAGGTAAACTTTGTGTGAGATTTGAGATTGTTTGTGTTGACTGATTGAGATCAGTCTTGAGTTGTTTGGTGTTCTTGAATTAAGATTCAATATATTTAGGTTTGTTATCGAAATCTTTACATGGTATCAGAGCCAGGTTACAAGAAATCTAATCGGGTTTAATCGAATTAAATAAAAAACCTTAATAATAATTATTTAGGGTTTGTTGATCGTTTTGGGGGTTTTCTGTTTAGATCGGGGTTCTTGAACGGCGTATGATTATTTAATCACCGTTCGATTATCCAGATCTGGTTGTGTACTGAAACCCTAATTTTTTGAGAAAGATTAGGGTTTGGGTTTGTCAGGTCCGATTCGAAGAGTTTTGGGTTTATTTTATTGACTAAGTGAATCAATAAACAAACCCTTCTTCCTGGTGGTTTCCCTGCAGATCTATCTTCCTGCTATGTTTATTGACTAAGTGAATCAATAAACTAGTAGGGTTCTTCCTTCGGTTCTTCATATAGCGCTGTTTGTACCCTTCTTCTTTATCCTTCTTTAAGGTTTTGTGTGTTCTTTTTAAAAAAAAATTTTCTCATCTTATTCTCATAAAACGTCTTATTCTATATATATATATATATATATATATATATATATATATATATATATATATATATATATATATATATATATATATATATATATATATATATATATATATATATATATATATATATATATATATATATATATATATATATATATATATATATATATATATATATATATATATATATATATATATATATATATATATATATATATATATATATATATATATATATATATATATATATATATATATATATATATATATATATATATATATATATATATATATATATATATATATATATATATATATATATATATATATATATATATATATATATATATATATATATATATATATATATATATATATATATATATATATATATATATATATATATATATATATATATATATATATATATATATATATATATATATATATATATATATATATATATATATATATATATATATATATATATATATATATATATATATATATATATATATATATATATATATATATATATATATATATATATATATATATATATATATATATATATATATATATATATATATATATATATATATATATATATATATATATATATATATATATATATATATATATATATATATATATATATATATATATATATATATATATATATATATATATATATATATATATATATATATATATATATATATATATATATATATATATATATATATATATATATATATATATATATATATATATATATATATATATATATATATATATATATATATATATATATATATATATATATATATATATATATATATATATATATATATATATATATATATATATATATATATATATATATATATATATATATATATATATATATATATATATATATATATATATATATATATATATATATATATATATATATATATATATATATATATATATATATATATATATATATATATATATATATATATATATATATATATATATATATATATATATATATATATATATATATATATATATATATATATATATATATATATATATATATATATATATATATATATATATATATATATATATATATATATATATATATATATATATATATATATATATATAGATTATTTTCCCAAAAATATATATATATATATTTTTTTCTGTTTTGCTGCTTTTCTTGGTTATTGTTGTGTTCTTGTGGTGTTTAAGGTTTCTTGTGGATATCTTCTGTGATTAATTGAATTTTCTTGCTATCATGGATGATGATAATTTGCATGACTATGAATATGACTCTGATAATGCTTCTGATGAAAGTGAAACTGCTACTAGAATTAGTAAACTTGATATAAGTCACCCTTTACACTTACATCCGAATGACTCTGCTTCATTAACTGTTGTGTCTGTTAAACTTAAAGGAACTGAGAATTACAATATTTGGTCTTGTGCTATGACTCTTGCTCTTGAGGGTAAAAATAAAATAGGATTTATTGATGGAACTTGTAGAAGGTCCAATAGAGATGAAGTTTTAGGTAGACAATGGGATAGAGTCAATGCTGTTGTGTTAGGGTGGATTCTGAATTCTATTTCTGAAGAACTATATGTTGGTCAAATCTTTTCAAAAAGGGCTTCTCATGTTTGGGCTGAATTAAAAGAAACTTATGATAAAGTTGATGGGTCTGTTACCTTTAATTTGCATCATAAGATTAATTCTCTTTGTCAAAATGGTTCTACTATTGCTGATTATTATCATAAACTGAATGCACTGTGGAAACAATTTGATGCCTTGATTAAATTGCCTAAATGTACCTGTCATGCTGCTGAAGACTTTAAAAAACATAATCAGTTGCTTAAGTTAATGCAGTTCTTAATGGGTCTTGATGATGTTTATATGCAAGTTAGAAGTAATATTTTGTCCAAGGATCCTTTACCTGATGTTAGACATGCTTATGCTATTATTTCTGGAGAAGAGTCACATAGGATGATATCTAGTGCTAATTCAAGTAATGCTCAAAAGGTTTCTTCTTCTGTGTTTCATTCTAATGTGGGAAACAAATCTGGTTTTCAAAAGAATGTGTCTAATGGAAATTACTCTAAGTTTGGAAACAGAAATTCTGACTTTAAAAAGAACACTGGTGGTCCTTCTGTTGTGTGTGAAAAATGTGGCTTTAATGGTCATACCATTGATAAGTGTTATAAAATCATTGGTTATCCTTCTGACTTTGGAAAAAAGAAACCTAATGCTTTTCAGAACTCACAGAATTTTAACAAAAGGTTTGTCAACAACAATAATACTGTTGGTACCAGTACTTCTGCCTCCTTTTCTGATGAACAGATTTCTCAGCTTATTTCCTTGATTAAAGAAAACTCTATTGGTGCTCCTACTCAAAATGTTAAAGTGAATATGGCAGGTATAAAGTTGTTCAATAATAACAAATTTTTTAATCAAAATTTCCATAAATTTGTTTGTTTTAACTCTAAGATTAAGGCTGCTCTAGAAAAATTGGGATTAATTTGTGATTCAGGAGCAAATCAACATCTTACTTACACTGATAAATACCTTGTTGATGTAATTGACATATCTTATTTGAAAATAAGAGTGTCCCATCCAAATGGGACTGAAGCTTTTATTACTAAAGTTGGTAACATGGTTTTGTCAAAAGACATAATTCTGTATGATGTCCTTGTTGTTCCTGAGTACTGTGTTAGTTTGATTTCTGTTCATAAAATGTCTAGAGATAATAAATGTATTGTGGCCTTTAATGAGAATGCTTGTTATGTGTTACCTCAGGATTTGAGGGATGTGAAAATTCTGGGGATTGGTAGACAGATTGATGGTCTTTACTATTTTGATCAAGGTATTAAATGTCAAATCAACTCTTGTTCTGTTAAGCAAATGTGGCATAACAGACTTGGTCATCCTTCAGACCAAGTCTTAACTATTTTGAATAAGAAAGGTGACTTTAATTTTTCAAAGGAAACTGAAATTTGTGAAATATGTCAAAAGGCCAAACAGGTCAGAGAACCATTTCCTTTAAGTGATCATAAGTCCACTCATCTTGGTGAACTTGTTCACCTTGATGTTTGGGGTCCATATAGGGTTCCAAGCTTAGAAGGTTACAAATATTTCTTGACTATTGTTGATGATTACTCTAGGGCTGTTTGGGTTTACTTACTTAAATCTAAAACTGAAGTTTATGACTGTGTGGTTGTGTTTTATAATCTGATCTTAAACCAATTTGGAAAAAAGGTTAAAACCTTTAGAAGTGACAATGGTACTGAGTTTTGCAATAAAAATTTTACCACCTTTTGTGAAACTAAAGGCATTATTCATCAAACCTCTATTGCCTATACCCCTCAACAAAATGGAGTTGTTGAGAGGAAGCACAGGCATTTGCTTAACATTGCTAGGGCTCTTTTATTCCAGGGGGGATTACCCCTGTACTTGTGGTCTGAGTGTATTTTAACTGCCTGTTATTTGATTAACAGATTACCATCCTCTGTGTTGCATGGAAAATCTCCTTACTATATGATATTTGGAAAAGAACCTTCTTTGTCTCACCTTAGAATATTTGGATGTCTTTGCTTTGCTACTATTCTTGTCAATCATGACAAGTTTAGTAGTAGAGCAGAGAAGTGTGTATTTGTTGGTTATGCTAGTTATAAAAAGGGTTATAAATTATTTAGCCTCAATAAGAAAGAGTTTATCTTCTCAAGGGATGTTAAGTTCTTTGAGAAAGTATTCCCTTTCAAAATAAATGATCAGTCTGCTTTAAATAATGATCAGGAAATAAATCAAATTGATTTCTTTAATTTGTGTGATGACCCTGATCTTCCCAATGATGATAATGACCCTGCAATTGATTCTGATAATGATGGCAGCAACTCTGCACATTCTGGCACTCCAACTATTGATCTAGGAAGGTTGTCTAATGATAACTTGCCAGATTCCAATGAGAGTACCAATGTGCAAGAGAGGGCAGCAACACATGAGGAAAATGCTATGTCTGAGGGAAATGATCAAGAAGAAAATAATGTAAATGTGTTTGAAGGTCAAAATACTTATCAAATTGGTAATAGAAGGTCTGATAGGTTATCACATATGCCTAATAAATATAAAGACTTTGTTATTGATTCTAAAGTCAAATTTGGAATGGAAAAGTTTGTTAGTTATGCCAATCTTGACTGTGATAGTTTTGCTTTCATTTCTGAGTTAAATAAGACTGTTGAACCTGCTCATTATTGGCAGGCTTGTAAGAATAATTGCTGGATAGAAGCTATGAATCATGAAATGAATGCTTTATATGATAATGATACTTGGGAAATAACTGAATTACCTGAAGGTAGGAAACCTGTAGGTTGTAAATGGGTGTACAAGATTAAATATAAAGCTAATGGGGAAATAGAGAGATATAAAGCTAGGTTAGTTGCCAAAGGCTATAGTCAAAAGCCTGGTATTGACTTTGATGAAACCTTCTCTCCTGTGGTTAAGATTGTGACTGTTAGATGCATGATTAACCTAGCTGTCCAAATGGACTGGCCTCTGTTTCAACTTGACATTAACAATGCATTTCTATATGGTGAACTTGATGAAACTATCTATATGACTTTACCTGAAGGTTACTTTAATTCTGATGACAAAAGAGTGTGTAAGTTAAAGAAGTCATTATATGGTTTAAAACAGGCACCTAGGCAATGGAATGCCAAACTCACTCATGCCCTACTTGAAAACAACTTTGTGCAAAGTAAAAGTGATTACTCACTTTTTACAAAGAATGAAGGAAATGTGTTTATTGCCTTATTGGTGTATGTTGATGACATTATTGTCACTGGTAACAATCATGAGGTAATTAATGAGTTTAAGATGTTTCTTAAATCCAAATTTATGATTAAAGATTTAGGAATTCTCAAATATTTCTTGGGAATTGAAGTTATTAAAACTGAAAATGGTTTGTGCCTTTCACAGAGAAAGTATTGTATGGATTTGTTAAGTGAGTTTGGTTTGCTTGCTTGTAAGCCTTCTGCTACTCCTCTTGAGCAGAACTTGACCATTACTAGTGAACCTAGTGAGAAAGACATTGTCATTGACAATGTGACTGAATATCAAAAGCTTATTGGGAAATTGATTTATCTTACTCACACTAGGCCTGATATAGCCTATTCTGTTCATTGTTTGAGTCAATTTATGCATAAGCCCTTGAAATCTCATGTTAAAATTGCCCTCAAAGTATTGAGATACTTGAAAGGGTCTCCTGGATTGGGTGTTCACATTACCAAGAGTCCAAACCTTTCTCTTGAGACCTTTGTTGATGCAGACTGGGCTAAGTGTGTAGTTACCAGAAAATCTGTTACAGGTTTTTGCTTGTTTTTGAATGGATCTCTTGTATCCTGGAAGAGCAAAAAACAACTCACCTTGTCTAAATCTTCTGCAGAAGCAGAATATAGGGCCCTTGCTTCAGCTACTTCTGAAGTCATTTGGGTTCTAAAACTGCTTGATGATTTGAAATGGGGAAACTGGCTTCCAGTTCCTATACACTGTGACAGTGAGGCTGCAATTAAGATTGTAGCTAATCCTGTATTCCATGAACGTACAAAGCACCTTGAAATTGATCTCCACTTTGTGAGAGACAAAGTTATTGCAGGTGTCATTGAGACTAAGAAGATTGAATCAGCTAACCAAATAGCTGACATTTTAACCAAGGGGTTGAATAAAATTCAACATGATAAGTTGGCTTCAAAACTAGGTCTCTATGATGTGTTTCAGGTTAAGGCTAAGAGGGGATGTTAAATTGTAGCCTTAACTGAAACTTTATAAACCTGAGGGACCACTCTTGTCTATTTGTTATTCTTGCAGGTTTGTGCCAGAAGTGTCAAAAAGAAGAAAAGGAGGGGAGAAGAATGTAACTTGAAGATATGGCTGCTATATAATCATCTTTATACCCATTTAGGTTTTTTGAGAGAATATATATCATTTCATATTATTAGGTCTGTATATTTTCTCTCCATATTTTTTCCATATTTTTTGGTTCGATAAAATGTTTGTAATAGAACTATTATCAAGTTAGATAATAGGTTTGCAACCGATTAACGGAGGTAAACTTTGTGTGAGATTTGAGATTGTTTGTGTTGACTGATTGAGATCAGTCTTGAGTTGTTTGGTGTTCTTGAATTAAGATTCAATATATTTAGGTTTGTTATCGAAATCTTTACAGCAACCATCGCCGGTATCATAATCCGGTAACAAATGCAAGTAACAAACATCGATAACAACCATCGGTGATAAAATCCCATAACAAAAGTCGCCAACAACTAAGATTGAACAAGTTGGCCGTTTCCTAAGTCTTTCTTTAGTCACACCTGTAATGTTTTAAACCTCTTTACGATTGAACCTGACCGATGAGTACGTGGATATAGTACAGTTTTGGTACAGTTGATATATGGAAACGTAGTTTGAATTGTGAATCAATATTTAATTTCGATTTTTGTTTGTATTTTGTTAGGAAGGGAAGGCTTTTTCAAGAGAAAAAATGGGAAAGTGACAAAAAGAAATTATAGTGAGTTTGTGAAACTTAAAGCAAGTAGCCTAATTATTGTCAAAATTTCTCCTGACACTTTACATGCTAGCTAGTACAATCTGGGGAATTTCTTCGGTATGAATAGCAGGGTAAGGATCTAAGAGGTTAATTCGAGACATTTTCATTAATTGGATTAAAATCAAAGGTTAAGATTAATTGATTAAGTTCAAATATTAACTTTTGATCGATTTTAATTCAATGGTCGAAGATAGTTGGGACAATTTCAAAGGATTTTCTCCCTGAAAAGCAGCATAGGAAGGGATGATATGGTAGGTGAAAGAGATTTTACAAGTAGTAATATAGAATGAAGTTAGTAAGTGCATATATATGTAGGATTGTTTAATTGCGTAGATTGTTAATGTATAGTGCCAAACTTGGAATGATATCGACAGGAGACACAGGAGACATAAAAATATACTTGAGTATTATTGTATAGTTGTTTTTGGTCTATTGTTCGTTTCTAGGCATGCCTAAGATGTAACATTTACCTGCAATCAGTAAAATGAACAGAATATATAATTTATTTATGGGCTTATTACTTTAAAAGGTATCTATATATATATATATATATATATATATATATATATATATATATATATATATATATATATATATATATATATATATATATATATATATATATATATATATATATATATATATATATATATATATATATATATATATATATATATATATATATATATATATATATATATATATATATATATATATATATATATATATATATATATATATATATATATATATATATATATATATATATATATATATATATATATATATATATATATATATATATATATATATATATATATATATATATATATATATATATATATATATATATATATATATATATATATATATATATATATATATATATATATATATATATATATATATATATATATATATATATATATATATATATATATATATATATATATATATATATATATATATATATATATATATATATATATATATATATATATATATATATATATATATATATATATATATATATATATATATATATATATATATATATATATATATATATATATATATATATATATATATATATATATATATATATATATATATATATATATATATATATATATATATATATATATATATATATATATATATATATATATATATATATATATATATATATATATATATATATATATATATATATATATATATATATATATATATATATATATATATATATATATATATATATATATATATATATATATATATATATATATATATATATATATATATATATATATATATATATATATATATATATATATATATATATATATATATATATATATATATATATATATATATATATATATATATATATATATATATATATATATATATATATATATATATATATATATATATATATATATATATATATATATATATATATATATATATATATATATATATATATATATATATATATATATATATATATATATATATATATATATATATATATATATATATATATATATATATATATATATATATATATATATATATATATATATATATATATATATATATATATATATATATATATATATATATATATATATATATATATATATATATATATATATATATATATATATATATATATATATATATATATATATATATATATATATATATATATATATATATATATATATATATATATATATATATATATATATATATATATATATATATATATATATATATATATATATATATATATATATATATATATATATATATATATATATATATATATATATATATATATATATATATATATATATATATATATATATATATATATATATATATATATATATATATATATATATATATATATATATATATATATATATATATATATATATATATATATATATATATATATATATATATATATATATATATATATATATATATATATATATATATATATATATATATATATATATATATATATATATATATATATATATATATATATATATATATATATATATATATATATATATATATATATATATATATATATATATATATATATATATATATATATATATATATATATATATATATATATATATATATATATATATATATATATATATATATATATATATATATATATATATATATATATATATATATATATATATATATATATATATATATATATATATATATATATATATGTGTACATATATATATATATATATATATATATAATATATATTAGATATTATATTTTCTATATTATATATTGTAGATGTATATGTATGTACATATATATATATGTATGTATAAAAATCCATATCTGGAAAAGAAGAAGAGATACAAAATCAATAATATCAAATCTTATTTAATATCTTATATACATCTAAAACAAAATCTGAAAATTAACTAATTATAACAAGTGTGTCGCCGACATATTCATTGTCACTACTACTAGATCCATTAATAATATTGTTGCTTCTACTAAAATGGCGTACAACAAAATAACAGAGAGACCATCGAAGAAGAAGAAAACAAAAGCCAAGTGTATGAACAAGGTTATGGATCTAAAACAAAATCTGAAAATTCTTACAATTAACTATCTCTTTATATAAATCAGTACAATGAAACCCCAATACCCCACAAATAAATCACCACCATCCATCGCCTTCATCTCCGGCCACCCACATCTCCGCCTATGGGTGGTCATCGGAATCTTCGCCGGAGTAATATTATTATTGGTCATGTCGTTTTCTTTCCGTCTGCATAGCCATAGCTTCAAGCCGGCGCCACCACCTTTAAGAAAAACAAAACTCCAACAAAAGAGACACAAGAAATCGTGTATCAACACCATATAGATATAGGCAAAGCTGAACACCGTGTATCACGTGAGAGGCTGTGGATTGGTGGACTATCATATTCAGCAGCGATAGAATAGGGTGGTTCATCTAAAACCATTGTTTTATTGGGAATGAATGAAACCCTAATTGAGATGAAAGGAGTGTTGGGTGGAGGAAGGGAGGAGTCTGGTGAGAAAAGAGGGATTTGGGAAAGTGGAAAGGGTTGGTTAATTAGAATAGAATGAAATGAGAAAATAAAAATAAAGGGGCTGTCATGTTTCTATATTGTCAGATAAAACCACTCCAAGATATGTTCAGAAAAATAAAAAACCACTCCAAGTAAGTAAATACCACTATCTAATAATTTTAGTCCCTATATAAACGGTGTTTTTTACGATATACCCCACATTATAGGAAATTTTAGAATGACCCTTACAAAAGTAAAAATGGACAAGTACGATACCTTTTAAAGTAATAAGCCCTTTATTTATAAAAAATGTTAGAATATCTATCAGCCAAGCTACATATAGTTTAACTATTCAGATTGTGTCCAAACTTAAGTCAAACTATAGTATCTAATTTAATGAGTACTAGCATGGTGTCCGCATAATGCAGCGGCGGTGACGTCAATGCGATGGTGATGGGTGGTGGCGGCGACTAGTGGTGATGAGGACGAGTAGTTTAGAGTATTGATGTAAATGTAATTGATATAATGGTTAGTGTAGTTTTTTAAGAGTCGGGGGACTAGTGATATAATTTATTTCATTAATGGTATTTTAGGTATATTAGTGGAGATAATTAAATTAGTGACAAAAGAAGATGGTGATTTGAAAAGAAAAAAAAAAGCATTTCTATAATAACTTTTAACATTTCCAAATATAAAGAGATCTGTATAGATGAATGAGATTCCTCATAAGATTTAACTTATATTGGGATCGTAACCTCAGATATATAGTCCGATATATCTGATATATAACAGAAGTATGCCCAACAAACTTTGTATAAATTAATTTTCTTTTTTGGAAAAAGAAAATTAGTTTATGCAAAAGGTAGTACCAAATAAGCGTAAGTTGTGCCCAACGAACCTCCGGCAACTCGGACGTGCAGTGGTTCGCCACTCGATCCCATCGCCCCACTTCTCTTAGCCTTAAGTTGTTTTGGACGTTCCATCAGTCGATTGTAAGCGGTCATTAAATTGGTCGACTGTTATGATATCAAAAATCACCAATGTGAAATGTCTTGCAAGATAAACGGATGTCGACCCAAGATAATTACAATACCTATAAAACGACATGATATCTTTAGTAGATATTAATTTGGTTCGACACTTCATTTTCAATAAATGCAAATGAAACTTTATTTCATTTTATGAAATCCACATCCACTCATCTTATATCAACTTTTTAAAACTTTTTGGTCATCAGTTTCATTTCAGTGCAATCTTATTACGCGTCTTATAACACCCTTGGTTTACAGGGATGCCTTCGGGTTCCACTTCTAGCATACTGTCCGTTTGGATGTCTAGGGTTCGAACCACTAACCAACTAACACGCCGTTCTAAAAAAAAATTATTTAAAAGAAGATGGAAGATAGAATGGCAGATATAAATAAATAAGCTAAATAAAAATTAGTTTAGATGATTATGGCAGCTTCAACATCCAACAATAATAATCCGAGCTTCATAGTTGAAGTTAGAGACGAATACCCGTACCCTTCACATGTTATTGCCCCAAATTTTGTTACTGTGAAGCTAAGTAATAAGAGCAAGTACAATGTGTGGAAAACACAGATGCAATGTCTCTTGTCGAGTCACGAAATGCTTGGTTTCATTGATGGAACATTTGTAAGTCCGGATGACAACAATCAAAATCGTAAAGGGAAAGTAGTGGGAGACATGAAGAAGGCATGGATGAGATCAGATTCACTAGTCAAAGGTTGGATACTTGGTTCACTCTCTGAAGAAGCAGCCATTAAAGTTGTCAATTACTTGACATTGAAGCACAAAGAATCTGATTTCACTGCAAAACATGCATGGGATGAACTACAAAGTAGATATGGTCTTTCAATGGTTCTTCAAAAATCACTAGCAGGTACCTTTATTAGTTCAAAATGGTTATGATAGTTTATTTTTTTCTTTCCATATATTATTGCATCTTTTTAATTTAACAAAGGATATATTGTGGGATATATTATAACTAAAACGATAGTAACTTGATGAAAGACAAAGTCACTCTGCTGATCACATATATAGAAAGGAATTAACAAAGGGAAGTTACTTAATTGGTATTCTTCTCATAGGTCATGGGTTCGACCCTCGAGGTTTACATGCCTATAGGGTAGCGCAGACCTGGTTAAGACTATGTAGTCTACCCTGAGTTGCACACACCATTGTATGGTAAGCTAGAGTGCAATTCGAAACACGTATTTCCAAATAAGCTATGAAATGACTCCAACATCTTTTTAGTAGCAGTTACTAGTTTTGGTTGACAGTAAACTTCTAACATATATTATTTGGTGATCAATGTTCTATAGCTAAATTAATTACTCGTAAAATTCAACCAAGTCAAAAACTTACGTAGATATGCGTTTTTATTTATATATATTTTTTGTTCCTTTTAAGATGAAGAAGAAATTATGAGCGAATGGAATTCAAAACGTGAAGATGCGAAGTCAGATGTCGAATTAAAAGAAAAGGGAGACACTAAAGAAGAAGAAGAAAAGAGAAAAAAGAGACGATGCCAAAAAATTTACGGGAAGATTTTGAATGGAGATTTGGAAGATGTATGTAACTTTATAAAAGAAGAAGGTCTTGCACCCACGGACAAAATAACCGTAACCAATAATGGCAACACAACCCTGCATGTAGTAGTGGGTTCTTCAACAAAGAATTATTTTTTAACTGTGTGAATTTTATTAATACTCAAAAAAAAAACTTTACAAATAAAGACACAGAGCCCATGTTTAATACCATGTCTCATACAAAAAAAAAAAAAAAACAAAAAAAAAAAACAAAAAAACAGAACCAAATTCAGCTCAAACCAAACTGCTAAAACATGAATATCAAAGAAATACCACAACCACACATAGACTAACATACATACTGACCAGAATCACAACACAATATTCATCCAAATCTTAAAGCATGCTAGAAATGGACCAAGTAGCGTCATCTTGCACATGCTGATTATTCCTAGTAATCCAAACAATTTTATCCACTTTATCCATCTGCAAATTAGGCACAGGAATATTCTTTAAACAACTAAACCTATCTTCCCAATTATCAGGCCACTTCCATTTTCCATTTTCAATCATAGAAACTAGTTTAGCACCCACATCCAATCTAGCATCATACAGAATTCTCTTTGAAATAAAATTGCTAAGTGGACCTTCAGGATACCATCTATCATACCAAACTGAAATACTTCTGCCATCTCCTACCTTATATCCACAATTTTTTTTCACCAAATCTCTAATATATAACATAGTTTTCCATCCCCAACTATCATTTTTATCCTCTACTACCTCCCATATATTGACATTCTTTAATTTGACCACATTAACCCATTGAGCCCATAAAGAATTCTTATTTTCCAAAATCTTCCAAAACTGCCTAACAAGCATCACCTCATTCCACTTTTTTACATCCTTAATCCCTAAACCTCCTTGATCTTTAGGCCTACAAACAATTTTCCAAGCAACTCTTGCTTTACCCAATGCAGAACCACCAGCATTCCAAAGAAAGCCTTTTAGCAATTTCTCAATCTCTTTAATAACATAATTAGGCAGCAGATAGACAGAAGCCCAATATATTTGCATAGATGACAGCACAGAGGCAATCAATTGAATCCTTCCAGCATAAGACAACTTCTTATTTTTCCAACAATCAACAAAGAATTATCAGATATTAGAGAAATTGTTAGAAATGATACCGAGAGAGAACACACTATTGGATTTGGTAAACTCGGATGGAAGCACACTCCTTCATATAGCTGCTATGGTTGGCAACACTGAAGCTACTAAGATCTTGTTGAAAAGAAACCCGGAATTTTTATTGGTCAAGGACAATGAAGGTCACACACCACTAGCCATATCCCTTCTTAATATGCATACGGATACATCTCGGTGTCTGATGATACACATGGATACTGAGATTAAGAAGGATCCTATGTTGGAGCTCATCAAAGACACAAAGTATCACAAAACTCTGTTTTCGGGCATAAGTGGTGATGGGCTTCTAGTTATAGCTATTTCTTGTAAAGATTTCCGTAAGTTTCATCTATTTACATCGAATTATATAGCTAAAAAAGTTAACACCGCTTGATTTATACGACTAATTTTCTCAAAATATGAATGTAGGCGTAGCAAGGGAATTGTTGAGGCATTACAAAACCATACATAGTGAAGCTGTGCTTATGGCTATAGCTCAAAACTCTGAAATTATTATTATAGTTTATTAATAAGATATTTGAATGAATAGATTCAAACCTCAAGTAAACAAATACGAACAAGGAGAGAACATTATTATTATTGTTTATAGATTTAATAAGAATACAGAATCGAAACAATATCAAGATGATATTGTTAATGAATAAGAAACCCTAGAGAGAAACTGATATTCGAACAAGATAGATTCAGAAAATATGATTTATTAATTATTTAACAATAACCCTAAATTGGGTATATAAACTATCTTCAGTATTTGCAAAGAAGTCCCTCATCTATCCACCGACTTAGCCTTAAGTCCTTGATACTTGTAACTTGAGCAGCATTAACCCTCCATACAATCATCCAGAAAAGAACCCTGCACAATATCCTAATCACACAATAAGACCTTATGAATATTAAGACTTAAACTGAATTATACATATAAATTTAATACTCCCCCTCAGTTTAAGTCTTAAACATATCTAATAATTTTAGCTTTTGGCAAAGCTTTTCATGTTGGTCTTTTGCAAGACCTTTTGTAAAGATATCTGCAACTTGATTAGAAGACTCAATTTTCAATGGTTTAATCATTCCATCCAAAATCTTCTCCCTAATAAAATGCAAGTCAATTTCAAAATGTTTTGTCCTCTCATGAAACACTGGATTTCCAGAAATCTGTATTGCAGCCTTATTATCACAAAACAAAGATATAGGTTTCTCAATTTCAAGTTGCAAATCTCTTAAAATATTAGTGATACACATAACTTCACATGTTAAAGAAGCAAGGGATCTATACTCTGCTTCAGCAGAGGATCTAGACACCACACTTTGTTTTTTACTTTTCCAAGAAACAAGTGAATTACCTAAATAAACTCCATAACCAGTCACACTTCTCATTGTGCTTTTACATTTAGCCCAATCAGAATCAGTGTAACCAAACAAATTGAGATTAGAATGTTTAGAGATAGAGATACCAGTACCAGGGCTCTGCTTCAAATACCTCAGAATTCTGAAGGCTAATTTCAAATGAGACTCCAAAGGAGAATGCATAAACTGACTAAGACAATGAACAGCATAAGAAATATCTGGTCTTGTATGAGTCAAGTAAATAAGCTTACCAAGCAACCTTTGATAATTTGTAACATTATCAAGAGGTTTGTCATCTTTGTTTAAAGGCTGATCAGAAATGATCAATTTAGACTCAATAGGAGTCTTAGCAGGTTTGCATGCAAGCATGCCATACTCTGCTAATAAATCAAGAGTATACTTTCTTTGAGATAAACACACATTATCTCCTTCTTTCAAAACTTCAATGCCCAGAAAATACTTTAACTCACCCAAGTCCTTTATCAAAAATTTTGTTCTTAGAAACTGCTTTACCTTTTCAACTTCTTTTAAATTGTTCCCTGTAATAATGATATCATCAACATACACTAAAAGAACAATAAAAACATTTTTATCAGTCTTGGTGAAAAGGGAATAATCACATTTACTTTGTTTAAAACCATTTTGCAACAAAGTATTGCAAAGTTTTTCATTCCATTGCCTTGGTGCTTGTTTTAAACCATATAAAGACTTTTTTAACTTGCAAACTCTTTTATCATCCTTTGGAAAATATCCAAGAGGTAAATCCATATAAACATCTTCATACAAGTCACCATAAAGAAAGGCATTATTAATGTCTAACTGAAATAAAGTCCAGCCACTGTTAATAGCCACATTGATCAAACATCTAACAGTCACAATCTTGACTACAGGAGAAAAAGTCTCCTCATAATCAATACCAGCTTGTTGATTATACCCTTTAGCTACTAACCTAGCCTTAAACCTTTCAACATCTCCATTAGACCTATATTTAACTTTGTACACCCACTTACAACCAATGGGCTTCCTACCAGGTGGCAAAGAAGTAATTTCCCATGTATTATTTCTATTAAGAGCCTCCATCTCATCATTCATGGCAGCAACCCATTTTTCATTGTTGCTGGCCTCATGAAAGGAGGATGGCTCACTAATCTTGTTAAGATTAGTAGCAAAGCAGTAATTATCCTTTGACAGATGTGAATAATTCACATGCTTATCAATACTATATTTAACTTTACCATCAAGAACATAGTCTGCATACTTTATAGGTACAACAGTAGACCTATCAGACCTTCTAAGGTTTTGAAAGGAGACATTTTCACCCTCAGCACTAGCATTATGATCATTATTATCATCACTTCCAGATGATTCATCATTATCTTCACTGGTGGCAGTTAAGGATTCACCAAGTGATGATTCATCATCACTGCATTTCCTTGGTTGCCTCCTAAGTGCAGATCATGATTATCATCACCATTACTAGTCTCTGCTTCATCATTGGGTGGTGCATTTATTGGCTTAAAAATATAAGGTGTATCAAAAAATTTAATAAGTTCAGAATCTTGAGTAGTTTTATCCAAATCAGCTTTATTCATTTTAAAAGGAAAGATTTGCTCATAAAACCTGACATCTCTAGTAAAATAAACTTGTTTAGACTCTAAACTAAAAACTTTATAACCTTTTTTTGTATTAGAGTAGCCAATAAATACACATTTATCAGACCTTTTAGAAAATTTATCTAAATTGTTTAAAGAAGTAGCAAAGCAGAGATAACCAAACACCCTTAAATGGTCAATGTTTGGAGGCTTTCCAAACACCAACTCATAAGGTGACTTCTTTTTAAGAACAGAGGAAGGCAGCCTATTTATTAGATAGGTAGCAGTCATAACACATTCAGTCCATAGATTCAAAGGCAAGCCTCCCTGAAACAATAGAGATCTAGAAACATTCAGAAGGTGTCTGTGCTTTCTCTCAGCAATACCATTTTGCTGAGGTGTGTAAGCAATAGTGGTTTGATGAATAATCCCATTTTTATTACAAAAATTTTCCATATTTGAGTTAACAAACTCACCACCATTATCACTTCTAAAAACCTTAACTCTTTTTGAAAATTGAGTTTTTAAATACTCATAAAACACAACAATATTTTGATAAACTTCATCTTTGGTTTTAAGAAGATATACCCAGACTGCCCTTGAAAAATCATCCACAACAGTCAGAAAATACTTGAACCCTTCTTTACTAGTAACCTTATAAGGCCCCCAGACATCAAGATGAATCAAGTCACCAATAGACACAGAAACATGATCACTCAAGGGAAAAGGTTCCCTTGTTTGTTTAGAGAAATGACAAACATCACAAGGTGAAGAAGACCCATCACTTTTGATATCAATTTGACCTTTTAACACTTTCAGAACTTGGTCAGAAGGATGACCAAGTCTGCAGTGCCATAAAGAATTAGAAAAGCACATAACAGTATTACAATTAACCAGCTTTCCAGTTTTAGTAAAGTCAAGATAATACAAACCTCCAGACTGACTACCAGTCCCCAGAGTTCTCTTCAACTGTAAGTCCTGAATATAGCATTTAGACTCATCAAATCCAACAAACACTTTACTGTCTCTGGCCAGTTTATGAACTGACAAGAGGTTAACAGAATACTCAGGAACATATAACACATCATATAAAGTTAATGAGTCACTTATTTTAAGATTGCCAACCTTTTTAATATAAGCAGTGGTACCATTAGGATGATCTATTTGAAGTCCTAGATCAGAAATGTCAACAACATTTTCAAGGTTTTCTAGACTGGTGACCATGTGTTGATTTGCTCCAGAGTCAACTATCCACCCCTTATCAGTTTTATAAACTCTGTAAAAAGTTTTTGTATTTGAACAAAAAATTGTACCTGCCATATTGGCTTTAACATTTTCAGGAGGTTTTGAATTCAATAATCCAAGCAACTGCTGAATTTGATCTTGAGTGAAAGGTTGAGAATTAACCTCAGAAGATTTAGAAAAAGAATTATTAGCAGATACACTGTTATTGCTAGAAGATTTGTTAAGAGTATTACTTGCAGCCCATTTCTTTTTAATGTAATCAGGATAACCAACAATCTTATAACAATTATCCACAGTATGACCAGTTAAACCACATTTAGGATTAGAACAAACAAGAGAATTATTCTTAGGTATAGGTTTTTTAAAACTAGAATTTTGACCAGTTTGATACCTAGCAACAAAAGCAGTATTCTGAGACTTAGTTACAGGAGTAGTATAACTAGAATTTTTACTAGATTCATCTCTTGAAATCACAGAAAAAGCAGTTTTAACATCAGGAATAGGATCTCTAGTCAACAAATTACTCCTAACAGTTTGATACATATCATCTAATCCCATCAGGAATTGCATTAACTTCATTAAGTCATTATGAGTTTTAAAAGCCTTTTGAGCATCACAAGAACAAGCAGGTAACTTAGTAATTGCATCAAACTGTTTTCAATAAGCATTTAATCTATGATAGTAATCAGACAAAGAAGAACCATTTTGTTTCAGAGAATTAATTTGTTGATATAGATTAAATGTTTCAGAACCATTGATTTTATCATAAGTCTTGTGAGTCCCTTAAATAACGAGATGGTTAACCAATAGAAAGTGTAAAATACAACAAGTCTAATAATCACTAGATATGGACTAGTATTACTTGTAAATAAAGATGCAAGATATATAAACAAAGTAATACAAGACTTAAAGCAATAAACAAATAAAGTGGACCATTATGTATGTTTCATGGGTATTTTATTTATTGATGTGTAAATAAAATACAAGGTTGTTGCGGAATCAAGATAACACAATTAAGTGAGTATCCTAACAACCTATGATTACAATATGATCTATGTTTGTCAAATAACTCTTTGGGATCGAGATACTTAAAGTTGTGAAGTATCCCTGTTTAAGATCGAGAGTATTTGGACAAGTTCACTTAAATGCAAAAGGAATGCTTAAAAGTATTTTTGTTCAAGGAATGACTTAGTATTTATAGGCAACAAATTCACCAGTGAATTTGTGCCGTACAAATATGGTTGGCATACATTTAATGATCCGACAAGAACATTAAATGTATTAGATAAGAATAAGGATAAAGTCACATCAAGTGTACGTGTATCCTTTTATCCAACCACCTTAACACACGTATACTTTTGTTAAAGAACAAGTGGATTGTTCTTTGGAAAGTGTGTTAAAGGCTAAAGTCAATCCTCGATATTAGTGTTCAGACTTGCAGGATCTAGAACACTAACAATCCTCCAGTGTGCAGATCTGGTAAGACTTTCCAGTGGACTCCGCCATTTGTCAGTCTTCTTTCTTCAGACTTCAGTCTTTGACTTCAGTCAGAATGTCTTCAGTAGAATAGATCTGGACTGGGGTGAAGTCTTCAGTGAGCTCCAGTAGTCGGGTCTGGAGCGAGACCAGCAAAACAAGTTTCTTAACAAACCTAAATAAGGTTCCAGTAGTCCAGTCTGGAGCCAGTCCAGTAAGTCTGGACTAAATCTGGACCTAACAAATTCCCCCTATTTGTTTAGAAATAATGCAAGTATTTTTCAGACTTATAGATATACAAATTTGTATGTCTGGAAAACACTTGGTCGATTTAAGTCTAATCTAAGTTACTGGAAAACACTTTATAGATCATGAGTGTTTTCAGTTTCATCTTTTAAGTTCTAACTTAGACTAAATCTGGTCATTCTACTTGTAAAATTTAAAAATTTGCAACTATTATTACTTTCACCAAAAAGGAAAATAATTACAACTTTCTTAATACAATAATTACAACAAGTACAATGATACAAAGATTCAGGCCCTTCTTCTAGATATCCTTTCTGGTGCATCTTCAGAAGCCTTCCTCTTGGGAGATGGAGATGATGGAACAGACACTGGTGGTCTTAGACCCAACACAGCTTCCATTTGTTTGATTCTCTTCCAGACCTTTTCAATTCTCTTCATAAAAGCCTTTACGTCTGGAGAGAGATCAGTTTTGCCTTTGAAGGTCATTCCAATCTCTTTTAGTTCAGTCCAACCAAATGCTTGGACTGACGTATCCTTCCTTTCATCAGTGAAGTTACCTTCTCTGGTCAACTTCACATTAAACTTAGTCATACCTTGATGTTGTTCAGCCAGAGTGATTTCAGCATTTATAATTCTTCTTGCATTGGCCCTGAACGTCATCATTTCTTCAAACTTTGCCTTTTGTTTAGCCAACTGAACCAAATCTTCAGTATCCCTGGATACACCACTCTGTTGTCCTTCAGTGGACTGGTGTTCTTTATTTATCTTCAGAGTTGTATCCAAAGGAATAAAAGTGCCAAGATCACCATCTTTAATTGCCTTCAGTTGCTTGGCAGTAAGTTTGGGTAGACCAGTCATCCTCTTTCTGTATTCCACTTCCAGAGCTCCAGCATTCCTTCTTATTTTCTTCTGGAGGCTTACCAGCTCCTCCTTTCTCTGTCTGATCAACTCTGGAATGGTTACACCATAGATCAACGAGTCATATACCTGCTCTTCTTCAGCATAAAATGAGCGTATATGAACATCGTCCAGTGCATCAAGACATTGTTGAACTCTGGGATCCTCCTTCATCCTTTTGAAAACTTCAATGTTTACGCCTAACCTGCCAGCGTTATAGGAGTCCAGAGTACCCATTGTAGCCATATCCCTATGATGGGCCAGCAGTTCATTCTTCTGGTTAGTCTTGAATATTTCTATCATGATACACTGTTGATTTAACTTCCTTGAAGTCTCATTGTCAACATCTTCTTCAATCTGTTCTTCTTCACCAGACACCATCTTTTCTTTCCCTTTAACTGTCTTTAGTGTGGTAGGGATGTCTGGGAAGTGGTGGTGGTGGTGGTGGTGGTGGTGGTGGTGGTGGTGGTGGTGGTGGTGGTGGTGGTGGTGGTGGTGGTGGTGGTGGTGGTGGTGGTGGTGGTGGTGGTGGTGGTGGTGGTGGTGGTGGTGGTGGTGGTGGTGGTGGTGGTGGTGGTGGTGGTGGTGGTGGTGGTGGTGGTGGTGGTGGTGGTGGTGGTGGTGGTGGTGGTGGTGGTGGTGGTGGTGGTGGTGGTGGTGGTGGTGGTGGTGGTGGTGGTGGTGGTGGTGGTGGTGGTGGTGGTGGTGGTGGTGGTGGTGGTGGTGGTGGTGGTGGTGGTGGTGGTGGTGGTGGTGGTGGTGGTGGTGGTGGTGGTGGTGGTGGTGGTGGTGGTGGTGGTGGTGGTGGTGGTGGTGGTGGTGGTGGTGGTGGTGGTGGTGGTGGTGGTGGTGGTGGTGGTGGTGGTGGTGGTGGTGGTGGTGGTGGTGGTGGTGGTGGTGGTGGTGGTGGTGGTGGTGGTGGTGGTGGTGGTGGTGGTGGTGGTGGTGGTGGTGGTGGTGGTGGTGGTGGTGGTGGTGGTGGTGGTGGTGGTGGTGGTGGTGGTGGTGGTGGTGGTGGTGGTGGTGGTGGTGGTGGTGGTGGTGGTGGTGGTGGTGGTGGTGGTGGTGGTGGTGGTGGTGGTGGTGGTGGTGGTGGTGGTGGTGGTGGTGGTGGTGGTGGTGGTGGTGGTGGTGGTGGTGGTGGTGGTGGTGGTGGTGGTGGTGGTGGTGGTGGTGGTGGTGGTGGTGGTGGTGGTGGTGGTGGTGGTGGTGGTGGTGGTGGTGGTGGTGGTGGTGGTGGTGGTGGTGGTGGTGGTGGTGGTGGTGGTGGTGGTGGTGGTGGTGGTGGTGGTGGTGGTGGTGGTGGTGGTGGTGGTGGTGGTGGTGGTGGTGGTGGTGGTGGTGGTGGTGGTGGTGGTGGTGGTGGTGGTGGTGGTGGTGGTGGTGGTGGTGGTGGTGGTGGTGGTGGTGGTGGTGGTGGTGGTGGTGGTGGTGGTGGTGGTGGTGGTGGTGGTGGTGGTGGTGGTGGTGGTGGTGGTGGTGGTGGTGGTGGTGGTGGTGGTGGTGGTGGTGGTGGTGGTGGTGGTGGTGGTGGTGGTGGTGGTGGTGGTGGTGGTGGTGGTGGTGGTGGTGGTGGTGGTGGTGGTGGTGGTGGTGGTGGTGGTGGTGGTGGTGGTGGTGGTGGTGGTGGTGGTGGTGGTGGTGGTGGTGGTGGTGGTGGTGGTGGTGGTGGTGGTGGTGGTGGTGGTGGTGGTGGTGGTGGTGGTGGTGGTGGTGGTGGTGGTGGTGGTGGTGGTGGTGGTGGTGGTGGTGGTGGTGGTGGTGGTGGTGGTGGTGGTGGTGGTGGTGGTGGTGGTGGTGGTGGTGGTGGTGGTGGTGGTGGTGGTGGTGGTGGTGGTGGTGGTGGTGGTGGTGGTGGTGGTGGTGGTGGTGGTGGTGGTGGTGGTGGTGGTGGTGGTGGTGGTGGTGGTGGTGGTGGTGGTGGTGGTGGTGGTGGTGGTGGTGGTGGTGGTGGTGGTGGTGGTGGTGGTGGTGGTGGTGGTGGTGGTGGTGGTGGTGGTGGTGGTGGTGGTGGTGGTGGTGGTGGTGGTGGTGGTGGTGGTGGTGGTGGTGGTGGTGGTGGTGGTGGTGGTGGTGGTGGTGGTGGTGGTGGTGGTGGTGGTGGTGGTGGTGGTGGTGGTGGTGGTGGTGGTGGTGGTGGTGGTGGTGGTGGTGGTGGTGGTGGTGGTGGTGGTGGTGGTGGTGGTGGTGGTGGTGGTGGTGGTGGTGGTGGTGGTGGTGGTGGTGGTGGTGGTGGTGGTGGTGGTGGTGGTGGTGGTGGTGGTGGTGGTGGTGGTGGTGGTGGTGGTGGTGGTGGTGGTGGTGGTGGTGGTGGTGGTGGTGGTGGTGGTGGTGGTGGTGGTGGTGGTGGTGGTGGTGGTGGTGGTGGTGGTGGTGGTGGTGGTGGTGGTGGTGGTGGTGGTGGTGGTGGTGGTGGTGGTGGTGGTGGTGGTGGTGGTGGTGGTGGTGGTGGTGGTGGTGGTGGTGGTGGTGGTGGTGGTGGTGGTGGTGGTGGTGGTGGTGGTGGTGGTGGTGGTGGTGGTGGTGGTGGTGGTGGTGGTGGTGGTGGTGGTGGTGGTGGTGGTGGTGGTGGTGGTGGTGGTGGTGGTGGTGGTGGTGGTGGTGGTGGTGGTGGTGGTGGTGGTGGTGGTGGTGGTGGTGGTGGTGGTGGTGGTGGTGGTGGTGGTGGTGGTGGTGGTGGTGGTGGTGGTGGTGGTGGTGGTGGTGGTGGTGGTGGTGGTGGTGGTGGTGGTGGTGGTGGTGGTGGTGGTGGTGGTGGTGGTGGTGGTGGTGGTGGTGGTGGTGGTGGTGGTGGTGGTGGTGGTGGTGGTGGTGGTGGTGGTGGTGGTGGTGGTGGTGGTGGTGGTGGTGGTGGTGGTGGTGGTGGTGGTGGTGGTGGTGGTGGTGGTGGTGGTGGTGGTGGTGGTGGTGGTGGTGGTGGTGGTGGTGGTGGTGGTGGTGGTGGTGGTGGTGGTGGTGGTGGTGGTGGTGGTGGTGGTGGTGGTGGTGGTGGTGGTGGTGGTGGTGGTGGTGGTGGTGGTGGTGGTGGTGGTGGTGGTGGTGGTGGTGGTGGTGGTGGTGGTGGTGGTGGTGGTGGTGGTGGTGGTGGTGGTGGTGGTGGTGGTGGTGGTGGTGGTGGTGGTGGTGGTGGTGGTGGTGGTGGTGGTGGTGGTGGTGGTGGTGGTGGTGGTGGTGGTGGTGGTGGTGGTGGTGGTGGTGGTGGTGGTGGTGGTGGTGGTGGTGGTGGTGGTGGTGGTGGTGGTGGTGGTGGTGGTGGTGGTGGTGGTGGTGGTGGTGGTGGTGGTGGTGGTGGTGGTGGTGGTGGTGGTGGTGGTGGTGGTGGTGGTGGTGGTGGTGGTGGTGGTGGTGGTGGTGGTGGTGGTGGTGGTGGTGGTGGTGGTGGTGGTGGTGGTGGTGGTGGTGGTGGTGGTGGTGGTGGTGGTGGTGGTGGTGGTGGTGGTGGTGGTGGTGGTGGTGGTGGTGGTGGTGGTGGTGGTGGTGGTGGTGGTGGTGGTGGTGGTGGTGGTGGTGGTGGTGGTGGTGGTGGTGGTGGTGGTGGTGGTGGTGGTGGTGGTGGTGGTGGTGGTGGTGGTGGTGGTGGTGGTGGTGGTGGTGGCGATAACGGGTGGTGATAGATGGTGGCGGTAGGTGGTGACTGGTGGTGGTAGCGGCATGTGGTAGTGGTGATAGGTGGTGGTGGTGGTGGTTGAGTTTGTGTGGTGGTGGTGGGGTGGTGGAGTTGTTTGAGGAATTGAAGGTGGTGGTGGTGGTGGCATTGATTCTGGTGGTGGTTGAGTGGGTTCTGGTGGAGGTATTTCTGGTGCAATTGAAGGTATTTCTGGTGAAGGTGTTGGCATTTCAGGTTGAATTTCTTCTTCTTGAACATCTTCACCAAGAAAGTTTAAATTTGCATCAAATCCCTCAGACATGGGGGAGTCAACATCATCCCATTCTGGAATATTCCCAACAAACTGTTCACCAGACTGTGCACCAGATTGTGCACCAGTCTCTATACCAACATCAACATTTAAATCAAGTGGAGCCTCTTGCTCACCAGCAGCCTCTTCTTCAGTATGAACAACTTCAACACCCTCTTCAACAACCTGGCCAATATCTTCTTGTACTACAGCCTGGACTTCAGTGTCCACTCTCTGTTCAAATTGTACAAGAGATTCAATATTTTCTTCAAAGATGGGAGAACCATCAATATTTATTGTATCACCAGGATGGGTTGATGGGTTTACCTGGACTCCTCCCCTCATCAGACGCCTATGAGTTCTTGGTCGTCTGGAAAGCTCAACAGTTGCTAGACTTGAGCTTTCTGGAGCCACCTGCCTAATTGGTTGTATCATCTCTACAACCTGCACTTCATCACCAGATGGTTCTTCAACATCTTGAACCCTTTCTGGCGCCACATTCTCTTCCAGTCTTTGGAACGAGAGCATGGACTGAGGAATATCTACCTCACCATCTCTTGATTGTAAATTGTTCAGATCTCTTAAAAACTCACTCATAGAAAAATGAGTAGTATTAACATCATATTGGTCTCCTAGACCATTCTTGAACATCAGGGAAAGAAAACGAATATAAGGAACATGGGGTTTTCTCCCCTTTGCCTTCAGACGATCCACCAAATCATTAAATAGGATCTGAGCAAAATCCACCCTTATCCCAAACCATAGACAATAGGCAATCTGGAGTTGCGTTTGATTTATTTGATCTAGTCCTCCAGAACTACCTCCAAGACACTCTACCAAATGAGTGAAGAAAAATCTCCACGAATCTGTAAGCCTACTCATATAAATGGTTCCTTTTCTCAATAACTGTCCATTTTCATCAACTATTTCGGTGTGCCCCATCACTCTGCACACTTCTCTGAGATTAACGCCTGTTGGAAGATCCATGGGCTGCTCATTCTGGTCATGATAATTTAAATGAAGTACAGACCTGAGCAAGCTTACTGAGAAACCTAACCGTCTGGTACCTCCCTTGAGAGTGTAAGAAATTGTAGATGTTTCTTCGTTGTAAAAAGCTGAGTACCAGAACTCACATAAGTAGTCATGGTACATTTTCCCTGGATTTAGGGTAAATGCACCATACAAAGGACATGAGAGAAAGAAGGTATTCAATCTCCCAATGATAGACTGTGCTGAATGAACACTGGAAAGTTTTGCCATCCAGTTATTCATATTGATACGAATGGCTTTCGCATCAAGAGAAATATGTCTTGGTCTAACTACATCTTCGACCGGAGCATATTCGGTAGAAAGAAGATTTCTAGGTGCCATAGATTATAGATGAAAGATGAAATTGAATGAATATATAAGGTTTTATGAAGAATTTAATGAAAGAAGTAAATATGAGAGTTTTATGATTGGAAAATGAATGAAGAAATTTAATGAAGGAATTTGAGAATTTGGGAGTAAATGTTCGAAGTAAATGTAAGTTGAAAGTGAAAGTGGGTATATATAGGAAGGATAATGTGGAACTCAAACGTTTAATTTGAATTTATCAAATAACATTTTTGATCGGGTTTTGAGATCCGCATTAAATTGTATCACATCACCCATAAATGGTTGATGGTTCACCGCCCACAAAAACTAACCAACTTGTACCTTTTTGTTTTCCCAAAGTAAAAAGACCATCATTGTTTTGAAAAATTTACATGCCACGTAGGATTCAAGATAAATATCTTTGAAAAGGTTTGCTTACGTGGCACATACAAAGACCAAGTATTTTGAAAATATCATGACAAATTTCAGTACATCTGGAGGTTGACTAGACGCTCCAGTATCACTGGTGGATTAGTCCAGTGAAGCATGTACTGATGGTACACTGGAGGGACACTCCAGTAAAGTACCAGTGAACAACCAATTTTGAAAGACTGGAAACCTTAAACTTGCACGTCAACTAATACAGACAAATGAGAGGGACACATTTACAAGAAGACATAAGTCAACTCAAACACGCACTTCAACCTGTCCATACCAGTGAGAGGGACATATTTACAAAGCACCAGTAATATTTTCTGAAGAATTTGTCCAGTGAGAAAATTAATTCCCCTTGAACTTAAACATTTTTAAGAGAAAATATTTTTCAAGTCTTCCCTGGAATGTTGATCCAGAAATAAATTTTTGAATCTTTTTAAGAGAAAATATTTTTCAAGTCTTCCCTGGAATGTTGATCCAGAAATAAATTTTTGAATCTTTAAATCAAAGATCCTTAGTAGTACACAATGGCGTTCAATACCAAGGTTCCAGATTTAAGGGTTTAACATTCCCAACTCACCAACAAGATATTCAAAAGTTTTTACATCCAGTGGTTTAGTAAAAATGTCAGCGAGTTGTTTGTCAGTGGGAATAAAATGGAGTTCAATGTTGTTTTTCATAATATGATCGCGAATGAAATGGTACCTTAGATCAATGTGTTTGGTTCTGGAGTGCATGACTGGATTGTTGGAGATAGCGATGGCACTGGTATTATCACAAAAGATTGGAGTTTTTGAATATTTAATACCATAATCAAGCAACTGGTTCTTCATCCAGAGTATCTGAGCACAACAACTGGCTGCAGACACGTATTCAGCTTCAGCAGTGGATAATGAAACTGAAGTTTGCTTCTTACTGGTCCAGCTGACCAGTTTGCCACCTAGGAAATGACATCCACCAGTTGTGGATTTCCTATCTATCTTGCAACCTGCATGATCTGAATCTGAATAACCCATTAGATCCATTCCAGAGCCTTTGGGGTACCAAAGACCTAGACTGGGAGCACCTTTTAGGTACTTCAGTATGCGCTTTACAGCGAGCATATGAGATTCCTTTGGATTAGACTGATATCTGGCACATAAACATGTTGAAAACATAATATCTGGTCTACTGGCCGTTAAATACATCAGTGAACCAACCATGCCTCTAAAGACAGTGGTGTTCACTGGTTTGCCATCTGGATCCGAGTCCAGTGTCAGTGGTGCAGAAATTGGAGTTGGTTTAGATGGTGAAGAATTCATATCGAATTTCTTTAAAAGATCTCTAACATATTTTTCCTGATTAATAAAAATTCCATCTTTGTTTTGCTTAATCTGGAGTCCAAGAAAATATGTTAATTCACCCATCAAACTCATTTCATATTCAGTGGACATGATTTTAGAAAATTTCTTGCACATGTTTTCATCAGTAGACCCAAAAATTATATCATCAACATAAATTTGTACCATTAACAGATTACCTTTCTCATGAAGAATGAACAAGGTATTGTCAATTGCACCTCGTTTAAAACCATTTTTCAACAAATGTTTAGTCAGAGTATCATACCAGGCACGTGGGGCTTGTCTGAGGCCATATAGCGCTTTGTCCAGACGATATACCCAATGTGGATGCTTGTCATCAACGAAACCTGGAGGTTGTCTGACGTAAACTTCTTCTTCAAGCTTCCCATTCAAGAAAGCACTCTTTACGTCCATCTGGTAGACCTTGAACTGGTGATTAGCAGCGAATGCTAAGAAAATTCTGATCGCTTCAAGTCTAGCCACTGGAGCAAAAGATTCATCAAAGTCGACATCTGACTGGCAGTAGCCTTGTGCTACCAGTCTGGCCTTGTTTCTTATTACGTGGCCATCTTCATCTACTTTGTTTCTGAAGACCCATCTTGTTCCAATTGGTTCTTTCTTTCCAACTGGGAAAGGAACCAGATACCATACTTTGTTCCTTTCAAACTGGTGAAGCTCTTCTTGCATAGCAGTCACCCAGTTTGGATCTTCCAGAGCCTCGTCAATCTTCTTAGGTTCTATCAAAGATAGAAAACTGACGTATAAGCATTGATTACTGGAGGCTCTTCTGGTCTGAACACCACGACTGGAGTCACCTAAGATCTGATCAATAGGGTGAGCTTTTGTCCATCTGGAGTACTGACCAGGATTGTTACTGACAACAATATCAGTGCAAGAATTCAGTTGAGTCTCCTCTGGAGTTGATTCTGGAGGAGGGTCTTGCCAAATTACTTCAGTATGCGCTTTACAGCGAGCATATGAGATTCCTTTGGATTAGACTGATATCTGGCACATAAACATGTTGAAAACATAATATCTGGTCTACTGGCCGTTAAATACATCAGTGAACCAACCATGCCTCTAAAGACAGTGGTGTTCACTGGTTTGCCATCTGGATCCGAGTCCAGTGTCAGTGGTGCAGAAATTGGAGTTGGTTTAGATGGTGAAGAATTCATATCGAATTTCTTTAAAAGATCTCTAACATATTTTTCCTGATTAATAAAAATTCCATCTTTGTTTTGCTTAATCTGGAGTCCAAGAAAATATGTTAATTCACCCATCAAACTCATTTCATATTCAGTGGACATGATTTTAGAAAATTTCTTGCACATGTTTTCATCAGTAGACCCAAAAATTATATCATCAACATAAATTTGTACCATTAACAGATTACCTTTCTCATGAAGAATGAACAAGGTATTGTCAATTGCACCTCGTTTAAAACCATTTTTCAACAAATGTTTAGTCAGAGTATCATACCAGGCACGTGGGGCTTGTCTGAGGCCATATAGCGCTTTGTCCAGACGATATACCCAATGTGGATGCTTGTCATCAACGAAACCTGGAGGTTGTCTGACGTAAACTTCTTCTTCAAGCTTCCCATTCAAGAAAGCACTCTTTACGTCCATCTGGTAGACCTTGAACTGGTGATTAGCAGCGAATGCTAAGAAAATTCTGATCGCTTCAAGTCTAGCCACTGGAGCAAAAGATTCATCAAAGTCGACATCTGACTGGCAGTAGCCTTGTGCTACCAGTCTGGCCTTGTTTCTTATTACGTGGCCATCTTCATCTACTTTGTTTCTGAAGACCCATCTTGTTCCAATTGGTTCTTTCTTTCCAACTGGGAAAGGAACCAGATACCATACTTTGTTCCTTTCAAACTGGTGAAGCTCTTCTTGCATAGCAGTCACCCAGTTTGGATCTTCCAGAGCCTCGTCAATCTTCTTAGGTTCTATCAAAGATAGAAAACTGACGTATAAGCATTGATTACTGGAGGCTCTTCTGGTCTGAACACCACGACTGGAGTCACCTAAGATCTGATCAATAGGGTGAGCTTTTGTCCATCTGGAGTACTGACCAGGATTGTTACTGACAACAATATCAGTGCAAGAATTCAGTTGAGTCTCCTCTGGAGTTGATTCTGGAGGAGGGTCTTGCCAAATTACTTCAGTATCTTCATCTGAGTCATTTAAATCACGATTTGCATCATGAAATTCTTCACCAGAAGACATTTCTGGTAAATTCTCAACTGACACTGATACTGGAGTAGTACGCACATCTGAACCAATATTAATTTCAGAGGGTAGTTTGAAAATAATAGAGGGATAGAATGGAGTACTACTGGAGAGTTTCTTTTTCTGAACAGGTTCCAGATCAGGATGACTGGAAACTGTGTCTGGTGAATCTTCAAATTTGTCGTTTATAGGATCAGATTCACAAAAGACAATTGGTGTTACTGGGGGAGTAACAGGGACTAGCTTCTTGTTGATTGATGCATTTGATTCATCAAATGTTACATGAATTGACTCATGGACCTTCTCCAGTCTCTTGTTGTAGACTCTGAAGGCCTTGCGAATGGCTGAATAGCCTAAGAAATACCCTTCATCAGCTTTGGCATCAAATTTGCCTAGCTGACTGGAGTCGTTCAGGATGTAAACTGGACATCCAAAAACGTGAAAATAACCAATGTTTGGTTTTCTATTTCTTAAGACTTCATAGGCTGTCTTTTTGTGTCTTTTGATGTACACTGATCGATTCTGGGTGTGGCAAGCAGTTGCAATTGCTTCCGCCCAGAAACTGGTAGACAGTCCAGATTCAGCAAGCATACTTCTGGCAGCTTCTATCAGCGTTCGATTTTTCCTTTCCACAACTCCATTTTGCTCTGGAGAGCGGGCTGAAGAGAAGTTCTGGGAGATGCCAGTGTCAGTACAGAATGACTCCAGAGTTGCATTCTGGAATTCTGTTCCATTGTCACTTCTTAACTGACACACTTTTCGACTGTACTTGAGCTCAATTTGCTTTATATAGACTGATATCTGGCACATAACATGTTGAAAACATAATATCTGGTCTACTGGCCGTTAAATACATCAGTGAACCAACCATGCCTCTAAAGACAGTGGTGTTCACTGGTTTGCCATCTGGATCCGAGTCCAGTGTCAGTGGTGCAGAAATTGGAGTTGGTTTAGATGGTGAAGAATTCATATCGAATTTCTTTAAAAGATCTCTAACATATTTTTCCTGATTAATAAAATTCCATCTTTGTTTTGCTTAATCTGGAGTCCAAGAAAATATGTTAATTCACCCATCAAACTCATTTCATATTCAGTGGACATGATTTTAGAAAATTTCTTGCACATGTTTTCATCAGTAGACCCAAAAATTATATCATCAACATAAATTTGTACCATTAACAGATTACCTTTCTCATGAAGAATGAACAAGGTATTGTCAATTGCACCTCGTTTAAAACCATTTTTCAACAAATGTTTAGTCAGAGTATCATACCAGGCACGTGGGGCTTGTCTGAGGCCATATAGCGCTTTGTCCAGACGATATACCCAATGTGGATGCTTGTCATCAACGAAACCTGGAGGTTGTCTGACGTAAACTTCTTCTTCAAGCTTCCCATTCAAGAAAGCACTCTTTACGTCCATCTGGTAGACCTTGAACTGGTGATTAGCAGCGAATGCTAAGAAAATTCTGATCGCTTCAAGTCTAGCCACTGGAGCAAAAGATTCATCAAAGTCGACATCTGACTGGCAGTAGCCTTGTGCTACCAGTCTGGCCTTGTTTCTTATTACGTGGCCATCTTCATCTACTTTGTTTCTGAAGACCCATCTTGTTCCAATTGGTTCTTTCTTTCCAACTGGGAAAGGAACCAGATACCATACTTTGTTCCTTTCAAACTGGTGAAGCTCTTCTTGCATAGCAGTCACCCAGTTTGGATCTTCCAGAGCCTCGTCAATCTTCTTAGGTTCTATCAAAGATAGAAAACTGACGTATAAGCATTGATTACTGGAGGCTCTTCTGGTCTGAACACCACGACTGGAGTCACCTAAGATCTGATCAATAGGGTGAGCTTTTGTCCATCTGGAGTACTGACCAGGATTGTTACTGACAACAATATCAGTGCAAGAATTCAGTTGAGTCTCCTCTGGAGTTGATTCTGGAGGAGGGTCTTGCCAAATTACTTCAGTATCTTCATCTGAGTCATTTAAATCACGATTTGCATCATGAAATTCTTCACCAGAAGACATTTCTGGTAAATTCTCAACTGACACTGATACTGGAGTAGTACGCACATCTGAACCAATATTAATTTCAGAGGGTAGTTTGAAAATAATAGAGGGATAGAATGGAGTACTACTGGAGAGTTTCTTTTTCTGAACAGGTTCCAGATCAGGATGACTGGAAACTGTGTCTGGTGAATCTTCAAATTTGTCGTTTATAGGATCAGATTCACAAAAGACAATTGGTGTTACTGGGGGAGTAGTACGCACATCTGAACCAATATTAATTTCAGAGGGTAGTTTGAAAATAATAGAGGGATAGAATGGAGTACTACTGGAGAGTTTCTTTTTCTGAACAGGTTCCAGATCAGGATGACTGGAAACTGTGTCTGGTGAATCTTCAAATTTGTCGTTTATAGGATCAGATTCACAAAAGACAATTGGTGTTACTGGGGGAGTAGTACGCACATCTGAACCAATATTAATTTCAGAGGGTAGTTTGAAAATAATAGAGGGATAGAATGGAGTACTACTGGAGAGTTTCTTTTTCTGAACAGGTTCCAGATCAGGATGACTGGAAACTGTGTCTGGTGAATCTTCAAATTTGTCGTTTATAGGATCAGATTCACAAAAGACAATTGGTGTTACTGGGGGAGTAACAGGGACTAGCTTCTTGTTGATTGAGGCATTTGATTCATCAAATGTTACATGAATTGACTCATGGACCTTCTCCAGTCTCTTGTTGTAGACTCTGAAGGCCTTGCGAATGGCTGAATAGCCTAAGAAATACCCTTCATCAGCTTTGGCATCAAATTTGCCTAGCTGACTGGAGTCGTTCAGGATGTAAACTGGACATCCAAAAACGTGAAAATAACCAATGTTTGGTTTTCTATTTCTTAAGACTTCATAGGCTGTCTTTTTGTGTCTTTTGATGTACACTGATCGATTCTGGGTGTGGCAAGCAGTTGCAATTGCTTCCGCCCAGAAACTGGTAGACAGTCCAGATTCAGCAAGCATACTTCTGGCAGCTTCTATCAGCGTTCGATTTTTCCTTTCCACAACCATCATTTCCAAACGTGATGGAGGGTCCATCAGAAATGGTGAACTCCTCCAGTAGGGTCTTACATCCGGTCATCGTCCTGCCAGCTGCACTGTCAAGATACCAGATAAGCTTCTTTCGATCGCCCTACACATACACCAGATATTGATCAGTTAGATTTGGGAACCCATCGACTGATGGGTTCACTGGACCCTCCCTTATAGGTCCCTGGGGCAATCTGGTCTAGTTCACTATGTTCAATAGTGGTCTTAGAAGAGAAGACCACTGGGGTTGATGGTTTTAAAACCTTTTCATTTTTCTCAACTGGAGAAATAAATTTGTCTTTCTTTGAAAAAGGTTTTGTATTTTGTCTAGGGCCAGATGAAGTACCCTCAAGAAAGTTTAATCTTGCATTAAAACTTTGTGATTGACGAGTCAGAATTTGAATCTGGCTCTCTATCCTGGACAAAATATTTTCTTCAGATGATACCTTAGCCTTTCCAGTCAAAGGCTTTGGTAAGGGTTTGGTCTGAGGTAAAGGTCTATTCTGCTTCACCTTTTTAACTGGAGCAGTCATCTGGACAGCTCCAGTCTTAACCTCTGGGGATTGAACTGGGTCTAAATTGGTCTTGGGTGTTTCAGGCATATCATAAACAGTTGTGGGCCTTAACACCTCTGGTAATCGATCGATTACTGGTATTAATGATGCAACATTAGTATTTCCATCTAAATATGCACGTTTTTGAGCAGGAAATTGTTTAACTGAAGCATCATATGGCTTTTTAGTTTCTAGCCATGACTTTATTACCAGTTTTTCTTTCTCTAAAATGATCTCAAGATCTTGCTTTTCTTGAATCAATTGTTCAGTTACCAGAACCTGGGCTTGAAATGCCAGTTCAATGTCTTGAAGCTCTTTTAATTTTGATTTTAAAGCATTTATTTCAGAAGAATCTGTTTCTAGACCATTTACACAATCAGATCTAACAGTTTCTACAAAAATTAAATCAGAATTTAAAGCTTCAGCAATGTCCAGTTTTAGTTCTTGGTCAGTTGCATTATCATAATCACTAACCTTTTTAATAACAATGTCCACCCATCGTCCAGATGTGACATCTTCCTTCACCAGGTGCTCATCAACTTCCAGAGCCATGTAACAGCAATCTCTTTCTTCTTCTTCATCAACAGATGAGTCATCAGAAGGAACCCACTTCTCTTCAGTTGTAGCAATCAACACTACCTTCCAGTCCTTGTTGAATACGATGCCCTGAGCAACATTGAATAAGACTGATGATTTCAGCAGCAGCTTCACTTTTGGACCTCAGAAAGATCACCCAACAATATCTGGAGAACTCATCTATGATCACCAGGGTGTATCTTTTACCAGCACGAGTCTGAACGTTCACTGGACCAAAAAGATCCATATGAAGCATGTGAAGAGGTTCAGTAATGCTGAAATTCTGTCTGGTCTTGAAACTGGTACGCTTTTGCTTACCCATCTCACATCCTGGACATGGTCTTTCCTTTTTGAAGGAGACTGAAGGTATCCCATCTGCAAGTTGTTTTCTGGACAACTTGTTAATGTTTTTGAAGTTTAAATGGGATAACCTTTTATGCCATAACCAGTTTGTGTCTTCATCAGCTTGAGTATAGAAACACTGCTCTGAAGGAGAGCTTTCCATATCCATCACGTACACATTCCCTTTTCTGGGAGCAATCAACACTACCTTCCAGTCCTTGTTGAATACGATGCCCTGAGCAACATTGAATAAGACTGATGATTTCAGCAGCAGCTTCACTTTTGGACCTCAGAAAGATCACCCAACAATATCTGGAGAACTCATCTATGATCACCAGGGTGTATCTTTTACCAGCACGAGTCTGAACGTTCACTGGACCAAAAAGATCCATATGAAGCATGTGAAGAGCTTCAGCAATGTCCAGTTTTAGTTCTTGGTCAGTTGCATTATCATAATCACTAACCTTTTTAATAACAATGTCCACCCATCGTCCAGATGTGACATCTTCCTTCACCAGGTGCTCATCAACTTCCAGAGCCATGTAACAGCAATCTCTTTCTTCTTCTTCATCAACAGATGAGTCATCAGAAGGAACCCACTTCTCTTCAGTTGTAGCAATCATGCACTTATTATTTGTTTCCATTTGTTGTGCCATGAGAGCAATTTGGGCCTTAAGCTTTTTATATTTCAATTTATAGCTATCATCAGGCTTATTATGAGAAGAGAATGGACCAGGCTTGGATGCAAACTGGTTGGACCTGCACTCTTTCATGAAATGACCCTTTTTGCCACACTTAAAGCATGTCAAATTGGTCTTGTCAGTGGAAGAACTGGATGCAAATTGTCCAGATGGCTTATTTGCTCTTGCTTTGAAACGGTTAAACGTTTTAGCAATCATTGCAATAAGGTCATCATCTTCAGTTTCATCACAACAGTCTGGAGAGATTTGACTGGCCTCTCCAGAATCCATAAGTTCAGACACCATCTTCTTCATAGAAAATACATTCTCAGAAGATATCAGTGCTGTACTTGGTGGTTCAGAATAACTAACCACATTAGGAGTACTGGAGGCATGGTTAAAAGCATCTTGTTCTGCAACCACTCTCTGAGCTTGATTTTCTTCAGTGTACCTGAAGGCTCCATATAGAGTTGAGAGAGTGTGTGTGTGCAGAGTTTTACCTTGTCGTAAAACAAGTATCATGTGAGACCATTTGGTGGGCAGAATGTCACAAAATTTCTCCAGAAGTATATCCTTGTCCTTCTCAACCCCAAGACCTCTCAATTGGTTTATGATACTCATAAATCTGGTGTAAGTACCAGTGAGAGACTCGTTAGGTTGAGCAAAAAATGACTCATACCTCTTGTTTAAGGAGACCTTTCTGGTGACAATGGTGTCATCTCCTCCTTCATGTTGGTTAAGTAGCTCATCCCACATGGTTTTGGCACTAGGAAAAAGAACTAGTGTGGGAATTAGGGTTTCTGGAACGGCCCCGAGGATCATGTTTTTAAGGAGGGTGTCAAGATTCACCAATCTCCTCTCCTCTTCTGACCAATGTTCCTCCCTCTTTTCCCTTCCCCTTCTAGATCCAGAAGGATCAAGAAGTGGATTGAGAGGTGATGTAGGTACATATGGACCTTCGTTTAAGATCTTCATCATGTTCCTCTCAATACCAGTGACATGCAAAATCATCCTAGCTTTCCACGTACCAAATTCATCACTGTTCCCACTGAATTTAGGAACAGGATTATTCGAGTAGTGCACATGCACGTGTGGAGAAGCAGGAGTAGGAGGAGGAGGTGGAGGATTAGTGTTATTAACGTTTTGTGGTTCATTTTGATCATGCATATTTACATTAGGATCGGGACCAAGACTAAAACCTTGTGTATTTTCTTGGTTAGCCATCAAGAACAGATCTAGGCAATGATTAGCCTTCTGCTCTGATACCAAATGTGAGTCCCTTAAATAACGAGATGGTTAACCAATAGAAAGTGTAAAATACAACAAGTCTAATAATCACTAGATATGGACTAGTATTACTTGTAAATAAAGATGCAAGATATATAAACAAAGTAATACAAGACTTAAAGCAATAAACAAATAAAGTGGACCATTATGTATGTTTCATGGGTATTTCATTTATTGATGTTTAAATAAAATACAAGGTTGTTGCGGAATCAAGATAACACAATTAAGTGAGTATCCTAACAACCTATGATTACAATATGATCTATGTTTGTCAAATAACTCTTTGGGATCGAGATACTTAAAGTTGTGAAGTATCCCTGTTTAAGATCGAGAGTATTTGGACAAGTTCACTTAAATGCAAAAGGAATGCTTAAAAGTATTTTTGTTCAAGGAATGACTTAGTATTTATAGGCAACAAATTCACCAGTGAATTTGTGCCGTACAAATATGGTTGGCATACATTTAATGATCCGACAAGAACATTAAATGTATTAGATAAGAATAAGGATAAAGTCACATCAAGTGCACGTGTATCCTTTTATCCAACCACCTTAACACACGTATACTTTTGTTAAAGAACAAGTGGATTGTTCTTTGGAAAGTGTGTTAAAGGCAAAGTCAATCCTCGATATTAGTGTTCAGACTTGCAGGATCTAGAACACTAACAATCCTCCAGTGTGCAGATCTGGTAAGACTTTCCAGTGGACTCCGCCATTTGTTAAGTCTTCTTCCTTCAGACTTCAGTCTTTGACTTCAGTCAGAATGTCTTCAGTAGAATAGATCTGGACTGGGGTGAAGTCTTCAGTGAGCTAATCTGGAGTATGCTCCAGATTACCTGTACAAGTAAATGCTCACTAGTCTTCATTTATTTCTGGACAAATCTTCAGAGGGACTCCAGATTCCAAGTCTGGAGTAGGTCCAGTAGAATATGTTTTCTGGTCAGATCTTCAGTGAGCTCCAGTAGTCGGGTCTGGAGCGAGACCAGCAAAACAAGTTTCTTAACAAACCTAAATAAGGTTCCAGTAGTCCAGTCTGGAGCCAGTCCAGTAAGTCTGGACTAAATCTGGACCTAACAAGTCTCTTTAAGTTCATTCCAAACTGCAGTAGCATTAGTAGAAAAAATCTGACCTAGATAAAGTTCTTCAGAAATAGAACCTAAAATCCAAGACAATACCACAGAATTGCACATATCCCATTGCCTAGCTAAAGAAGCATCAGAAGTAGACCTTTTACATGATCCATCTATAAAGCCTATTTTATTTTTAGCTTGCAGAGCAATATTCATAGCACAACTCCAAACAGAATAATTCTCAGTTCCTTTCAATTTATGAGCAACAAAAGAAGTAATACTAGAATCAGTAGGATGCAAATATAATTCATCACCAAACACAATAGTAGCAGGAGTGCTACCACTCCCTAAGTCACCACCTCCAGTCATTATTAATCACCTAAGAACTTAATTAAGCAGCAAGACACTTAATAACAAAGTCTATCCAGGATTCCTGAACACTCAAGTGTCAGGTCAAGGACCAATGAAATTAAGGTAAAAATATGCTACCAGTAATCAAGCTCTGGCAATAAAACTGATGGTAGAACAGTTATATAAACAAATTATTAAAGAGATATCCTGATTTTACCAATAATCAGGTAGGATAAGATGTAACCTAATGAGCAGCGGAATTTGAAGTAGACGAATTAGGGCTCAGAAACCCTAATCAAGGAAACACAATCAACAAATCGAAGATCTGAAGTAGAATCCCCAAAAATAATCAAAGATCCCAAAATTCGAAACCCTAATTTTTTTAATTGAACTCTAAACCAAATTAATCAAAAGTATAATTGATTTTAGATCAAAACATACTCGAGATTAACCAGATATCAGAGAACCTGGCTCTGATACCATCTGAAATTATTATTATAGTTTATTAATAAGATATTTGAATGAATAGATTCAAACCTCAAGTAAACAAATACGAACAAGGAGAGAACATTATTATTATTGTTTATAGATTTAATAAGAATACAGAATCGAAACAATATCAAGATGATATTGTTAATGAATAAGAAACCCTAGAGAGAAACTGATATTCGAACAAGATAGATTCAGAAAATATGATTTATTAATTATTTAACAATAACCCTAAATTGGGTATATAAACTATCTTCAGTATTTGCAAAGAAGTCCCTCATCTATCCACCGACTTAGCCTTAAGTCCTTGATACTTGTAACTTGAGCAGCATTAACCCTCCATACAATCATCCAGAAAAGAACCCTGCACAATATCCTAATCACACAATAAGACCTTATGAATATTAAGACTTAAACTGAATTATACATATAAATTTAATAAAAACTTCCCATGTGAACTCAACTTTTGGGAAAGGAATAGAGGTATGTTTATTGTCATCTTGATTCTATATACTTATATATAGTATGTTTCATCACCTTTTCAATTTTATTATAAGTTCCATATAACCAACTTCATGACCATCCATTTTCTATGTTTCACCACCAGCCACTTGAATTGACTTTAGTTGCAAAAACCTATATATAGTAGTAAAAGCAATTTAACTGTGAAGAGTAATATATGATTTGGGTTTATGTTGTAGTATGGCCATTCACTGGAGAGAGAGTTGCAGATCATTATTTTGCTTCTAGTCTATTATGGGTAGTATGTCAAAAAATACGACAGACCACCGATAGTAATCACTGCTACACCAATCCTGTCTTTGAAGCCACAAGACTAAATGCATTTAAGGTTGTTGAAGCTATCGCGTCAGAATTCCCAAATACAATTTGGAGTACCAATGAGGATGGTCACAACTTTATCCAATACGCTGTGATCAATCGATCAGAAAAGATTTACAACCTGTTGTACCAAATGAGCGAACACAAGAATATTTATAAGACAATTAGAGACTCTTCTGGAAATAACCTCTTGCATTTGGCTGCAAGATTGGCACCTTCATACAAATTGAATCTTATATCGGGCGCAGCTATGCAATTACAACGGGAACTCCAATGGTTTAAGGTAAGAAATGACTCAAAGTTTGTCTTTAATTACGCATACAAGATGTTTTCATATTTTTATTATAATCTTGTAGGAAGTAGAAGGATTTGTACGCCCCTTAAACAGGTTACAAAAAAACTCTTCTGGTGAAACACCTGAAATGGTAATTACTAGCCAACACAAGGACTTGGTGATCGAGGGAGAAAAATGGATGAAGGCAACTGCAGAGTCGTACACAATTACAGCTGCTCTCATCACCACGATTGTGTTTGCAGCGGCTATTACAGTGTCTGGAGGAAACAAAGATATAGGAGTAACAAATTTTTCTAGCAAGGCAGCTTTCACAATATTTGTAATGGCAGATGCCATATCATTATTCACGGCCGTGACAGCGTTGTTTATGTTTTTATCGATCCTCACCACACGTTTCGCTGCACAAGACTTTCTCTTCAGGTTGCCTAAAAGGTTGATCATTGGTCTAGCCGCCTTGTTCATCTCGACTACAGCAATGATCATAGCTTTTGGTGCAACATTACTCGTTGTGTCTGGACAAAGGAACTCATGGATTCTTCTTCCGTTAGGTGTATTGACAAGCTTACCAATTACTTCTTTTGTGACGTTGCAGTTTCCTCTTATTGCAGACCTGACGAGTGCTACATATGGTCGTAGTATATTTGTTAATGAGAAATCTCATAACTACTTCTTTTGGAGAAGGAAATTAATTGCTTAATGTTGTTAACTTATATTATATATTTTTTGTATCATTCTCATCAAGTAATAATGGCTTTTTTATGTTTTACACCTTGTTTCCAATCTTTTTTCGAACATTCAGTTGGTATACGACATCAGGGAACCTCACCGTATAATGGTGAAGCCCTGCGCGTACCCTAAACAACAAGATATTGACCATGTGCCGTTACAAGTATTCAGAGGGATAAACCCCAAGGTTTGTCATCCCTAAGGATCGAACTCAAGAAATTGGATAAAACCAGGAGTGCTTCTGACCAGCTAGGCTAGACATTATTGGCTTATGACTTAGGGTGAGGATTCCCTCAAGTTGAATCCCCAACTTTAGTCAAGTTGGAAAATCTTGACCCTTGAATGAAAATCAATGGTCAAGATTCAAAGATCATCTTTGAATTTTGGCCCTTAATTTTCATCCAAAGACCAATATTAGTCATGTTAGGATTAACTTGAGGGAATCCCCTCCCTATGACTTATCTATCTCATCAAACTGGCTCGCCTTCTGAAAATTGAAAATTTTATTTCATCAAATTTCTAGAGGCGGAAATATCCGAAACGGTTTTTGCATGTTTCATTTCACTAGAAAGTCTTCCTTTTAGTGCTTTTTTATATTTATGTTTAGACGTATTATCCTTCAACCATATATAGATGCTTCATTCATTGAAAATATCGGTTTAGACTCGTCTTCATTGACAAAGACAGGGAATCGAACTATGAAATAATGTGGAATAAAATTCAAATATATCAAGAGGAATAAAATCTCTCTCCAATAATAATCGACTTGTTGAAAATGATTGATCTGGCTTAATCATAAAACTTTCTTATCACATAAAATTATACTCCCTCCGTCCCATATTAAGTGTCCTAGTTTTACTTTTGGAGTCTTTTTCTTTCAACTTTGACCATAAATATTTTTGTTTGTGTTATATAACACTTGATATAACATATATGAATTGATTGACTTTTAAATGTACTTTTCATTGATATAACTTTCATCAACTATATATAACACAAACAAAGATATTTACGGTCAAAGTCGGAAGAAAAAGACTTGACCAGTCAAAATAAGACAATTAAAATGAGACGAATGGAGTATTAGTTTTCTTAGTTTGTGTGTGATGTAAAATAAATGCAACTTGGTTGAGTTTAATTTATCGTTAGTTTCAGAAAATGTTGCTAGTATGATTAAAAAAGATGGTACACTTTTTAATTTTGCCATATACGCATTTTCAATATGATATTTATGTTTGCTTAAAAAATTTTTTGAAAAACTTGCTTTGATCAAATAATACAACTAGTCTTCAGCCCCGTCCGATAGACAGGTAGTATCAAAAAATATATATATCAAAGATAAATATCAAAATAACAAAATAGGTGAATATCAAAAAAATAAAAAAAAACCCTTAAACGTTAAAGAAAAATTAAAAATAAATTTTAAATACATTAAATAAAAACGTAAAACAATTCAAATAAGCAGTGACTATCGACAATATAATATAATCATTAAATTTAACAAAAAGTTTGTTTTAAAAAAATTTATACCAAGTCATCAACAAAAACAATCACAAGTGGAATAAGGTCTTTCTTAATAGGGAGTCTTTTTCTCACCTCTTTTTCACTACCAAATCAGTTTTTATCTTCCAAAAACTTTTTGGACGTGTCAAAGAGGCGTAACGCCTCATTCCACATAGCCTAATACTTATCATCAAGGGGTCCCCTAACCACATGTCATAGGCATGTTATCAAAGACACCATGGGCTAAATTCTGGGCGTCTTTATGAGATTGGTTTTCTCACCAAAGACAATAAAAAAAAAGGTAGAGATCCTCTCAAGTTATAAGTAACTTGAAGGATAAAATTGGGATGATTTCGACCTTTATATTAAAATCAAAGGTCAAGATTCAAAAATAATAATTAAATCTTGACCATTGATTTTATTTTTAAAACTTGATTTTTGATTTTAATTCAATAGTCAATAACCATCCAACTTTACCCTTCAAGTTACCCCTAACTTGAGGGAATCTACATCCAAAAAAGAAGGGGAGATGGGATAGGGGTAGGGTGGGTCCAATGTATTTTTTTTGTTTTTTTGTTTTTTGTGTGTAAGAATGAAGATATTGTTGATAGGGGTCAAACTCTAGAGAGCGAAAAAATGATATAGCACTAAGGGTGGAGGGAGTGGGGGAGAGGGTTGAGAGGGAGATGGGGGGGAGATGGGGGAGATGTCGTCCGCCACTCGCGCGAGCTGGAGGAGGGCTGGAGTCGGTGAGCTCCGATCTCGCAGGGGGCTGGGTGAGGGTTGGGGAAGGAGGGACTAAAAGTGACAGCTTTGGAAAGTGAGATGTAACCGTTACAGGGACTATAAGTGCAAGATAACAGGCGCCAGGGACCAAATGTGTAAAGGTGTTGAAACCTTTTTTTTTTTCTTATATATATATACCAATTTAAACTTCCAAAAACACAACTAAAACAATATATTAATTCCTAAAATACCATTTTATTTATAAAAAAAGTACAACGACTAGAAATTAAAACTAATTAAACCATCATAAACTAATTAAAACTACTTAACAATTAAACTAATTAAAACTACTTAGAAATTAAAAGACATTACAAACTAATTAAACCATCTCATATTGTCGTTGCGCCGATATGTTCCAGTTCCTCAATGCGAAATCCGCACTATCAAGTTGTTCAATTGCATTTGGAGGCTGTCGATCTTCAATTGCAAATAATATATATATTGCCACTCAAGTTCGGAACATTCCCTTGCTTGTAAAATAGAAATTTGTTCTCGACGCCATTTCTTTTTGTCATTTAGCTTATGCATAACTGCCTGCAGTTCCTCTCTAAACATTACGTGGTCTAGGATATCGGCCACCATACTGTCCTCTACCTGATTGACAGTCAATGGTGGTTTTGGGAAAGTGATATTTGATGAAGAAGCCATTTGGACGATAGAAATATATATAGATAAAGTGTATGTATATTTGATCTGAAATGTTTGTTTTTTGGGAATGAAAATGTTTGATTATGAAGACAATATGTGAGTCCCTTAATTAACGAGATGGTTAACCAATAGAAAGTGTAAAATACAACAAATCTAATAATCACTAGATATGGACTAGTATTACTTGTAAATAAAGATGCAAGATATATAAACAAAGTAATACAAGACTTAAAGCAATAAACAAATAAAGTGGACCATTATGTATGTTTCATGGGTATTTCATTTATTGATGTTTAAATAAAATACAAGGTTGTTGCGGAATCAAGATAACACAATTAAGTGAGTATCCTAACAACCTATGAGTTACAATATGATCTATGTTTGTCAAATAACTCTTTGGGATCGAGATACTTAAAGTTGTGAAGTATCCCTGTTTTAAGATCGAGAGTATTTGGACAAATTCACTTAAATGCAAAAGGAATGCTTAAAGTATTTTTATCAAGGAAATGACTTTGTATTTATAGGCAACAAATTCACCAGTGAATTTGTGCCGTACAAATATGGTTGGCATACATTTAATGATCCGACAAGAACATTAAATGTATTGGATAAGAATAAGGATAAAGTCACATCAAGTGCAAGTGTATCCTATTATCCAACCACCTTAACACACGTATACTTTGTTAAAAAACAAGTGGATTGTTCTTTGGAAAGTGTGTTAAAGGCAAAAGTCAATCCTCGATATTAGTGTTCAGACTTGCAGGATCTAGAACACTAACAATCCTCCAGTGTGCAGATCTGGTAAGACTTTCCAGTGGACTCCGCCATTTGTTAAGTCTTCTTCCTTCAGACTTCAGTCAGAATGTCTTCAGTAGAGTAGATCTGGACTGGGGTGAAGTCTTCAGTGAGCTAATCTGGAGAATGCTCCAGATTACCTGTATAAGTAAATGCTCACTAGTCTTCAATTATTTCTGGACAAATCTTCAGAGGGATTCCAGATTCCAAGTCTGGAGTAGGTCCAGTAGAATATGTTTTCTGGTCAGATCTTCAGTGAGCTCCAGTAGTCGGGTCTGGAGCGAGACCAGCAAAACAAGTTTCTTTAACAAACCTAAATAAGGTTCCAGTAGTCCAGTCTGGAGCCAGTCCAGTAAGTCTGGACTAAATCTGGACCTAACAAATTCCCCCTATTTGTTTAGAAATAATGCAAGTATTTTTCAGACTTATAGATATACAAATTTGTATGTCTGGAAAACACTTGGTCGATTTAAGTCTAATCTAAGTTACTGGAAAACGCTTTATAGATCATGAGTGTTTTCAGTTTCATCTTTTAAGTTCTAACTTAGACTAAATCTGGTCATTCTACTTGTAAATATAAAAACTTGCAACTATTATTACTTTCATCAAAAGGAAAATAATTACAACTTTCATAAACAAATAATTACAACAAGTACAATGTTAAGAGTTCAGGCCCTTCTTCTTGACGTCCTTTCTGGAGCATCTTCAGTAGCCTTCCTCTTAGGAGATGGAGATGATGGAACAGACACTGGTGGTCTCAGACCCAACACAGCTTCCATTTGTTGAATTCTCTTCCAAACTTTCTCAATTCTTTTCATAAAAGCCTTCACGTCTGGAGAGAGATCAGTCTTGCCTTTGAAAGTCATTCCAATCTCCTTTAGTTCAGTCCATCCAAATGCTTGGACTGAAGTATCTTTTCTTTCATCAGTAAAGTTACCTTTTCTGGTCAACTTTACATTAAACCTGGTCATACCTTGATGATGTTCAGCCAGTGTGATTTCAGCATTAATTATTCTTCTTGTATTGGCCCTGAACTTCATCATTTCATCATATTTAGCCCTTTGCTTAGCCAACTGTATCATATCTTCAGTATCCCTGGATACACCACTCTGTTGTCCTTCAGTGGACTGGTGTTCTTGTCTATTGATCTTCAGAGTTGTATCCAGAGGAATAAAGGTGCTAACATCACCATCTTTAATTGCCTTCAGTTGCTTGGCTGTAAGCTTGGGTAGACCAGTCATTCTCTTTCTGTATTCCAGTTCCAAAGCACCAGCATTTTTTCTAATTTTCTTCTGGAGGCTTACCAGCTCATCCTTTCTTTGTTTGATCAACTCTGGAATGGACACACCATAAATTAATGAGTCATATACCTCTTCTTCTTCAGCATAGAACGAGCGTATATGAACATCATTCAGTGCATCAAGACACTGGTGAACTCTTGGATCCTCTTTCATCCTCTTGAAAACTTCAATATTTACGCCTAATCTGCCAGCGTTGTAGGAGTCCAGAGTACCCATTGTTGCCATATCCCGT
>CM067172.1:125372566-125428924 GCA_034093135.1 Erigeron breviscapus | reverse complement strand
CAATCATAGTTAAACATATCATCACATATCATATCATAAACGTATTTACGGGGAAGCATTTTAGGCATAGGCATCGTCATCTTTAATCCCCGAATACCTCCCATATCAACCCAACCACAATATAGGTTATACATTACCGTTTGGAGGTTATAGTTTATGAAACTATTTTTTGTTGCACCCTCAGCGTGACAAAAGTAGTGTATCTTACCTGGTAGTAGTGTACGCGAGCAACCAAATAGCTAACAGTGCTTAACAGTAATCCCCGACACCTATCGTACGTTAATATATGAAATATAAGTCATTTGGGACCTTAAATGGACTTGAAAACGAACTTAGTTTTGTTCTTACGAACTTAATTCCAAAAAAACGAACTTAAACCATACCGAACGAACTTAGCCTTCAATAAACGAATTTAGACATCTCAAACGAAGTTAATCTTCGTTTCCAAAACGAATTTAGCATTATCAAAACGAATTTAGCTTTCATAAAACAACTTAGGCTCTTCAATTAGCAAACGAATTTGAACCTCATTTCAGCCAAAAACGAACTTAACTTCAAACGAAGGTTATCTTCGTTTGACAAACGAATTTAGATCCCACAAACGAACTTAAAGTTCGTTTTGAACCTTAGCTGAACCAGAAAACGAATTTCATCTTATTTTCGTCCAGAATTCATAAAACGGCTTTGTTCTTCGATTTTTCCAGAAACGAACGACTTGGGCTGTTCCCAAAACATGTTTTTGACATATGTAAGCCTATTTTGATCATCAAGATCGATTATAAACTCGTTTAATTCCGTTTTGATCATTAGTTGGCTTAAACACATAATAAACCCTAACTTATCAAAAACCCTTTATAAAATCAGATTTGATTCAATTCGAAACATCTTTAGATCTGAAGTATAAGTAATAAATCATTGATTACCTGAACAAACAGTGGCTGATCCGATTCAATACAAAAACACTTGATTTGATTGACCAAAACTTGGAGATTTTCTTAAGAAATCAAGAAGGGTTTGGAGAGGCTGTATGTGTGTTTAAGATTAGGGAAAATGGCTGAAACTAATCAGAGATTAGGCTACCCTAATCACAATTTTCGTTTTTAACTTTACACCTTTGGCAAAACTAGTCCCTGAACTTCATATTGACTTTATTTCGCTTTAAAACACCTATTGGGGGTACATATAACACACTAAAGCACTTTCGCACACTACAAAGGCCTTTTACACAGCATTTAGTCCACTTTATTGTCACTCATTAAAGATAATTAAATCTCACATATAGGGCACATAAACATATAAACACATATTTTCCACATAAACATATCACGGACTTAGAATTTGACCTAACGACGTTAGTCAACATATACGATTAAGTTTTGGGATGTTACATTACACTACCAAATATATACACTAGTATTAATATTAATATTAATATCCGTACGATTTATTGTTTTATATATATATATATTAGTATTAATACTCGTACGATGTACGAATTGATATTATATATGTATAGTATATATACAATGAGTTTATACAATACCTATATTTAGGAACTGAGCTAATTTGGAGATAATGTGACCAGCTTCAAGTATTCTTATATTGGTACAATGCAATATTTTTCTAATTTTAACGGTGTATTTGGAATTTTTGTCCGTAAAAGAAGAAAAAGAAGAAAGCAAATATAGTAAATACATACATACATAAGTCTAACGTTTTAAATTTACCCTTTTGAGATAAATGTTTCGGCTACATCTGTCTATTTTACTCCCAAATAATATTCAATAAAAATGTACCATAAATTAATTCTTTAACTTACACTCCGAGACCAAGTGGTTCACTATTTTTGACAACAAAATATGAACATATGTAACATAAATATTTAATAGAACGGAGGTATGTAAATTAAAACAATCACCATAATGTATACATATGTATTATGTGAAAAATAATAAGTAAAGAAAAATATGGAATGAAAAATACCTTTTTGTTGATCACGAAAATTGAAAAGAAAAAAAACTAACATTAATTCAATATGAGATTGTTTCTTTAGTAGTCCACACTATGTTTCAAACAACCGAAATTAGTTCCTATTTTATTCAAAGTATCAAATTCTAAAAGAAAATTTTGAAAATAAAAATGCAAAAATTAAGGTTCTAATTTGTCAAGGTAACGGCCTAAAAAAAGTTTTGGGTTTTTTTTCTTGATTTTGTCTCGACAACAAAAAAGAAGAATAAGAAACTTAGGAATTAGGTAGGAAACATATATGATGATATAGATTGATTCAGTTATTTTAGTTTTTTTTTTTATATAAATACATATATGATAAATTTTATTTGATATTAAATACGTCACATGTTGTTCAAAAAATACTTCAAAATCCTGTTTTAGTATAGTGGTAGATATATATTGATTTACATAATTTTCAATTATAGATATTCTTTTAGTAACAACAAATATAATTTTTATATACATATGTTAGATAATTAAACCCGATGATCAGCGAAACATATTATCAAACACCATCATTCTTTTACTTCAACCATCACAAAATGTGCAGATATTGTTTCTAGTTTGTTCTAATAAGGGTGGGGGAATGCCTCACCACCCCTCCCCGCTTTTTCTCATCCTCCCCGCGCTCCCTAATTGCACGGAATGCTTCCCCGCCCTCCCGCCTTTTTTATTTTTTTAATTATTAAATGTTAAAGTTAATACAAAATTTTTAAACAATACAAAATTAAACACTTTATAAACACTTATTAAAATATTTTTAAAAATACAAAATTTTTACAATATCGAAACACAAAGATATGTTAAAAATTAATAAGTGGGACCCCTCACCAACCTTTATTCGCCTGCTTTCTCCTATCCATTTTACCAACTACCACAACTATAATCATGACCTTCGGATCAAATACTATTTCTCAATTTCATGAAGACCACTAAACCATTTCTCAATTTCTAATATATTTTCTCCAACGATTATATCTTAAATAGTATGGTAGTTGTTAATATTAATGGATTATTTGTTAGCTTAAGTTATACATATTTTTTACATGTTGTTACATTTTGACTCAAATTTGTGTATTTTGGTTACTTATCATAAGTATGTACATAAACATTTTGTAGGTTGTAGGTTAATCATAATGCTTTGATATTTTTGGAGCTAAATACAGGAATTAAAATAGACACACATAAAATACGGCTTAAAATGGTATACAAGTGAACTATTGAAGTAATGATGTTCCAGTATATTCAAGATAAAGTTAGTTACGACGTGAAGAAAGGGTAAACAAAAATCATAACAAATCACAAAATCTATGGGTGCTTTCTTTGAGTTATCTGGTGGGCCGTGGGTTTGCAACTTTAAAAGGGCATATTTTTTTATTTTGGGCTGCTTCCTTACACGGATAGCCAAGAAACATTACACAGCACACTTGAGACACAAAGATATTATTCACGCAGGCCTTTTGGATTTCCGTTTTGCTTTTTTGGTTTTGGGCCATGAGGCAACAGGCCCAACATAGCCACATGCCCACCTTCACTTGGCCAATGATTTTCATTCCTTTTCCTTCAGTTTTTTTTTAGCCTCAACCGAAAACCAAGAGAGGGGATAATATTTTTCCATCACCACATTATCTTATCACGCACGTGATGAGACCTAAAGGAGCACAACTTACCACACGAAAAAGTGGTTTGGGCCAACTTTAAAAGGGCATAAAAAGTAAGAAAAAACTAGACCTAAAATAAACAAAAGAATGAACACCTATACAAAATGAAAGTTTAGAATTTATTTCATTTAGGTCCTCGTCTATATTAGTGTTTCGGGTATTTTTATTTCTATTTGAGTGTTCTCACTAATTGTATCTCTAGACCATGTTGTTGATCTCTAGCAGTATTATTTAACCGTTCGAAAAAAATGAAAATTTAGAAATGATTGTTTTATGTGAAATAACATGATACAAGTATGATACACGATAATCACCTTAACTTATATTATGAACAAAGATGTATAAAATCAATACATATCTTTTTAAAATCATGGTTGAGAAATGAGAATGATCAACATGATATTTTCCCGATGCAAAAATTAGAGGCTCAATGTGATTATAATCCATATGTTATACTAATATAATCAAAGGGACACTCACCTTTTTATCTTTTGTTTTGTAGTTGTCGTATCAAACCTCTTCGATATACCGAGGGGGTATGCTAGTTGTTACAAAAAGTCTCACATTTGCAGCCAAAAAATCATGCTGCATTTTTTGCTTTTTAAAGAAAAGCTTGATACTTATGAGTTATGTTTATCAATTAGTAATTACTAATTTACTCTGCAATATACTTGAAGTTATTGGAAAATGTGATATTAACGAACTAAGATTGCTAACTTTGTGAATAAAAAATAACAGTTCCGTTAAACTTATTGAGAAAGTCTTATCATAGTTTCTTTAACTTTTTATATATTAAGTCTTATCAAATAGAGTTTACTCATCGTGAACACGTATAACAATTTAACGAGGGGCATAATTACTTTACTTAGTGTCTAATATATTGGAAGTGCCAACATGTAAAATGTCAATTGTTTTTAAAGATTATACTAAAGGCTCGTTTTTTTTTTCGATCATTAAATGTTAATAAAGTGATTAAAAAGATAAATAAATTAAGTATTGACTAAATCAAAAACTAATGTTGCAATATGCAAATAAATCCACCATGTTTCATTCGGTCGGTTTATGTCTACTAAGTTCAAAATCAAACATTTTTAATTGATTTAATAGATTAAATAATTTTATTAAGTCCTAATAAGTTTTTAACGAATAAGATCCTAACAACTATTCATTCACGTTAAAAAAGTTTAACTGTAAGTGTGTTAATATTGAGTGGAGATCCCCTCAAGTTAGTTTCAACTTGAGGGGTCAAGTTAAGGAAATCTTGACCATTGAATTATAATTAAAGATCAAGATTCAAAGATGATTTTTGAATCTTGACCTTTGATTAAAATTTAGTGATCAAGATCTCCCCAACTTAACTAATCGAATGAAATAACTTGAAAAATCCCCTCCTATTAAGGGCGTATTGATTTGACTTGTGTTGATTATCGAATCAAACCGAACTAAGTTTGAAAATATAGGTTAGCTTTAAAAAATCAAAATTAATAATTGAAAAAAGAGCGGATCAATTTTTGGTTTGAATCATATAGATAATAAATTTTTATTACGCTCCAATCAATTTTCAAGCTTAATAATTAACTGAGAGTTTGACATGAAATATAGATCTGACTCAATTAAATCTTTAAGATTGTGTTTAGTTGTGAAAAATATTTTTTAATTGTTCATTTTCAATTCTTTAAAAATTGTAATGAGTTTCCAAAATTTAAAAAGCAGATGAGAATTCTGAAAACATATGTAAATTAGAATATATTATTTTTATATTATACATTAAAAAACTAGAAACATGTTGAAGATTGATGTGGAAGGTGGTGGAAGGTGGAGGAACTGAAAGATGGATATAAATATAACGAAAAAAAGTTTATGTGCGTTGCGGCGGTGAGATGGTGGGGGTGATAGGTCATAGAGTGTGATAGTCAAATGCCTTAGCCGTACGGGCTCCGCCCTCGGATTTAAAAATTCGTCAAAAGTATATCGAATGACCTCTCTAATGAAAGAGCATGAAATTTTAAGAACACCCATATAATTTTTATAATTTATCGATGTACGATTTTTGAGATAAAAGATTTTGAATGAATTAGATGAATAAAATGATTTATGGAGGAGAGAAAAAAAATGAGTGGTTGAGATTTGAGGAGAGAGATGAAAATGAGTAGCTGGAAAGTTGAAAAGTTGAAAAATTTTAGCGGAAACAAATGCTTTATAATTAAACTAGCCAAATGCCCGCGCAATGCGGCGGTGAGATGGTGAGAGTGATAGGTCATAGAGTGTGATAGGTCATAGGAGGGGATCGATCATAGGGGGTGATAGGTCATAGGAGTGATTGGTGATGGGGTGATCTACCTGACGAGTTCCGCCCTTAGCCGTACGGGCCCGTCTCGGATTTTAAAATTTGTCAAAAGTATATCGAATGACCTCTCTAATGAAAGAGCATGAAATTTTAAGAACACTCATATAATTTTATAATTTATCGATGTACGGTTTTTGAGATAAAAGATTTTGAATGAATTAGAGAATAAAATGATTTATGGAGGAGAGAAAAAAAATGAGTGGTTGAGATTATAGGGTATTATAGGTATATTAGGTGATGATATTCAAACTAATGGATAAAATAAAGGGGTAATTTGGGTAGATCAAATTCTTTTTTGAGAAAATGAGATGTGGTAAATGCTTTACAAGGTAGTATAAATAGATATAGATATAATATAATATATGCTATAAAATGAAATTTTCCATTTTGTTTGAAATTGTTAAAAGAAAACTTAATTTAATCATGCCTTTTATTTTTCTATGTTTATTGAAAAATTTTCCTGAAAAATAAAACTGTTTCCAATAACTAAACAAGGTTGTCGTTATAGAAAGAAAAAAAAAATAAACAATGTATTCAAAACAAAAAATACAGGGGGTGTTTGGCCTAGCTTTTATTTTTTTGCTTATGCTTATGTTTTATAAGTGGCTTTTGGCTTTTTATAAAAAGTTCATAAGCTATTGTTTTAGTGTTTGGATTAGCTTTTGGCTTTTGAAAGGAAAAAGAAGGAAACTTTTGGCTTTTGTTATAAAAGCTTTGTTTTTTGGCTTCTTAAAAATGGTTTTTATAAACCAAAAAGCTTAAGCTAAAAACACTAAAACAAACACTTAAATGACTTTTATTGTGAAAAAAAAGCCAAAAAGCCCATAAGACCATCCTTAACCATTCACCTTTTCACTTACATTTTTTTCCACCACATTAGCATCAACTTCTCATCACCTTCCCGTTCTCTTTTTCCCTTTAATCATTCACTTTTAAATTTAATATCTCACTATACCCCACAATACCATACAATCAAAATAAAATATCTAATATATAAACAAAAGAATTAGACTCACACTCTTCTTTTCACCCTAGCTGAAGAGTTTATCCTACATCCTCTCACTTTAAGCTTTCACCTACCCTGCACAACCATTCACCTTCTTGTTTAGTCATTTCACCTATGGGTTTCACCTACCTTTACTAATACTCTAAGATCATTCGTAACCGTTCACCCTTTCACCTACACTTTTCCTGCCACCTCAACATCACTTTCTCATTTCTTTCCCCTTCTACTTTTCCCTTTAACCATTCACCTATCATTTGATCCCCACTTTAATTTAGTTAAAAACACAATATATTTAAACTAACTATAACATATTTAATACTCACTATACCTCACAGTGTACCCAATAAATAAAACAAAATAACACAAATAATATAAATAAATTAAAGTGGACCCCACATCTCATCTTTCGCCTACTAAACCATTTACCTATCTCCTTTTCATATTCTCGTGTTACCTACGAGGCTTAACAATTCACCTGTCTATCATCTCTTTTCACCTATAGTCTTCGCTTTCCATTTAAAAATGGTCTTAGCACTCTAAAATAAGCTAGGCCACCCCCACATTATTAAACAAGAAAAAGGAATACTCGAGGATATACAGTTATACACTAGTCACTAGTCAACACACAGTGGTCACTAGTGAATAAAGCAATTACTAAAGAATAGAATCGGTGCCCACGTATCGGAGACGTCGCCGCCACTATATTCCGGCCACCCCCACTTTTTCTTTCTTCAATTCTATATATATCTACTTACAAAATCCCTAACTTTTTATATCTCATCTCAAACAGAATGGAGATGAAACCAGAAGTTAACGGAGACGTTAAAGATGACGATGATGATGATAAAATAGGCGGGCCCACAAACCCAATGGTAACGCCGTTACTGACGGATTTATATCAGTTCACAATGGCTTATGCTTACTGGAAAGCTGGAAAACATAACGAACGTGCCGTGTACTTTACTTTCTCTCTCTCTGTCTCATTTTATTTTTTGATACTAGTTTTATATTATAGTAAATAGTAGATGCGATAGTATGGTAATATTACAGTTGTTAAATTTAAATCCAAGATCCTATTCAGATGCTTTATAATGCAGTATAAATGTACAAACATACAGTGTAGATAGGAAAACATATAGCTTAAGTATTTCTTTTCCTATCGACACTGTATGTGAGTGTTAACTAAGATGTATGTTAATAGTTGCTATTGACATAAAGCTTAGTTAACACTAGTGTAAGTTAGTAATAGTTAAGAAGTAAGAACATAGAACTTAACTATATTACTGACATACATCTTAGTTTAGTAATAGTTAAGTTGTATGTTAGCACTTCCATTTGCGGAGCCATGGCGGCTGAGGGTCGCCGCCTGTAGTTAGATAACCCCATCACCCATCACCTCTATGACTAGTCACTTGTCACCTCCACCAGCTACCCCTTATTAATTTCATAAGGGCGCACCCAAAGAAGGGCGGTGGTAGTGGTGGGGAAGAAGGGGGAAGCAGAAAAAGATGAAAACGGGGAAGATCCAAGCACTTCACACCCTTCACATTGTAGGGGCTTCACACAGGAATCTTCCCTATATATAGGGAATTGATATTTGTACCCACACAACTTGATTAATTTACCACACTACAAGTATTACAACATAATATACAAACAATTAATGCATAGTTGTGGTAAATTAATCAAGTTATGTGGTACTAACATCACTTCCCTTATATATATACACGACTCCCTGATCCCAAACTAAATTGTCTTTGAGTAAAAAAAATACAAATTTTATGGAGATGCTTAGTCATTACCATTGTGTAGAAGGAAATATACAACAACAACCAAGGTTGTAAATATCGCTTTTGGTATCGTTTCGGCCGACCCCCGATAAGTGATATATCGGGTATATATCGGATACCCTAAATTGTAAAGGAATTTATCTAAAATTTATGTGTATACTAACAATATATACAATTTGACATAAGTTTACATACCTTTCAAAAAAAAGAGTGAAGAGAAAGCAGTGAATAGAACTATGGAAGTCAGAAACCCTAATTTTTGTTTTAACCGAGTTTTCAAAAAAAAAAAAGTCAACTTTTTTTGTACCGAAATTGACCGAAATGGCCGATATTGACCGATAAGTGCCGAGTTTGACCGAAATTTGACCAAAGCGAGAAGTTGGCCTGATAACCCACTTTTTGTTTCAGTTAAAGGCCAACATCCGATATATCACCGATATATCGGCCGATTTGGCCGATATTTGCAACACTGACAACAACAACAATACCCAATCCCTACCAAAACAGGGTATGAGGGAGGTAAGATGTAGACAGTCTTTCTCTACCCAAAGGTAAAGAGACTGATTCCATAAGGACCTCCGGCAAAACGGGGAAATAAATAGTATAGTGTAAGAGGTAAGTAACCATACCTGACGGCCGAGTATCGCATAGCTACATTAAAATAGATCAAAGTAACATAAACATACAACATGTCGCACCTTCCAACATATCCAACAAAACATAAAAATTTTTGGGGAAAAGTGTATCAAGGATAAAACGCGAAAATTAATATTAGAATTATTGTTGGAAGTGGACATTTATTTTGCTGTAAACTGAAATAGAGAACTGGACACTTATTTTGGGATGGATCGAGTATAAACAGTGGCATAGCCAGGAATTGAGGTCTAGGGGGGCTGAATAGGAATTTAAGTTTTGTTGGTGAGCCAATTAATTTTGGACTAAGCTAATACATAAAAGAGTACTATAAATCTTAAGTTTTATAGACATTGTCGGTGGGCCTTGACTACCCTTGTTAAGCTCCGCCACCAAGTATAAAAGTTCTATGTCATATTATAGTTTTTTGTTGCTTTTAGGACTTACAATGCAACTTAATAATTGTGAACTTGCTTGATTGTTGTTTACAACAAAAAAAAAAAAGTCTAATAGGTCTGCTCTTGATTTTTGTCGACTACTTTGTCAAGAGTTGGTTTATTATATGTTTGTTTCCCACTAAGAAAAAACTTGGTTAACAAAGTCGGGTTGAGAAAGTAGGAATGAAAGCCACCACTCTTGTTAAGCTGTGGATGGGTATCCACTATTTATTGGTGGGGCCTCGGGGGTTGTTTGGCGGTTTATCTTTACATCAGATCAACGTTCCCTTCAACTCTTAGAAAACTGCTTGTCTGCTTATTTCAAAAGAAATAAGCACTTTAAAATAAGCAATTCCAAACACCCATAATAATGCCGTTTTTGGAACTAAAAAGTAGCTACAAGATTTATGTTTGAACTTAAACAAAATCTTTTAATACATAGAACATGACTTGGTTGTCGAATCTTTTCCTACAAAGCATAAACTCTTGAGAAAGACCTTTTGAAATAGCAAGGAACTATTCTGCAACCTTGCATTGGAGATGAACTAATGCACCTTGAACAACTGATTATTTGGGCATAAATACTTGTCCCGGTTACTGTTATGGATTGAATTTCGATGTTTGAACCAACGCATTGCTCCTTCTGTTACTTTAGTTTTATGGTTGTCTTGTCCGTGATAGGTTAACTTTAAATGTAATTTTACAATGTATTTCAGGTTTGACTTGTATTTTCGCCGGAACCCTTTTGGTGGTGAGTACACAGTTTTTGCAGGTCTGGAAGAGTGCATAAGGTTTATCGCAAATTTTAAAATATCAAAGGAAGAGATTGCTTTCATTCGAGAAACTTTATCTCCTACATGTGAGGTAAGCATCAAAACAGATGTGTTAAAAGTGGTTTTATAGTTGATTTTTGTTACTAAGGTTAGTAGCATGGTTGGATCAAGTGGTTAACACTCTTGTCTTTGGAGACAGAGATCAAGGGTTTGATCCCCACCCCATGCAAAGGCTGGAGGTCCTTTTCTATCATTTAAATAGAACCTGGAAGCCTCTCTACCTTGGTAGAGGTAAGGCTGTCTACATCTCAACCTCCCCCATACACCGTCGAGGTAGTGGGACCCAAAACCCATGGAAAACGGCATTGGGTGTTTACTTACTTTTTTTTTTCTTTTTTACTAAGGTTGTGAAGTTAAGAGCATTATTACTGGAGATGGAAATTTTGATCTAAGTTACATATGAATTGGTCAATTTGGCCGGGCTGAATAACTTATTATAGCTAAAAGGGAAAAGGGTTGACTGGGTCAAGCAGGGTGAAAGTCATCAAAAGTTTATTTTCAATGCACGCATCATAAATCATTTTAATTTGAAGATTTAGATAATTTTGTAAGAACGTCGGTTTTGCAATCATATTTTACCCTTATTTTTGTAGAAGTTATAATAGATGGACTATAAAGTGTTCACGGGTCAATATTACCTGACCCATTTTAACATGTATCGAAGTTGACCCATTTCAACCTGATCTTGTTCTGGCCCTGTTCTGATGCATCCAACATGCCCATCTTATCACCTCTAGTTTCCACTTAGTAGATCTTCCCTAAGGACCCTAACCGATTCTCTTCTGTTGAGATTAGGATGGCTTCTTTGTGTGGCTTGAACAAATTGATTGTTCCGATGTTGAAGTATATGCTATTGCTGAGGGGTCTGTCGTCTTTCCCAAAGTACCCTTGATGAGGGTTGAAGGCCCTGTGGCTGTGAGTCGCTTCACTCTGTCATATCTAGCTGAAACGTCACAAGTCTCATTAAGTTACATAAAGCATCGAAATATTCTTTTTTATAGGTTGTTCAGCTTTTGGAAACTCCTTATGTGAATCTTATAAACTATGCATCTCTAGTCACTACAAATGCTGCACGTCATCGGTTTGTTGCTGGAAAAAATAAGCTTCTTCTTGAGTTTGGGTTACGGCGGGCCCAGGTTATAACATTTCTGCTTCATCACTATTGGGTTCAGTGTTTTTTTCTTATATAATTAAATTTTATATTTTCTTTTATTTCGTTTTTAGGGCCCAGATGGCGGTATTAGTGCTTCAAGGTATTGCTACATGGGAGGGTTTGATGCTACAAGGTAATCATGTTGGCCACATATGTTTTCCCGTAAACAGTGGTGGATCATTCCTTGACCTCTAACACTACCTTATTGTGGGTTTTCATTATATTGTTAAATGAATCATTGTTTTTAAGACAATCTTGAATCTATCATTTTCATCTTTGACTAGACCAGAACATTGTGAAAATGTTGTTCTATACCAAGTCAACTGATATCTCGTTATTTGCCATGTTTCCACAGCAATTGTGCAGCTGGAAAAATATTTGGAATACCTCTTCGTGGAACACATTCACATGCTTTTGTTAGCTCATTCATGGTTGGTATATAATATAAGTATATTATATAACCATGTTGTATCATTCAATGGAAGTTCTGTCTTAAATGACGAGGGTTCGATCCTTAGGGATGCCCATATCCTATGGGAATTAAGTGGAGGTGTTTCACCGGCACCCAAAGCCTTACGGGGTGGTATAGGTGGGTATCCAAGCTAAGGGATACCGGGGGCAGGGTCCCTTCTTTCAACCCTTGAATTATAGTAATCTGTTTCAGGGTTTATATGTTGTTCAGAACTTATGTTTTGAAGTATTTTACTAGATATATTAGTTACTTTAATCAATGTGTTGATCTGTAGGGACCTGATGAGATTATAGACAAGTCTCTCAAAAGTCATGATGGCTCTCGAGTATGCGAGGATTTTCTTAGCGTTGTGCAGGCTTGGTTAAACAAACTAAAGGTTTATCTTTACACTCTTGCAAAAATGGGTCCTATATAAGACAAAAAAATAGTTAATCTTTTATAAGTTGAAGTGCATAAACTTTACTATATGCTATATTTGCATTCCCTCTAATTTAGTTTCACTTATGTCTGATCCAATTTCAGATGCAAACATATATGCTCTGTATGTAGCTTACCTTCGTATTCATATGTTTCTATACGTGTTTCAGAGGCTGAGTATATTGAAGGGTGTTTTTGGTGAGACTAATCAGAGTGAGCTAGCTGCTTTCATTTCATATGCCCTCGCATTTCCTGACAACTTTTTAGCTCTTGTAGACACATATGACGTAAGTCTGAGGTTTCTCTATGATGTTTATATGTGAACTTTGTAGTCACATGCTTTCATTTGATGAACTTGCCCTCTATAAAAATATATAATTTATGAAAAAATATGTTTTTCTTCCGGGTCTTACTGCTCACCTATTGTAATAAATCTTGGAGCCTAAATCTTACCACGTCCTGATGTAGGGCTATTATGTACTGAAGTAGCTGTAATTTATGATGATTAGTTTTACTTATACATCATATGCATTAACTTGGATTGATTATTACACAACTTATCTTTCTTCCAGGTGATGAAGAGTGGAGTTCCTAACTTCTGTGCTGTTGCTCTAGCACTGAATGATCTGGGGTATGTCCATATCTTCCAATAATCCCATGTGATTATTTTTTCTAATATCCAACCAGCGTGTATTTGCAAACTTAGTCATATTAATATATCTGTTGTTTTTTATGGTAGTAAATTCACATGTAGCTTTCATTTCTGTTTATTAAAGTTACAAAGCAAAGGGTATCAGATTAGACTCCGGTGATCTTGCTTACTTGTCATGTGAAACAAGAAAGTTCTTTCAGACGATTGAAAAGGAATTTGGAGTTCTGGGTTTTGGAAAGACTGGTATCACTGCTAGCAATGACCTCAATGAGGAAACGTTAGATGCTTTAAACAAACAAGTGAGTATCATCAATCAATAAACGTATCCAGATATTGGAAACTGTCACATCGACATTACACTGTCCCATGTGTTACATATCTATAATGGGTTGCTTCTTCTTCCCAGGGTCATGAGGTAGATGCCTTTGGAATTGGGACCTATTTGGTGACTTGTTATGCTCAAGCTGCTCTAGGTTGTGTTTTCAAGCTTGTTGAGATAAATAACCAGCCCCGCATAAAGCTGTCAGAAGATGTCTCAAAGGTTTGAAATTCCTTACTGTTGCTGCTGGATTCTGAACCTTCATTAACGAGGGTTAGTTTGGTTTGTAGGTCACTATTCCATGTAAAAAGCGATCTTTTAGATTATACGGCAAGGAAGGTTACCCCCTTCTAGACATAATGTCCGGGGAAAATGAACCACCTCCAAAGGTAAGTTGCTTCAGTTATTCCTTGTTGCTACATGTAAATAGTATCTTAATTTAAATATTCCCGGAATATGATTAACTCTATTAATAATAGTCACGAAAGTATATGAATTACCTGTTATAATTATAGGTAGGTGAACGGATTTTATGCCGCCACCCCTTTAATGAATCCAAGAGAGCTTTTGTGGTGCCACAACGGGTTGAAGAGCTTCTGAAGTGTTATTGGTCTGGAAGTTCAGGTGAGGATCTCTTATATTTGTAGAAGCAGCACATGATTAGAATTGCACTAAAGCCAAACACTTGTGTGTCAATGAAGATAAAAAAAGAGAAGAATTGCCTACACTCAATGAAAATCGGGAACGTTGTGCTCAGCACTTGGAGCATATGCGACCTGATCACATGAGAAAACTTAATCCAACCCCTTACAAGGTATACTGCGTGCAATTTCTCTAATTCATAGAGGTGGCAATTTTGGTATTTTTTACTTACGAATAATTCAAAGCCTCTCCCTGGATGATGAGTGGTCAAGGCATCCGCTTCCTAAGGGAGTGGCCTGGGTATGAGTCCTACAGCCGTCAAAAGTCTCTCCGTGGGTATCACTGTCTACATCTTAACTTCCCTATACCCTACCAGTGGGATTAGGTATTGTTGTTTCTAATGAATGGGTCGATTTGGGTATGTGTTATTAATGGTCAATGTTTAAATTTAATAACAAGAAAAAGAATAGCTTTAAGAGAAACGGGTCATAAATGGGTCTAGGGGTTGATAGTCTTTCAAAGTGTTTAGTGACTTTGTTGATTTACAAAACCGAAAAGTGGATTTGTTCAAGGAAAGAGTGTGTGTGTATAAATATTTTTTCTGAACTTATAGTGTTGTCCCTTCCATACTTAGGGTTGCAAGATTAGCATGATAGGTGACATGTAGAAATTTTTACTTGTCAAAATTGGGCTGTGTTAGTTGAGTTGACCTGTGATATCTCTATTTGTTGTACTTTTAATTGTATTATTAAAATACTCCCTAATATTGTAATTTGATTACAGAAATACCCGTTAAAGAGATAATTTCTTTTTTGGCTAGATAAAGTACTTTAGAAGGTGTTTTGACCCATTGTCTACTCTGGGAGACGTATTAACTGTTCTTGATGGCTATGTATTATGTTTTGGCTATTTTCTATTTTATTTCATCAGATTTTTTGAATTTGTTTGAGCAGGTTAGCGTAACTGCAAAGTTGTATGATTTCATTCATTTCCTATGGCTCAATGAGGCACCTGTTGGGGAGTTACAGTAGGGGTATGCAAGTGCGTATCTTAGGTTATGTAATACAGGCGATCTCCATAACCAACACAGCTTTGGTAATAAAGTTATACTTTCATGTAAGATCATTGGTATGTGATATAGTTGTATTTAATATAGAGCTTGATTTTGCAAAAAAATATTATACTTCAATTTGCGTTTAAACTTGATTCTATATTTCTATCATACATCAGGCGATTAAATATATGTTTACCGACCCCAATATGTATCTTTAAATGAACTTTTTATTGTGTGAATATGTTTATATAGCATTATGTTGCCATCTGCTTGTCCAGGATACGATCCCAATGTCTTAAGTCTCCAGTGTCGAAAACTTATGTGAGTTGATACAATGTACTTTTGGTCACAGTGAATTACATTTTGGGGACTTATCATATAAACAAACTTAAAAGGCCTAAAATACAGTATAGTCCACCAGTGTTGCTAATTTAGATTTAGAGTTAATTACACAAATCAACCCTATGGTTCGCATATTTTTATGGTTTTCACCCCTTCAAGTTTTTTTAGTTGAGTCTAAAATCCAATTCTTTATAGCACTTTACGAGGGATGAAAAACACAAAAAGTGTGCTTATATCTCTTCGAAGGATGTATGGTGCAAAAAAAAAAAAGTTTAAATTTTAGACGAAATTCAGTTAAAAGACTTGGAAGGATAAAATAACAAAAATATGCAAACTACATGGATACGTGATGACAAGGGGGCTTAAATAGAAAAGAGAAAGGGTTATTGTCGGGTACCAAATATTTAAACGGGTAAAAAGCTGATAAAGGTAAACAGCAAGAGATACATAATATATACCGACTCACATTTTACATTAACATTTGCATTTACATTCGGTCCCCCAATAATTTTAGTAATTAAAAAAAGGGTAATTGGATGGAAACCCCTGATCCCATGTACCATTTGGTATAATTTTAGTAATTAGGATGGAAAGTTTTATGATTTTGTAGTCGTCATGCCTACAAATCGATGAGAATTTTTTTTTCTTTTTGTTGTTTTTACCTGATTGGTAAAATGAATTAAAAGTTTCTTTGTGATTTTTTGATGTGTTTGAATATGATTTTGGTGATTGAATTAACAATAACAAGGGTTGTTTTCATCCCTACAATACTGGGTGTAGAACTATAAAAATTCATAATATAAAAAAATGAAATTAACTTACACAAATTATCATAATGCCAAACATATAAATTTTCAAAAAAATATATCAGTAATCAAAAGTTTATCTTGTTTATAATAGAGATAGAGATTATCACCAACCCACCCTAACAAGACAAACAAACCACCACCATATCATTTTTGTTTATATTTCACGCCTTCTACTGGGATCAAGATCCTTTAAAGTTGAGGAACCTTACGAGTAAAGTTGAGGGATCTTACCACTTTGATTAAAATCAAAGGTCAAGATTCACAGATAATTTTTGAATCTTGACCCTTAATATTAATATAAAGATCAAGATTTTTCCAGTTTTGCTAATAAAATTACCCTTAACTTTAGGAATCCTCATCATATCTCTCGTATCGTACCCAATCCCTCAACATATGATACTCTAAGGATATGTAATGATATAAAAAATAATTTCAGGGACAAAATTAATAATATTGATATGTAAAGAAATTAACTCTTTAATAGGGTATAAATGAAATAATTTCAGGGACAAAATTAATAATATTGATATGTAAAGAAACTAACTCTTTAATAGGGTATAAATGTATAATTTAAAGAATAAAAAAACAATATAAATATGAGTACGTAAGGAGTTTTGTGTTTCTAGGGTTTTTGTTAAAACTTAAAGCACGACACCATCGACTGTTCGTTTCCTACTGTATCGCATCCTTGAAACGGAATATACACATTCACATTGACATTCACATTCGGTCCCCCAAATATAATAATAAATAATAATCAGGAAGTAAAGGAAAGTTTTAGGGTTTTCGCAGTCGTCATGTCAAATCTGTGAGAATCTTTTTTTTTTTTGTTTTGTGTTTTTTTTTTCTTACCTAATTGGTAATACAAATTAAAAGCTTCTTTTAAATCTTTTTGATGTGTTTGATAATTGTGATTTTGGTGATTGAATTAACAACAGCAAGGACGCCTTTCTTTGTGACGCCTTAACTAGGAGTAGAACTAGAGGTCTTTTCTCAGTGTTTAAAAGTTGGCTATCTCAATTATCAGTTTCGGGATACTGTTGTTTTGGCCATCGATCCAACATACGCCGCAACCCTGATATCTACGAAGTTCTCTTGAAAAAAGATGAGCACGAGAGTTTTAAGCACTTGGTGAAGTTGCACGCTGATGGCAAGGTCTGTATATATCATATATAATATATATACATCTCTTCTCGATGTTTTTTGTTTTAACATATTTCATGTGTGTGGCAGCTTAAACGGTTACCAGTTTTTGGTAATTCTCAAGTTTGGTTTCAAGTTGATATTGAGCATCCCGTTGTTCTAACAAGTATCCTTGGTTCCTTTGCTGTGAAGAGCTTCAACGAGGCATATGAGAGTGTACGTACCTGTTCCGCTAATTATTTTGTTCTTTTGTGACGTACTGCTCTCTTTCATTTACTGTGTGTGCTTACATAAAACAAATTTATGTTAGTGTGTTGAGAATGGCAACCACAACCAACTCTCCGATCCTACTTACACGGGGTGCAAATTACACGAAACTTGTTGTGAAAGCATTGTGACCATAGAGGCATTAGAGGATGGGATTTGGGGCATCTACAATGCCGGAGTTCTTTGCGGTCCTAGACTACGTGGCAAGTTAGAACTGTCGTGCTTTTTCAATACCGGTATGATATTCTTTTGAGTGTCTTTTGTCCCGATATTAATTGATTTTTATTCTATGCATTTCACATATAATTTTATATTTCAGGATCTAGCGACAACATGGGATGGGATGCAATCATGGAAGTCTTTATTTTTGTGCATTATGTGATGACCCTATGAAATATATTGTAAAAACCTAATGTCATCACATACTCATTGGTTGATTGTTTGCCCTTCTTTATGCAACAATCAATTTTTTTTTGTCTTTTGGAATTAGTTAGGCTTTACTAGAAGAAAACCGAAACATGATGTGGTGTGGTGATGAACACAATTAATCTATTGTGCAATTACTATTGGAATATGTTTATAATTATATTATGAAACTTACTGATGACGGTTTCATGGAACACTTGCTTTTACTTTTCCATGTCACGTTTGTGTGTCGATGTATGGCTTGGAAGACATCTTATTAGAACACTGCCAATGTGTGTTACGTTTTTGTTAAAGAGTTGCTGACAGTGGCTGAAAACTAATACCCACAAATAGAATTTTCATTTCTGTAGAACCTGATTAATTATTGTGTTAAATGGGTGGTTTGGAGCTTTTTCTTATCGAAATGAAAATCTCATGACTATCAATATCAAAGTTCTTTCTCAGAGAGAGCGAGGCTTCTAAATTTGCAGTTTCTATACTAAACTTGTACATGTAAGCTGGTACATATTCGAGGTTATTGTTGACTTTAAGTTCTTCTTGTGGTGGTTACTGCAATGAATCTGAAAACTATAGTAAACCAAAAACAGAATACCCGTATCTGTCATTTGCTGTCATAAGGCTAAGGTAGGTACCTCACATTTTTCCGAAGTCTGGGTGTTAACGTTAGTGAATAGTGATGACATCAAGTATATATAGATACTCACATAATTACATGATACATACATTACCATTAATTTGTGGTGGTTAGCTTTCTATTTTTCATTTTTCTCATTAATAAGTGTATACTGTGTAAATCCCCTTCTAATTGATAACTGAACCTTTTAGATTGAGGATGGCTTGTTTCCGATGGGATTTAGTAAAGAGGCAGCAGATAGAAATTCAAAGGCTGGATCAGATATCATTAGCCTGGAGAGCAGGTAAGTTTTTTGTTTTAGTTTGTCTTTTATCTTTTTTTTTTTTTTTTTTTTTTTTTTTTTTTTTTTTTTTTTTTTTTTTTTTTTTTTTTTTTTTTTTTTTTTTTTTTTTTTTTTTTTTTTTTTTTTTTTTTTTTTTTTTTTTTTTTTTTTTTTTTTTTTTTTTTTTTTTTTTTTTTTTTTTTTTTTTTTTTTTTTTTTTTTTTTTTTTTTTTTTTTTTTTTTTTTTTTTTTTTTTTTTTTTTTTTTTTTTTTTTTTTTTTTTTTTTTTTTTTTTTTTTTTTTTTTTTTTTTTTTTTTTTTTTTTTTTTTTTTTTTTTTTTTTTTTTTTTTTTTTTTTTTTTTTTTTTTTTTTTTTTTTTTTTTTTTTTTTTTTTTTTTTTTTTTTTTTTTTTTTTTTTTTTTTTTTTTTTTTTTTTTTTTTTTTTTTTTTTTTTTTTTTTTTTTTTTTTTTTTTTTTTTTTTTTTTTTTTTTTTTTTTTTTTTTTTTTTTTTTTTTTTTTTTTTTTTTTTTTTTTTTTTTTTTTTTTTTTTTTTTTTTTTTTTTTTTTTTTTTTTTTTTTTTTTTTTTTTTTTTTTTTTTTTTTTTTTTTTTTTTTTTTTTTTTTTTTTTTTTTTTTTTTTTTTTTTTTTTTTTTTTTTTTTTTTTTTTTTTTTTTTTTTTTTTTTTTTTTTTTTTTTTTTTTTTTTTTTTTTTTTTTTTTTTTTTTTTTTTTTTTTTTTTTTTTTTTTTTTTTTTTTTTTTTTTTTTTTTTTTTTTTTTTTTTTTTTTTTTTTTTTTTTTTTTTTTTTTTTTTTTTTTTTTTTTTTTTTTTTTTTTTTTTTTTTTTTTTTTTTTTTTTTTTTTTTTTTTTTTTTTTTTTTTTTTTTTTTTTTTTTTTTTTTTTTTTTTTTTTTTTTTTTTTTTTTTTTTTTTTTTTTTTTTTTTTTTTTTTTTTTTTTTTTTTTTTTTTTTTTTTTTTTTTTTTTTTTTTTTTTTTTTTTTTTTTTTTTTTTTTTTTTTTTTTTTTTTTTTTTTTTTTTTTTTTTTTTTTTTTTTTTTTTTTTTTTTTTTTTTTTTTTTTTTTTTTTTTTTTTTTTTTTTTTTTTTTTTTTTTTTTTTTTTTTTTTTTTTTTTTTTTTTTTTTTTTTTTTTTTTTTTTTTTTTTTTTTTTTTTTTTTTTTTTTTTTTTTTTTTTTTTTTTTTTTTTTTTTTTTTTTTTTTTTTTTTTTTTTTTTTTTTTTTTTTTTTTTTTTTTTTTTTTTTTTTTTTTTTTTTTTTTTTTTTTTTTTTTTTTTTTTTTTTTTTTTTTTTTTTTTTTTTTTTTTTTTTTTTTTTTTTTTTTTTTTTTTTTTTTTTTTTTTTTTTTTTTTTTTTTTTTTTTTTTTTTTTTTTTTTTTTTTTTTTTTTTTTTTTTTTTTTTTTTTTTTTTTTTTTTTTTTTTTTTTTTTTTTTTTTTTTTTTTTTTTTTTTTTTTTTTTTTTTTTTTTTTTTTTTTTTTTTTTTTTTTTTTTTTTTTTTTTTTTTTTTTTTTTTTTTTTTTTTTTTTTTTTTTTTTTTTTTTTTTTTTTTTTTTTTTTTTTTTTTTTTTTTTTTTTTTTTTTTTTTTTTTTTTTTTTTTTTTTTTTTTTTTTTTTTTTTTTTTTTTTTTTTTTTTTTTTTTTTTTTTTTTTTTTTTTTTTTTTTTTTTTTTTTTTTTTTTTTTTTTTTTTTTTTTTTTTTTTTTTTTTTTTTTTAGTAAAATCAAAACTTAGTTTAATAAGTTAATAACAATAAACATTTCATTCAAATTCATTATTCGTTGACCGAACTTGCTCCACTTAATATTCCCCAGATGTTCAAGAGTTCTCAGACCCTAATGGAACTTGCATTATCAACTGCCCAATTTGTATATATATTCAAAAATTTCAATTTCGTTTTCTATTTTCATGACAAGTGTTCCCATATTAATTTGATTGAACCATCAAAATCATCAATACTATTTGCAGATTGAGATTCGGGAGACAGATGCATGGTGTTAGAACATATGGGATCAGATTCTATCTCATCACCTCCCGAGTTTACTTGTAGGGCCCAAGCCCATGATATTAGAGTTCAAGCCCATGTAATTAGTGTCGGTCAAATGACCTAATTAGGGTTTAATCTTGTATAAATATGAGACGTATGTATCACACAAGTGAAATGAATCAATAAAAATAAAATTCCAATTTATCCTTTTATCATGGTATCAGAGCCCTCAATGGGCTTCATCATCTACCCCTAAAACCTTCTTTTATATCATCTAAACCCTTATTTGAGCCGCCATGGCCGGAGATGATACCGGTGACTCAAGTAAGGATTTGGCAATACAATTAGCCAATCTTTTACAAAACAATAACAATCAATCACACAATCCAAAACTTTCTGATAATCTTCAAATAAATCTCAAACTCAATGGCCAAAATTATGCCTTATGGACTCGAATGATTCGAGTCGCCATAGGCGGAAAATCAAAAAACTTATTAAGTCATTTAACAGAGTTATCTCCTGAGGAGTCATCATCTGAAAAGTCCGAATCTTGGGAACAAGAAGATCTCATCGTGTTCTCATGGCTGATTCAAAACATAGAACCACACCTTGCCGGTAACCTAACCGAATTTTCCACAGCCAAAGATTTATGGGATGCCTTGGTTACTACTTATAGTAGCGGCAAAGATAAGTTACAAGCATACAATCTTCATGTTAAAGCCAACGAGATCAAGCAATCCGGAAGATCATTAGAAGATTTTTGGATCTCACTTCAAGGGATTTGGGGAGAGATCGATCGTGTCGATCCAAATCCAATGAAGTGTGCAGAAGATATCAAAGCCTATAACAAAATCCGATCCGATCAAAAATTATTTCAATTTTTGAGTGGATTAGACCGCCGATTTGAATCTGTTAAAAGGGAGATCCTTCGTACCGACCCATTACCGGCGGCTGAAGCTGCGTATTCCGCCATAAGGAAGGAGGCCGCTCACCAAAATATTTTGGGAGCAACCAACACCACCACTGGAGAATCATCACAAGGAATAGCCACCGGTTTGATTGCTAAAGAAGAACAAGGGTTCGGTTTTGCCACCAAAAGGTTTAATCGATTCAATGATAAACAAAAACCGCCGATTAGAGATAATAAATCGGATCTTATTTGTGATGAATGTGGTATGGAAAGGCATACCAAAGAACAATGTTTTCGATTAGTGGGTTATCCGGATTGGTGGATCGAGAACAAAAAAGGGCGACGGTACAACCCACCGGAGAAAACCAAAGCTTCTACCGCTCGATCTATCCCCACCAAAGATAATCATAACAGTGATGATCGTAAATCTGAGAAAGGGTTCGGTGGAGTAGCGGCGGCCGAAGTAGCAGGTGGAGGAGGTTACTCGGTGGTAGATGGTAAGGAAAGAGAGAATGATCTCTCAAACTCACCACAGCCACACACTTATGTGTGTAAATATCAAAGAAGCTATAAATTTCCTAAAATAAATACATATAAATATCAAAGAAAGTATTATGTTCCCAATCGGGTATATGAAACAGGTGGGTCAAGTATTGGGCCCAAGAAAGTTGTTGGGCTCAACAATAATTCCGGGCCAAAGTCAATTGCTAAGGGGTTTATGACCCAATCTAGTCTTTCTAACTCGAATGGGTCTTGGATTTTCGATTGTGGTGCTACCGACACTATGACTTATGATTTATCTGATTTTTCAGTTTTTTCAAAACCAAGGAAAACTCATATTCGGGCTGCAAATAAAGGGAAAATGGATGTTATGAATGGAGGAACTGTTACAATTTCTCCAAACATAAATTTAACTAACTGCCTTTATGTTCCGTCATTATCTCACAAGCTTTTGTCAATTAGTCATGTGACAAAAGAACTAAATTGCTCAGTACTCATGCATCCAACGTTTTGTTTATTACAGGATATCAGGACGGGACGGATCATTGGGCGTGGCACTGAGAGAGAAGGACTGTATTATGTCGATGAAGTTACTGAAAGTGGGTCTGTCATGCTTGCTCATGGAACTCGTGAAAGAGATCAATGGTTATGGCATAGAAGATTAGGGCATCCGTCAGTTAGTTATTTACATATTTTGTTTCCAAAACTTTTCCCGTTAAATAAAAAGATTGAATGTGAAACTTGCATTTTAGCAAAAAGTCATAGGCAGTCTTTTAAACCTCGTAATAATAGGGTTGAATTGCCTTTTTCATTAGTTCATTCTGATGTTTGGGGTCCTGCACCGGTTAGTGGAGGTCACAATTTTAAGTATTTTGTGATTTTCGTGGATGATTGCACCCGAATGACATGGATTTATTTTTTGAAAAATAAAGATGAAGTTTATGATAGGTTTACTGTGTTCTACAATATGGTTCAAACACAATTTCAAACATCTATCAAAATCATGAGAACAGATAATGGTGGGGAGTATGTGAATTCACAAATGAATATGTTTTTCCAATCAAAGGGAATAATCCATCAAACCACTTGTCCTCATACCCCCGAACAAAATGGTGTGGCTGAAAGAAAAAATAGGATCCTTTTAGAGATAACTAGGGCTCTTATTATTGAATCCTTAGTTCCCAAAAGTTTTTGGCCTGAAGTCTTAGCAACTGCCACCTATCTAATAAACCGTCTCCCTACAAAGATTCTTGATATGAAAACACCTTTGAAAGTCCTCTCTGAATTTCATAAGCCACCATCAGTTCTTACTTTACCTACTAGAGTATTTGGGTGTACTGTTTTTGTCCATATTCCAAAAACGTATCGCACCAAACTTGAACCATGTGCTGAAAAATGTGTCTTTGTGGGATATGGGGTTACTCAAAAGGGGTATAGGTGCTACAATCCTCATACTCGTCGTATGTTCACTACGATGAATTGTGATTTTTTGGAAACCAAGTATTATTACTCTCAAGAACTCAGTGGTCAGGGGGAGGAACAAAGTGACACACTGAGTTGGCTTCAATATTCATCAGATTTACAGTCCTCCTCTCAAAGTGACAACCCGAGTCCAGACCTGATATCCGAGGTAAGTAATTCTGATCCAAGTCAACCTTTGGATATTCCTGCTGATGAAATGCAGGAAAATATGGATGGAGAGTCAGAAAATATAGAGGAGGAAACCACAGAAAGTGTTCCAGAAAGATATGTGCTTCCACCACGGTCTACCAGAGGAATTCCTGCAAAGCGATACTCGCCAGAAAGAATTTCTCGGTCTACTAAGTATCCGGTAGACAGCGTTGCTAATGTCGTAGAAGGTTTTTTCTCCCAAGAAGCAAGAGCATTTGCAGCAAAGTTATATTCTGAAGAAATTCCATCAAATATAGAGCATGCCTTGAAGATAAAGAATTGGAAGAATGCTATGAATAGTGAAATGGAGGCTCTTATTATTGAATCCTTAGTTCCCAAAAGTTTTTGGCCTGAAGTCTTAGCAACTGCCACCTATCTAATAAACCGTCTCCCTACAAAGATTCTTGATATGAAAACACCTTTGAAAGTCCTCTCTGAATTTCATAAGCCACCATCAGTTCTTACTTTACCTACTAGAGTATTTGGGTGTACTGTTTTTGTCCATATTCCAAAAACGTATCGCACCAAACTTGAACCATGTGCTGAAAAATGTGTCTTTGTGGGATATGGGGTTACTCAAAAGGGGTATAGGTGCTACAATCCTCATACTCGTCGTATGTTCACTACGATGAATTGTGATTTTTTGGAAACCAAGTATTATTACTCTCAAGAACTCAGTGGTCAGGGGAGGAACAAAGTGACACACTGAGTTGGCTTCAATATTCATCAGATTTACAGCCAAGTTCTTCTACAACTGATAAAGACTCTCCGGATAAAGATTTACAGTCCTCCTCTCAAAGTGACAACCCGAGTCCAGACCTGATATTCGAGGTAAGTAATTCTGATCCAAGTCAACCTTTGGATATTCCTGCTGATGAAATGCAGGAAAATATGGATGGAGAGTCAGAAAATATAGAGGAGGAAACCACAGAAAGTGTTCCAGAAAGATATGTGCTTCCACCACGGTCTACCAGAGGAATTCCTGCAAAGCGATACTCGCCAGGAAGAATTTCTCGGTCTACTAAGTATCCGGTAGACAGCGTTGCTAATGTCGTAGAAGGTTTTTTCTCCCAAGAAGCAAGAGCATTTGCAGCAAAGTTATATTCTGAAGAAATTCCATCAAATATAGAGCATGCCTTGAAGATAAAGAATTGGAAGAATGCTATGAATAGTGAAATGGAGGCTCTTATTAAGAATGATACGTGGGAGAAATGTGTTCTACCAACAGGAAAAGATCCGGTAGGATGCAGGTGGATATATACCATCAAATATAAACCAAATGGGGATATAGAAAGGTACAAAGCAAGACTTGTTGCCAAAGGGTATACTCAAACCTATGGCATTGACTATTCAGAAACTTTTTCTCCAGTTGCCAAGCTAGATACTATAAGGGTCCTTTTCTCAATAGCAGCAAATTTGGGTTGGTCTCTTCATCAATTTGATGTGAAGAATGCTTTCTTGCACGGGGAATTACAAGAAGAAGTGTACATGGAAGCTCCTCCTGGATTTGCTCACAGCTTTAAGAATGGGGAAGTTTGTAGGTTAAAAAAGGCCTTGTATGGGCTTAAACAATCACCCAGAGCGTGGTTTGGAAGGTTCTCTCTTGCTATGAAGAAATATGGATATCAACAAAGCAACTCAGATCACACGTTGTTTCTTCGTCATAGAGGGAATCTTGTGACATGTTTGATAATTTATGTTGATGACATGATTATAACAGGAAATGATGAAAAAGAGATTAATCAGCTAAAATCAGCTTTGTTTGCAGAATTTGAAATGAAAGATCTGGGAGAGTTGAAGTACTTCCTTGGAATAGAAGTTTCAAGATCTAAAGGTGGAATTTTTATTTGTCAAAAAAAATATATATTAGATCTTCTGGCAGAAACAGGAATGATTGACTGTAAGCCAGCAGATACACCTATGGTCGTAAATCAGAAGTTGTTTGTAAAAACAGGTGCTAAAACCACTGATAAAGGAAGATATCAAAGGTTAGTGGGGAAACTTATTTATTTGGCTCATACTCGTCCAGACATTGCATATGCTGTTGGAGTTGTCAGTCAGTTTATGCATCAACCTCAGGAAGATCATATGGATGCAGTTCTGCGAATTATAAGGTATCTCAAAGGGACATCAGGTCATGGAGTGTTATTTAAGGCTAATGGTCACCTCAAAGTTCAGTTGTATACAGACGCAGACTGGGCAGGAGATAAAGGTAATCGAAGGTCCACTTCAGGGTATTTCTCATTGGTAGGTGGTAACTTGGTTACATGGAAAAGTAAAAAACAGAAAGTTGTCTCACTATCTAGTGCCGAAGCTGAGTTTAGAGGTATCGCTAGAGGACTAGCAGAAGCCTTGTGGTTGAAGAAGCTGGTGTCTGAAATAGGTTTTGCTCCTAAAGAAAGTATTCGAATCATGAGTGATAATGAAGCTGCTATCCAGATCTCAGAAAATCCAGTTCAACATGATAGAACCAAGCATGTGGAGGTTGATCGTCACTTCATAAAAGAAAGTATTCGAATCATGAGTGATAATGAAGCTGCTATCCAGATCTCAGAAAATCCAGTTCAACATGATAGAACCAAGCATGTGGAGGTTTATCGTCACTTCATAAAAGAAAAGTTGGAAAGTGGAATTATCAAGTTACCGTTTGTAAAGTCTGAAGACCAACTGACTGATATTCTAACTAAAGCAGTGGGAACATGTATGTTTCATAAGTGTCTAAGCAAGTTGAATTTCGGTAATCCCGATATTCAACTTGAGGGGGAGTGTTAGAACATATGGGATCAGATTCTATCTCATCACCTCCCGAGTTTACTTGTAGGGCCCAAGCCCATGATATTAGAGTTCAAGCCCATGTAATTAGTGTCGGTCAAATGACCTAATTAGGGTTTAATCTTGTATAAATATGAGACGTATGTATCACACAAGTGAAATGAATCAATAAAAATAAAATTCCAATTTATCCTTTTATCACATGGTTGTCAATGAAACTTATGTTTCATCGGAATGTTCTACTTCACACGTCAACTGACCAATATTAATGGTAATTTTTGGGAGAAAGCTACTAGTAATGCAATCTTTCACGCAACCTGTTGGCTGACATTAAAAAAAAAAACGAAGAAAAAACTCTGATACATATACATGATGACAGGGAGCTAGAGATCTAAGAGTTGAGTATCTCTTGTTGTATGCATTCCATGCTAAAAAAAATTATGGTACCACGTACCAGACAAGTTCTACTCGCCAAATTAAGGAGAGCAAAGTAGCAAAGCGTAAATCGGATATATGCCTCAGAGGAAAAAGTAGTCAATGATTTAGGGGTGAATGATGAGAATGATTATGAGCCTGCAAAATCCAAAAAAGCACCGGCGTATGCAGGTGGATTGGTGTTGGAACCCGAAAAAGGTTTATATGATAGATACATATTATTTTTGGATTTGAACAATCTCTACCATTCTATATAGGTATGTAATAACTCCATCACGCTTACTGCTTGGCTCTCTAAACTTCTTCTGAACAAACCTTGTATGTTTCTGTCTGCTTGTTTTTTCATCAGGAGTATTACATCTGCTTTACAATAATAGACAGATCCCAAGGTGCTTTAGTTCCCTTCCTAAAAGCATCTTCAAACAAACTGGAGTTCTACCTTGCGGTAAAAATAAATCAGAAGCCATCTAAAAGCAATTGCCTCCAAAGGTGTTTATCATGGATAATGGGATCCTTTTCTATCAGATAGGAAGGGTTGTATCATAAAACATGATCTCTCGATGGTAGTTGGTGAAGTAGGATTGCAAAAGATAGCGATAGGATGCTACGACGTGATCTGGGAGACTAGGGTAGTTAGTGTAGATGAGCACATATAGCATTATGTTGCCATCTGCTCGTCCAGGATATGATCACAATGTCTCAGGGCTCCAATATTTAAACCAACATGTGCCCGATGAAAGTGAAGCATGTAACACCATGTTGACTGTGAACTGAGCTTTTGTAGTTGAGTTCTTGACAGATATCAAATTCGCTCTTCAACGCCACTTTGCATAAAAACGCGTTTGAGCTATGCATCCAAGTTTGAAGCTTATCCAAGTCACTGAGTCGAGGTCGAATCTAGTTGACCAGAGTTTGGCTTGCAAACATCTGTATTTTCAACCGCAACAGGACTAAGTATTAGGTAACCTGTCAAATTGTTAAAACGTTAAAATTATCAAGGCGTAAATATAAAAAACGATAATACTATAGGGGTCGTAATTCTTAGTTTGTGGAGATGGGCATGAACAAGTTTATACTTCGGGTATTACCCGAGGATAGTAATGCAACAAGTATATAATTGATTTCATTGTTAGCAATTTTGAATCGGTGATTAATGTTACATCATATTCATTTAACACATTAAATATATCGCTTCTATATATTTTTTCTCCTTTTCATGTTTTTTATTTTATCTTTCATTCGAATCAAATCCAAGCCAGAATTTATTACAGTGAGTCTTCAAGCGGTAAGGTCTTGTTTTTTTTTCTTATAGACTTAAGCTACTTCGCCGATAGGACATTACGCATAGTCACATTAGTATTTGTTTCCTTAAAGAAAAAAAATATTTGTTTCCTTCAAGAGAAAAAACAAAACAAACAGTTTCAGTTTCTCCTTTTCACTCCACTCTCACACACATTTTAGTACTAAAAACTTTATAAAAAAAAAATCCTTAAAAATTAATGAACGATCAACAAACCTTAATCTTTGGTCTCCACTTATGGATCATCCTAGGAATCACAGTCGGGGCCATTTTTGTTCTCATTCTGTTTCTCATTTCCATTTGGTTCACATCATACAAAAATAATAATAATAATAATAGATCTTCAAAACCATCACTAAACCTGCAACCAAACACACCCATTAATTCATTATCATCTTCTTCACCACAACAACAAGAAAACACATTAATGTCGACCCAACAACGTTTATCAACTGGCATTGAAAAACAGGCATTGTTGTTCAAACAGCAACGAGAAAAGATGAACCGGGTTTTGATGCCGGTTTTTGGGGAAGGTGGTGATAATGATGATGAGAGTGTGATAAATGTGGGACCAGAAGTGTCTCATTTGGGATGGGGGCATTGGTATACATTAAGAGAACTTGAAGTGGCTACTGATGGATTTTCGGCTGATAATGTTATTGGTCAAGGTGGTTATGGGATTGTTTATTATGGTGTTCTTGTTGATAAGTCCACTTCTCATCATGTTGCTGTTAAAAACTTGCTTAATAACAGGTTGGTGATGCTTTGTAGTAATTATATGTTTGTGTGCGTGTATATATGTAATAACACAATCCTCATGTATTGGAATAAGAGTAGAAGTTTGAAGCTAATTAAAGTACTAATTATAGGCTACTAATACATTCTATCATAGCTTAATTAACCAACCGGGTTGGATCAAGTGGTTAGAGCCCTTGCCTCCGGAGACAGAGGTCAAGGGTTCGATTCTTATGTCTGGCATGCCAGAGGTCCTTTTCTACCTTTGGTAGAACCTAGAACTCTAGAAGCCTCTCTACCTTACGTAGGGGTAAAAGCTATCTACATCTCAACCTGCCCCACACACCGCCGAAAACGGTATTGGAACTCAAAACCTGTTGAAGACAACATTGGGTGTTACTTACCTTTATATTCTACCATGGCTTTAATCTCTAGGAAAAAAGGTAATGGCGGACTAAATCTGTAACAATGAAGAACGCCCGTGTCAATTAGTGTTATAATTGCTCTAGAAAGACACGAGTGTTACAAATGTGGTTCATCAATTTCCTTTTTTGGCGTTATCTATTACTTTCAGAGCGATTTTTATTTCTTACACCATGCAGATTGAAGAACCATCTTGCTTACTTTAGATTTTGTTAAAGTTTTTCTTCTTTTATTGATGTGAAGAGAACAGGCTGAGAAGGAATTTGAAGTTGAAGTTGAAGCAATTGGTAGAGTTAGGCATAAGAATTTAGTGAGATTGTTAGGTTATTGTGCAGAAGGTGCACACAGGTAACTCTTTTTCGTCAAAAAATGTGCTCATTTGGATATGTGTGTTAATTACAGGATACTTGGAAATCTTAATTTAATAATTGAATTGGAAATGTTTGTTAATTACAGGATACTTGTTTATGAGTATATGAATAATGGAAACTTAGAGCAATGGGTTCATGGTGATGTAGGTCCTTGCAGTCCTCTTACTTGGGAGATTCGTATGAAGATTATCATTGGAATAGCTAAAGCGTAATCCTTTTACACTCAATATCTGTTTTTCGTATACTCACTAGTGTGCTGTTACTAAGTTTGTCTTTTGTTGATGATTGGTAGGTTGACTTATCTTCATGAAGGGCTTGAACCAAAGGTAGTTCATCGTGATATAAAATCAAGTAATATTTTACTTGATAAGTTGTGGAACCCAAAGCTTTCAGATTTTGGATTAGCTAAGCTTCTTGGTGCAGATATGAGCTACATAACGACCCGTGTGATGGGCACATTGGGGTCTGTTCTTGTTTTGTATAGTTCATTCACTGTTTATATAACTGACGTTTGTAGATAAGTGATTGATTCTTATTCTTGTAGCTATGTTGCTCCGGAATATGCTAGTACAGGAATGGTGAATGAGAAAAGTGATGTTTATAGTTTTGGAATTTTGTTGATGGAGTTGATCTCGGGGAGATATCCAGTTGATCACAAACGACCACAAGAAGAGGTTCGCTCCTTGTTTCTAAATGAATTAGTTAATTCAAATTGTTTTCGGTTTTTTAGGTTTATTCACAAAGAATAAAACATTTTGACTTGTAAAAACGACTGATTTTGGACTAATTGCAGAATAAACTACTCTGCTTTGTGTTTCTGGTCAAGAGAAAACTTGCATATTTTGAAACGTAGTTTCTTTTGTCGTTTTTCGACAAGAAATATGACCTTTTTGCAGCAGTGTCCATCTGTTGTAAGACTAGAGACATTATATTGTTATTAAATACTAAGTTTGAGTTTCTTTTTCAGGTACATTTGGTTGAATGGGTCAAGAGAATGTTAAGAGAGAGGTGTCCAGAAAAAGTTTTGGATCCTAAACTGATTGATGTGCCTTCTTCACATATTCTTAAACGGATTTTGGTAGTTGCTTTACGCTGTGCTGATCTAAATTCCGAGAAGCGGCCTAGGATAGGGCATGTGATTCACATGCTTGAGTCCCAAGACCAGTCTCGTAACAGTGTAAGCACTTTTATTATTAGGTAGAAAACATCACTCTATGCACAAAATTTTGAAAATAGTCTTTTAAAATCAGATGTAGAAATAAAGTGGACTTGGGGAATCCTGAGCGTTAGAAATACTCTTTGGATGGTTTGCCAGTTGACCCCCATGACCCGTTCCTTTTTCTAGCTAATTCTTTTATTTGAACCAGTTAAGATAAATCATAACCGTAAGCAACCCATTCATAAGCAATTGGGTCAAACCGACCACCTATAGTATTATTATCAATGGTAATGATCTTAACATTATGTTTCAGGAAAGAAAACCCATGACGGACTCTAGGGTTGCACCTCATGGTAGCCCAAACGATGGGTCAAACACGAAGCAGGCGACTCATTTAGGTGTGTAAACAAGTTTAATGAAGAGACAAACAAGAAAGGTATGTATGCAGAGGTGGCTTCTGAAGGGGTTGGATTTAGGAATGTGAAGACCCGTGAACTTTATAGCATAAATTTTGCAGTGTAAAAATAAAATTTTGCTGTAATGGTAATGCATATTTGTTAAAAATTTTCTATTGTGATGCATACCCGTATCAAAAAATCTAATCTGCCATTATGCCAAGGTGCATCTTTCATGAAGGTGATCACGCCTAAAAAAACGATTTTGCTCTAAAATATGGAGGCTTATCTGTGTCCACATGAAGTTGCTGGTTTTGTAGGATTTAGATATACTTATTATTCATTTATAGATATTGTTTGAGTTGTGCTCAAATGAGATTTCGCATGGAGGACGTATGACATTAGCCATTTCTTCATTCTTCTGTATTAGCTCTTCTCTGGTGGTGCTAAAGTTTGTTGTACAATAGCTATGTGAGTCATAGATTCAGGTTGATCCGGGTCAGTGTGGTAAATGGGCTGCAAGTTGTTTGATCTGAACCTTGCACATGGTGTGTGGGTGTTTTGGTTTCTTGTATCTTTGTTTGCTTTGATGTGTATATACAATAAAGGTGATATTTGCCCATTCAAACCGTTGACAGTTGATGATGATGAGTAGAACTGACTAAGATGCTGAATTTTTCTATTAGCATTAGGTTTTTGTGAATGTGTATCGAAGATTCTGTCATTCTTCACTCTCACCTTAGAAAATTTGAATGGTACCAGCCGGTTTTCATTTGTCAACCCGTTGGACATATTCATTATGTATCAGAAATTCTTAAAGAAGCCTTTTCAACTCATTACTAGTTTAAGAATTGGCCAAATGAACAGAACAGAAAAAAGAAACAAAATTACCCCAACAACAATCACATGTTACTGATGTTCTCTGTCCAGGTTCTACTTAGAAGTATAAGCATTAGCCATAGCAAGTTTGTAATTATTTTCTCTTCCAAACGGTAAGGACACTAACTACGCCTATCAATCATTTTTCACTTACTGAAGGATTGAAGTTAAATAGTTGATTTTCTTGAAAATCCTAGCTTGATATGGTCCTCTAAATGGTCATGATTCGAAACCCTTCTCAACATATTACAAATTGTACTCGACCCTCTTTCGAAATTAGGGCACTTTAGGCATGTCAAGTACACCCAATTACTAAAAAGCAAATGAACCCAATTGCCTAAGTATTGCCCAAGTATGGTCCTCCATCCTCCATTCATTTGCCATGCCTTTTGTCTATACACTAAAGTAAGTTAGGCAGATACTTTGGCTACATTCTTATTTTTGATGAAATGAATCAACAGACAAATAAATTAGTGTGTAATCTAGCAAAAAAAAAAAGTGACAAATAGATGAATTTATATCTTACGTGTTTACAAATCTTTGTGGTTTTGTTGAAAATTGAAGAAACTTATCAATAGAATGATTCACAATAAATCATGATCATGGTTCAATAAACACAATACATATTCAATTCACCACCAAATATGAAAATAACCACTTGAGCAACTAATTGAAATAACATGTACTAAGAATAGACTTAGGCAAACCTCAACCTCGAGTCGTCTTTAATTTAAATAAAAGACAGTTGATCTGATATAGTTATTAGTAACATAGAAACAGAACGCTGCCTGCCTAGATGACGACAAATATCAACGACGACAACGAGTGATAGTGGAGCAACCTCTAGTATAAGGATGAACGGGGCCTCTAGCTCTCCAACAATTATGAGTATAATACGATCTTCCTGAACGTGGTGGACACGGAATTCTGTTAGCAGACAAAGCTCCATACGAAATGTAGTATCTCATACTTCTCCATAACAAAGATCTACGTCCCGAGATGGATAAGTTATCAAAATCTATTTCTTCTTCTTCTATGTCATCATAAACCGACATTCCCATGCTTGTCTCATCAGAGTGTGGACGCAACGAAAGCTGGTTCGTTGCGTCCAGAGAGGCATGGGAAGACAATGGACATGAAATGAGTAAGAAAGATAGCAGAAAAAGTGTGTGAAGAAGGGGAAATGCCATTGTTGTTATGGTGAGGAATTGTGAATGGTTGGATATGTATGAATTGAAGAAAGAAAAAAGAGTCACATGATAATGTGTGTGTGCGTGTTATGTGGGGTTCATTTGGGTGGTACTACATACAGCTGGTTGTAAGTAACTAATAATGTAGGATGGTCGGTAACAGGTGTTTCTGTTAATGAGGATTAACTTCGGGACCAATGATGTCAAGCTCGTCAGAGTCACTCTTGGTTTTTACTCAAGGTTTTGAGTTCGATCTTTAGATTTTAAGAATGACAAATATGGGGTTTTTCCTCCGAATACTTGTAACGGTCCATAGTCAATATCTCATTGTCTTAGGGTACGTGCAAAGCTTCACCATTATACGGTGAGGTTTCCCAGATATCGTATACCGACTGAATATTCGGAAAAAAAATAATTTCGGGGGAAAATGATTAATGATAAGGCGGCGTGTGATTAATTTGTATTTAGTTTGTAAGTCTAGCATTTTACTTATATATATATATATATATACATTTGAAGAGGCCCTTAACTATAGTGAATTTAAGAGCCTTTCATGAAATTTTAATTGTTTCTTATTTTCGTCACAAAGCTTTTACATCTTCTACTTTTCACACGAACTTTTTTATTTAGACTTTTGTATTTTTCACTTTTTGCCACAACTTTGATATTTTTTTTATTTTTGGCACAAACTCATGTTATGATAAGCTGAAAGTCCCAAGTTTGCAAAGATTTGTAATTAACAACTAATGTAAATTACTCTAAGAACATATGATAGAAAAGTAAATAAGTTTAATCATATGTATTATTGATTAAACAGTGAATACATGGCCGATTTAAATAAGAAAGAAAAGAGAAAACATTGTTAAGTTTTTGACACACTAAGAACTTAACAATTATACAATGATGTAAAACACATACTAAGTGTAAATGTGGAACACACCAACAGAAATGCGGCTAGGTCAAGTGATGCCTTTTATAGAGTGAGAGAAGACATCACATGACAACCCAATAGATGTTGACACATGAAGGTTGTCAACCATCTATTGGTGTATAAGACTGTTCTGCAGGAATCTCTTTCTCCATCTTGTTTCTTTCCCAAAACGGGTATGAAAGAGAAACACCTTAGTACCATTTTGGTACAAGGTCACATGTCTTCATTCTGCTTTATCAACACGTGTCATTGGGGACCAGTCTTCTTATCTTCCCGCCTATATTTGACTTACAAATCTTGGAGGTGAGTCATTGAACTTATCCTTAAACTCTGAAGATATAATGATGATCGCTGAGGACTCGCTGACAAAGTTCAGCGCTGAGTCTCCTCAGCGAATCCATGACTCAACAATCTCCCCCTATTCGCCGAGGAGACTTAGCTGAGCAGAAGGTTCTTGCACTTACAAGCAACACGAGTGAAATGATGAAATGCTGATTATATATATGACAAATAGCTTTACATTTAAACAGCATTACAAAGATTACAAGACTACTTAATCCCACTGAGACTCTTGCTTAGCCTTGATGAATGCTTCATCCTTTTGTCTTTCAGGCTTCAGCAGCTCTTGATCAATCAGCTTTATGAACTCAGGATCATTTAAAGTCTTGACACAATACTTCCTTATTTTCAAAAGAAAGGAAGAGGGGGCAATTCCAATTTCATTGGTCCTGAAGAAGAGCTCATGACCATGGACATTGCAAAAACAGAAACCTCCAAGTTTTTCATCATAAACACCTTCCATAAATAGAGTTCTGGAAGGCATTCTGAGATTTAGCAGCGACTCTTCATCTATATCAGACTTGGGAATAAATCTGAGTATAGTGGGGAGCTGAGAAGAAGCAGTCGCTGGTCTCGTTGATCCAGCTCTCGCTGATGGAGGTGGAGGAGGAGGAGGGAATGGATGTCTAGCAGCGCTGAGCAGGGAGTCTTTGATTCTATACTTCTTTTCCATTTGATGCACTTTCTTTATCTGCTCCCCTGCTAATTCGATCAGCGGCTTGTAACTCACTGCTGACTTATCTTTTATTAACTTGTAAATTTCTATCCATTCAGTTGGCCCAAGAGAGTCCTTAGTGACCTCTTCCAATGTAAGCAGCTTGGCCACTCCTTCTCTTTGGAGATGAAAGTTCATCCCCTTTCTGGTCAAAGTGACCCTGACGGACAGGATCTCTTCAGGCCTTTGCCTCACTTCTCTTGATTTGAGGTAGCGTGTTCTGCCTTCTTCAAAATTCTTTTTCAACTGAGCTTTTCTGGCATAGAACTATTCCTCTTTCTTCTTTAAAGCTTCGAGACCACTTGACTGCTGAGCGATCATTTTAAACTCACCATCAGCATCCTTCAACTCTTCACCAACAACCTGCTCACTTATAAACTTTTGGGAGAGCTCCTCTTCTCTCTTCTTTCTTTTCAGCTCCTCCTGAAGTACAACCTCTTCAGGAGTAAGTTCAGCAGTTGTTTCTTGGGATGCTGCTGGCTTAGGAAAAGCTCCAGACATAAGCTTTTCTCCCTGGTCCCTTGCTACAATAGGAAATTTGGGTGGCTTACCAGCAATTGCAGCCTTACCCTTTTCAGCATACTTCTTTGCGAGTGCAGCTTGGAACTCAGGGGTTGGTTTGAATACATGAGCACTGCCTGCTGGCACATTCTCAGCAGCATGCTCTTTTTCAACACTTGCTGGCACATCCTCAGCAATAATAACATCATCTTTATCCACAGTCGCTGGCACATTCCCAGCGGTTCCAGTTTCAACACTTTCCCCCTGAATATTAGCTGCCGGTTCATTAACCCTATCAGCTTGCTCCCCCTCAACATTTGCTGCCGGTTCAACAACCTTCTTAGCCTCATCAGCATTTTCAGTTTGGGGAGCAGTTTCACTTGTAACATTTTCTGCTGGACCCTCCTCTACATTTGCATTTTTCTCCCCCTTGGAAGCAGCTGAGGAACTAGCTACTTCCACATTGTCCTTCTTGAGGAGGCCCAACATTTCCTTCATCAAACCTTTAAGAGACCCAACCTCTTCTTCAAGTTTTTGTTGTCTGCTGATAGAATCTTCCAACAGTTTTCTATCAGCAGCGGCTGGTGAAGGAGTTTGATTAAATGATTGGGTTTTGAGGGAAGAGATGGTGTTAGTGAGTTGGCGAAGTTGGGCAGTAAAAAGAATGTTGGATTTCTTGAGTTCATTAAGTGCGGACAATAGGCCAGGCACTTCAGCAGCCTTCGCTGAATGGACTTCTTCTTTCAATTTGTCCAGCGAGGCGGAGATGTGAGAATTGGAGGTGCTGACTCTTTTCATACTTTCATGCAGTAGGTTTTGATTTCTTCTAAAGAGTTGCTCATTGGACCTGGTGTTGGTAGCTTGATTCTTGGTAATTCCAAACACCATTCCTTGAAGTGTATAAATCTCATCCTTGAGCTCAGCATTCCCATCAACAATCCCTTTGAATTGATCAACAGCACCAACATGCAAAGTTGCCAACTGATCAATCAACCAAGCATACAAATATCCTTGCCTGTTGCCTTGACTTTGCAATACTTGCAATCTTCTCAGAATTTCCTGCAGCTTGTATGTTTCTACATAATCCAAGCCAGGTACATTGACAGCGGTAAAGGCAGTGGTGGCTTCCTTAGGCAAAGGAACTTTCATATTGGCCACTGACTCTGGGTACTTGGAACAAGGCGTACCAAAGAAGTCAGGATGATGCAATAGGGGCACTTCCATGATGACTTCTTCATCAATCTCTTCCTCTTCCTAAGGAATCTTGGCTTCATGCCCAGGAGAAGGAGTACAGAAGTGTTCTCTAAAGAACCCAATTGGTTCATGATAAATGGTGGGTCTCGGAGAGTAGCAAGGAGGAGGAGGCATATCAGGCAAGGTGTCAGAAGATGTATCAAATTGAGTAGGGGGAGAAGTGACTAACACATAATTAAGTTCTTCATTGAAAACTTCGCTGGTCACTTCATCTTCTTCCTTTACTTCAGTGGCAGCTAGTTTAACTTCAACATCATCATCTTGTTGACTGAACTCGCTGCCCAACTCCTCATCAGTCTCAGCACCTGATGGAGAAACATTTGTCTCGGTCCCTGCACTAACAGTTTCCGAGACAGAAAAAGATATAGGGGTAGGGTCAATTGGTGCCTCAGTCTCAGTGTGTTATTGCACCAAGACCTCATCGGCCGTAGACTGTGTTGTCTCTAGCATCACCTGTGATCTGGCTGCTGACAATGACTCGGAAGGTATTTGAGAAAAGGGGAAGTATTTAGTGGAGGTGGACTTAGACCTCTAGAGGGTTGGGGTGACCCAATATCTTCACCAACCTCGCCTACAGAAGTTTGAGGTGGCTGCCTGCTGTTCCCATTTGTCTCGTCAACAGCCTGTTGGGAGGCTGCTGATGGGGTGGTTTGGGTACTAATGTCCTTGGGCGTTGAGGACTCCCTAGCCTTAGTAACACGTTTGCCCTTTAATACACTCCGCTTACGTTTTGGGACGTCAGCGGAGGATGAAGATTGGATATTTGTTGTTGAGGATGTTGCCTTAGATGATTTTTTGGTCTTTTTGGAGGCTTGGGAGGTCGCTGGGGGGTTTTCCAGCGAACCAGCCTCTGAAGGCAAACTAGCATTCCAACGACCGGCCCAGCCACTTCATCAGTAGGAAGTGCTGATTCCCAGTCGCTGTCTTTGGGGTATAAAGAAGAGTTAAGAGAGAAGAGTACCTCTTTCATGTGAGAGGTAAGACGAGCAACCAAGTGTTCAGCAGGTTGCTTGTAGATGTTGTTGCCAACTCTTGCTGTAGGGATCTTGTCAGCTTCAGGCAGTACATATTCATCACCCAGCGCCTCCTTAAAAATGAGATAGAAGAATCTTGTGAAGGGCACTGTGTGAGACCTGTTGTTCATGCTGATCTTGTTCTTCATATCGTTGAAGATCAACTGGGCATAATCAACATATCGCCCTTCAGCAAGGGCATGAATCATAGGCATCGATGTTGTTGATGCCTGATTGTAAGACCCAGAGTTTCCACCCATGCACTGAATCACATGGGTGAACAGTACCCTCCAGATCCCAGGGAGGTTTTGCTTCAGAGGATTGCTTGGGATCGCTGGAGGATTCTTCAAATTGTAATTGTATCCAATTGAAGGCAACCACGCCTTCCACTCATCATCACTCGCTGGCTCCACAAACTTATTGTCATCTATTTCTTGTGGCAGCCTTAGGGTTTGGCGAAGAGACGCCGGAGTGATGGTAATTGTTTTCTCCCCCTGACGGACAGTGCCAGTGATGGACTTTGATTCATCATCATATTCACAAGTCCACCAGAATTCACGAAGAAGATGAACAAAAATGAATTTTGGGTCCCCCATTATGCAGTAATTTGCAGGAGATGCATGGATGAAATCCAGCATTGGCCTATATCCTTTTGTACCTTTTGGTACTTCAGACGTGCCAAGATGATTGTTGGGCTTTACAATCATCTTAGAGGGAGAAAAATAAACTTTAGAAGATTTTGTGACTGATGGTGGTATTCTTTTTAGTGTTTAAATTTATAAAAATGTTGTACAAGTTAATATCTCAAAAACACACACACCTTAACGGACAGGGGACCCGATCAGATGTAGTATAGTTTAGTGATAAGAACATGATCGTTCGCAGGGACGCGTTGCTTTACCTAATCTAGTAATATGTGTAATTCTAGCGGTTGTGGGGTTGTCACGATTTCCTATTATACTAATGCAAATAAAAGTAAATAAAAGCCGCAACCGCTTATTCAGCGAGAGACTTAGTCTGAAAATAGTTTGAAAAAGCAAATAACAGTAATAAAATTAAAATACTTGTTTGGCATCTCCGATCTCATGGTACGACCAAATACTATTCTACCTACTTGCTAGACTGTTGGAAACTTAATCACGGCTCAGATTCTCGTTAGATTCACTTTGCCTAATTACTAGTGCTGTCGCTAGACTCACACTAACCTATAAACAAATTCTCGTTAGATTCATTGTTTAAGCATTAATGACCTAAAGTTTGTTTTACTAATTCATCTTTTAGTTACCCGGCTCTTAAGCCATGACCAGATAATAATTATCTCCGGTGACCACAGTGCTCGTTTCCAAGTCAAAGGATCGCGTCTGACATTGTTAAGCATCATGTTCAATTTGTCCTAATTACTACGGTTCTGGATCCATCGGTTACAAGTGAATCACCTTTTACAACTAGTTAAAGACCGACTAGTGTTTTCCATCCTTATGTATTAATCCTAGTGTATGATTATAGACCGATCATCAGAATTAAACTAATACATTCAGATATAGAACCAATAATAATATGAAGAACTAGTAAAACATGGATCTACGATAAACAGTAAAACACACTCCAACAGATTCTAACAAATAAAGTAAAACAATAAACGTCTACATGATCACATTGATCCAAATAAGTATTCAGCCTACTAGCCTGACATTATTAAAGGAGTAACAAAGTCTGAAAAGATGAAAGACATTGTTTACCAAAAGAAAGTAAAATAAAAGAGTAGATCTAGACCGCGGATGAAGATCGGAAGGTGTTAGAAGCTCCAAAACCTTCTGGAAATCTGCAACTACGAACTAGGGTTGATAGTGGGCGGCTAGGGCTGCTGAATCGGCTCTCTCCTAGGGTTTTGAGGGTTAGTTCGACTTAAATAGTGATTTAAGTCGGTTGTTGATCTGGGCCGCCCAGCGGCGCTGGGCTTGGGCGGCGCTGCTTCTTGGCCAGCGGCGCTGGCATGGTTGCCAGCGGCGCTAGGGGCTGTTGTTTCATCTCGTGCGTCTTCGTTTGACTCCCGAATCACTTCCTTGTGTCTTGTAACTTCATAGGCCTTCATCTTGAGTTACTTGATGTCATTTACCCTCTCTCGCATCTTCCGTGAACCTGCATAAATATACGACTCATTAAGTACCGATAGTTCCGGAATATTAACTCATTTTAGACATAGAAATGAGGCCTTTCGATAGGGGTTTTTATCACCAAATGGACGCTCATCATATACCCCCACACTTAAGTCTTTGCTTGTCCTCAAGCAAATAGTCCAAGAAAAATAAAACAGTGATGAGCGGACAGCTTAAGTGTTAAAGTGTTCTACTTTATTAAAAACATTTGAAAGATTAGTCATGCAAATGATTTGAGAAAGCTTTAGACAAAATCAGTAAGCTATAGCTAGAGGCAAGATAATTGGTCAATCAAAACTAAAAGCTAACTTTTTATTCGTGTTAATACCTCTAAAACAGTTCTATACTTCCACATGTCTTACAGCTTAATCTTACTTCTTTCTGCTGACTAGTTAAGCACTTAATTAAGGTTTGTATAGCAATCAGAACTACTAGCTACTAGCAAGGCATTTATATTCATTCGTTTGTGTACTCGTGAGTCACTACTTAGATATACTCTCACACTACAGTCATGCTCGCTAGCTAAACACTAAAGCAGTTATATGATATTATCATCTTTAATAGTTGAGACAGCGGTGACAGGTCGGTGGTTCCCCACTCGCAGAGCAACATAACTCAACTAACGGTTTACATCAAGACAGCGGTGACAGGTCGGTGGTTCCCTACTCGCAAAGCGACATAACTTGATGCGTTTTAGATTTTACTCGTTAATAGTTCTTTGAACTCTTTTTAATCTACTGATTGTCTTTCTTAAGATTTACTACATTATTCATGCAATAGATGTTGGTGCATGTTTCTCGATGACAAAAGCATTCTAGATGTGTTACATATATTCATATATGTTCAAGTCTTGTAATTTATCTTGTAATTACCGTTTGTCAATAATATTACCTTGGCATATATTGTTGATCATATTGGGATCCATTTATGTTTATGTGTTTGTTTATTATTTGTGTTTTGCAGGTTCTAGACATAACATGTAAAGAGTCATTGAGTTAATATTGTTTCTGGGAACAAGCAAAAGTTTGCTTGTGGAAAGAACACTCAAATGGTCATTTGAGAGTTTCTGAGGAACAAGCAAAAGTTTGCTTGTGGAAAGAACACTCAAATGGTCATTTGAGAGTTTCTGAGGAACAAGCAAAAGTTTGCTTGTGGAAAGAACACTCAAATGGTCATTTGAGAGTTTCTGAGGAACAAGCAAAAGTTTGCTTGTGGAAAGAACACTCAAATGGTCATTTGAGAGTTTCTGAGGAACAAGCAAAAGTTTGCTTGTGGAAAGAACACTCAAATGGTCATTTGAGAGTTTCTGAGGAACAAGCAAAAGTTTGCTTGTGGAAAGAACACTCAAATGGTCATTTGAGAGTTTCTGAGGAACAAGCAAAAGTTTGCTTGTGGAAAGAACACTCAAATGGTCATTTGAGAGTTTCTGAGGAACAAGCAAAAGTTTGCTTGTGGAAAGAACACTCAAATGGTCATTTGAGAGTTTCTGAGGAACAAGCAAAAGTTTGCTTGTGGAAAGAACACTCAAATGGTCATTTGAGAGTTTCTGAGGAACAAGCAAAAGTTTGCTTGTGGAAAGAACACTCAAATGGTCATTTGAGAGTTTCTGAGGAACAAGCAAAAGTTTGCTTGTGGAAAGAACACTCAAATGGTCATTTGAGAGTTTCTGAGGAACAAGCAAAAGTTTGCTTGTGGAAAGAACACTCAAATGGTCATTTGAGAGTTTCTGAGGAACAAGCAAAAGTTTGCTTGTGGAAAGAACACTCAAATGGTCATTTGAGAGTTTCTGAGGAACAAGCAAAAGTTTGCTTGTGGAAAGAACACTCAAATGGTCATTTGAGAGTTTCTGAGGAACAAGCAAAAGTTTGCTTGTGGAAAGAACACTCAAATGGTCATTTGAGAGTTTCTGAGGAACAAGCAAAAGTTTGCTTGTGGAAAGAACACTCAAATGGTCATTTGAGAGTTTCTGAGGAACAAGCAAAAGTTTGCTTGTGGAAAGAACACTCAAATGGTCATTTGAGAGTTTCTGAGGAACAAGCAAAAGTTTGCTTGTGGAAAGAACACTCAAATGGTCATTTGAGAGTTTCTGAGGAACAAGCAAAAGTTTGCTTGTGGAAAGAACACTCAAATGGTCATTTGAGAGTTTCTGAGGAACAAGCAAAAGTTTGCTTGTGGAAAGAACACTCAAATGGTCATTTGAGAGTTTCTGAGGAACAAGCAAAAGTTTGCTTGTGGAAAGAACACTCAAATGGTCATTTGAGAGTTTCTGAGGAACAAGCAAAAGTTTGCTTGTGGAAAGAACACTCAAATGGTCATTTGAGAGTTTCTGAGGAACAAGCAAAAGTTTGCTTGTGGAAAGAACACTCAAATGGTCATTTGAGAGTTTCTGAGGAACAAGCAAAAGTTTGCTTGTGGAAAGAACACTCAAATGGTCATTTGAGAGTTTCTGAGGAACAAGCAAAAGTTTGCTTGTGGAAAGAACACTCAAATGGTCATTTGAGAGTTTCTGAGGAACAAGCAAAAGTTTGCTTGTGGAAAGAACACTCAAATGGTCATTTGAGAGTTTCTGAGGAACAAGCAAAAGTTTGCTTGTGGAAAGAACACTCAAATGGTCATTTGAGAGTTTCTGAGGAACAAGCAAAAGTTTGCTTGTGGAAAGAACACTCAAATGGTCATTTGAGAGTTTCTGAGGAACAAGCAAAAGTTTGCTTGTGGAAAGAACACTCAAATGGTCATTTGAGAGTTTCTGAGGAACAAGCAAAAGTTTGCTTGTGGAAAGAACACTCAAATGGTCATTTGAGAGTTTCTGAGGAACAAGCAAAAGTTTGCTTGTGGAAAGAACACTCAAATGGTCATTTGAGAGTTTCTGAGGAACAAGCAAAAGTTTGCTTGTGGAAAGAACACTCAAATGGTCATTTGAGAGTTTCTGAGGAACAAGCAAAAGTTTGCTTGTGGAAAGAACACTCAAATGGTCATTTGAGAGTTTCTGAGGAACAAGCAAAAGTTTGCTTGTGGAAAGAACACTCAAATGGTCATTTGAGAGTTTCTGAGGAACAAGCAAAAGTATGCTTGTACATAAGAACTCTCAAACCAGGCCAAAACCCTTATGGGCTTGACATGAGAACACTCAAACCCAATGGATTTGAGAGTTCTTGTCACTTGCCTATAAATAGGGGTGTGTGTATGCGTGATTCTTAACAAGAGTGTAGAGAGAGAAACGAGCAAAACCTAGAGAGAGAAAACCAAGAACACGCACGGTTTGATCTTGTGGGTACTCGACTCACGCACGAACCACAAACACACACCCGGTTTGGACGGCTCGTAGACTTAGATTACCACGTTGGTTGGTAAAGTTTGTCCGGAGAGCCGTTTCACTATAGTAACCAAATACGGGTGTTATATTCACACAAAAGATATATATATATATATATATATATATCATAAAAGGTAGATATAGAAACCATGGGTTATCTCGAGGAATTCCGCACCTCGACATATCCTTAAGTCAATCTCGGTTCGGTAAGACCCGGGGGACTTACAACTGGTATCAGAGCCATAGGTTATCAACAACCTTGGTTCGAGATTGATCACGGTTTGGGTATCCCATTTTTGCGTGTTCTTAGGTGGAGAAGTGTTTTCGGGCGCGTTTTGAATAATTTTTTTTTTTTTTTTTTTTTTTTTTTTTTTTTTTTTTTTTTTTTTTTTTTTTTTTTTTTTTTTTTTTTTTTTTTTTTTTTTTTTTTTTTTTTTTTTTTTTTTTTTTTTTTTTTTTTTTTTTTTTTTTTTTTTTTTTTTTTTTTTTTTTTTTTTTTTTTTTTTTTTTTTTTTTTTTTTTTTTTTTTTTTTTTTTTTTTTTTTTTTTTTTTTTTTTTTTTTTTTTTTTTTTTTTTTTTTTTTTTTTTTTTTTTTTTTTTTTTTTTTTTTTTTTTTTTTTTTTTTTTTTTTTTTTTTTTTTTTTTTTTTTTTTTTTTTTTTTTTTTTTTTTTTTTTTTTTTTTTTTTTTTTTTTTTTTTTTTTTTTTTTTTTTTTTTTTTTTTTTTTTTTTTTTTTTTTTTTTTTTTTTTTTTTTTTTTTTTTTTTTTTTTTTTTTTTTTTTTTTTTTTTTTTTTTTTTTTTTTTTTTTTTTTTTTTTTTTTTTTTTTTTTTTTTTTTTTTTTTTTTTTTTTTTTTTTTTTTTTTTTTTTTTTTTTTTTTTTTTTTTTTTTTTTTTTTTTTTTTTTTTTTTTTTTTTTTTTTTTTTTTTTTTTTTTTTTTTTTTTTTTTTTTTTTTTTTTTTTTTTTTTTTTTTTTTTTTTTTTTTTTTTTTTTTTTTTTTTTTTTTTTTTTTTTTTTTTTTTTTTTTTTTTTTTTTTTTTTTTTTTTTTTTTTTTTTTTTTTTTTTTTTTTTTTTTTTTTTTTTTTTTTTTTTTTTTTTTTTTTTTTTTTTTTTTTTTTTTTTTTTTTTTTTTTTTTTTTTTTTTTTTTTTTTTTTTTTTTTTTTTTTTTTTTTTTTTTTTTTTTTTTTTTTTTTTTTTTTTTTTTTTTTTTTTTTTTTTTTTTTTTTTTTTTTTTTTTTTTTTTTTTTTTTTTTTTTTTTTTTTTTTTTTTTTTTTTTTTTTTTTTTTTTTTTTTTTTTTTTTTTTTTTTTTTTTTTTTTTTTTTTTTTTTTTTTTTTTTTTTTTTTTTTTTTTTTTTTTTTTTTTTTTTTTTTTTTTTTTTTTTTTTTTTTTTTTTTTTTTTTTTTTTTTTTTTTTTTTTTTTTTTTTTTTTTTTTTTTTTTTTTTTTTTTTTTTTTTTTTTTTTTTTTTTTTTTTTTTTTTTTTTTTTTTTTTTTTTTTTTTTTTTTTTTTTTTTTTTTTTTTTTTTTTTTTTTTTTTTTTTTTTTTTTTTTTTTTTTTTTTTTTTTTTTTTTTTTTTTTTTTTTTTTTTTTTTTTTTTTTTTTTTTTTTTTTTTTTTTTTTTTTTTTTTTTTTTTTTTTTTTTTTTTTTTTTTTTTTTTTTTTTTTTTTTTTTTTTTTTTTTTTTTTTTTTTTTTTTTTTTTTTTTTTTTTTTTTTTTTTTTTTTTTTTTTTTTTTTTTTTTTTTTTTTTTTTTTTTTTTTTTTTTTTTTTTTTTTTTTTTTTTTTTTTTTTTTTTTTTTTTTTTTTTTTTTTTTTTTTTTTTTTTTTTTTTTTTTTTTTTTTTTTTTTTTTTTTTTTTTTTTTTTTTTTTTTTTTTTTTTTTTTTTTTTTTTTTTTTTTTTTTTTTTTTTTTTTTTTTTTTTTTTTTTTTTTTTTTTTTTTTTTTTTTTTTTTTTTTTTTTTTTTTTTTTTTTTTTTTTTTTTTTTTTTTTTTTTTTTTTTTTTTTTTTTTTTTTTTTTTTTTTTTTTTTTTTTTTTTTTTTTTTTTTTTTTTTTTTTTTTTTTTTTTTTTTTTTTTTTTTTTTTTTTTTTTTTTTTTTTTTTTTTTTTTTTTTTTTTTTTTTTTTTTTTTTTTTTTTTTTTTTTTTTTTTTTTTTTTTTTTTTTTTTTTTTTTTTTTTTTTTTTTTTTTTTTTTTTTTTATTCTGAGGAAGAAAAAGTCGAAAATTTTTGAGTTCCTTGCCGGAAAAGTGGAGTAATTACATTACCACTTTGCAGGAAAAAGCAGATTTCTCTGATATGTCTTTGACTCTGAAGGGAACATATGTCCTGTTTCAAGTCAGAGCGACAATGTAGGCAATCGTGGATATCCTACCTCCAGTGCTAGTTCCACCGTGCCTATAAGTGGCAAATGTACGGAGAGTCACTTATCCGTTCTTGCGTCATTTGTGACATCATATGAATAGTTTATCCAAGGAAAGGTTCAAGATCCGAGTCTTATAGAGGAAGACTATGAGCAGATTGATCCTTTGGACTTAGAAGAGATGGATCTGCAATGGCAAATGGGTTATCTCGAGGAATTCCGCACCTCGACATATCCTTAAGTCAATCTCGGTTCGGTAAGACCCGGGGGACTTACAACTGGTATCAGAGCCATAGGTTATCAACAACCTTGGTTCGAGATTGATCACGGTTTGGGTATCCCATTTTTGCGTGTTCTTCTGTTGGACATAATACACAATGGCCGCAAACTATCTTAACCAATTAATACTTATGGACCATGAGACTGGTAAGGGTAATTCACCCCCAAGCTAATGATCATTGACCAATACTTTTCTTGGAAAGGTCGATTCGAATCCTTTATGCAATTCACGGACATTAGAATGTGGACTTGTATGACTGAAGGATATAGTGCCCCAACATATGAGGACAGTGGTGTTAACAAAGTATATGCTTACCAAGATATGACTGAATCTAATAAAAAGTTGTATGAGGCAGAGAAAAAGGCACTATCATGTTTAAAAATGTCATTGCCACAAGAAATATTACATTTGTTAGCAGAATTGCAAGCATTTGAAGTTACCTACTCTGAGGAAGAAAAAGTCGAGAAATTTTTGAGTTCCTTGCCGGAAAAGTGGAGTAATTACATTACCACTTTGCAGGAAAAAGCAGATTTCTCTTATATGTCTTTGACTCAGATAGTTGCTAAGTTTAGGGGACAAGAAATGAAACTAAAAAGGAGGGAAGCAGGATATAATAATGCTCAGATTCTCGAGCTTTATTACGGTAGGCCTACGATCAATGTAAGTCCAGGTTCCCCTGAAGGAAGCACAAGGGCATTCCTGAGTGAAGATGTTGACTTACAAAAGATCTCGTTTGACTCTGAAGGGAACATATGTCCTGTTTCAAGTCAGAGCGACAATGTAGGCAATCGTGGATATCCTACCTCCAGTGCTAGTTCCACCGTGCCTATAAGTGTCAAATGTACGGAAAGTCACTTATCCGTTCTTGCGTCATTTGTGACATCATATGAATAGTTTATCCAAGGAAAGGTTCAAGATCCGAGTCTTATAGAGGAAGACTATGAGCAGATTGATCCTTTGGACTTAGAAGAGATGGATCTGCAATGGCAAATGGCTATGCTAACTCTTCGGGCTAAACGGTTCCTATCAAGAACAGGGCGAAAGGTCGTGGGTTCCAAGTTTGGCTTTGATAAGTCAAAAGTAAAGTGTTACAATTGCGAGGGATTTGGACACTTTGCAAGGGAATGCCAGAGACCTAGAAATATTGATAAGGCTAGTGTGACTTATCAAGATTTCTACAACGGTGGAGTGGCACAATATGCTTCCAACACATGGCAACAAAGAAACTATCAGACTACACATGATGAAGGTTCAAAAGGGTTGATAGTTCATCATCTAAAGGAAAACAATGGTCAGACACATATGTCTAATGCCTTCTTGGCAGAGACAAATAGTGTGGGGTCTTTTGTTGATAGCTCTGATAGTGAGGTTGCAGAGTGTGTCAATAAAGTTGAAGTGAAGACATCTGAGGTATCATCGGATATAGACATGGATGGTCTGGTTAACTTCATGGCAAAGATGAATATTCCTGATGAACAACATGATCTATTAAAAAGAGCCATTAGTATATGGTATGTTGATAGTGGTTGTTCAAGACATATGACAGGAGATAAATCATTACTGTCAAACTTTGTTAAAATATTGGGAGCTTATGTAAGCTTTGCTGGTCCCAAGGGTGGCTCAATTACCGGAGTTGGTGATGTCACAAATGGGAAAATCAAGCTTGAGAAGGTGAATTATGTTGAACAGTTAAATCACAACTTGATGAGTGTATCTCAAATTTGTGATAAAGGGAATCCTGTTCATTTCACCAAAGAGGAAGCACTTATCCTAAAACCTGGATATGTGATTCCTGAAGAGTGGATTCTGTTGAGGGCTCCAAGGAAAAGAGATATATATGCAATGGCATTGGGTATCTCTAATCCCGAGATTGAGACCACATGTCTTTTGTCTCAAGCCTCTGAATCAGACTCTTTGCTTTGGCATAGAAAAATGGCACATCTTCATTTTAGAAAAATGAATTTCATCACCAAAAATGGGTTGGTGGAAGGTGTTCCATTAAAGAGATATGGTAGTGAAGATAAATGTGTTCCATGCAAAAAGGGCAAACAACACAAGATTAATCACAAGTCCAAGTCTCTAAATTCTACTGCCGGTCCTTTTGAACTTCTACACATGGACTTATTTGGTCCAGTGAGTGTGAGAAGTATCGGAGGAATGTATTACTGTTTAGTTGTCACAGATGACTTCTCAAGATTCTCATGGGTGTTCTTTCTTACCTCTAAGGATGAGACATATCAAATACTAGTGCATTTCTTTGCAAAAGTGGAAAATGTCTATAACACTAGAATCAGGAGAATTCGTAGTGACAATGGAACAGAGTTCAAGAATAGGATGATGGAGTTTTATTGCCTCAGCAAGGGCATTGAACAGCAATTTAGTGCTCCGTATCAACCTCAGCAAAATGGAGTTGCTGAGCGGAAGAATAGAACACTAATTGAAGCTGCACGAACAATGTTGGCTGACTCTAAGCTTCCCACCTTATTCTGGGGTGAAGCTATAAACACTGCTTGTTATGTACTCAACAGGGTTCTCACGGTGAAGCGGTTTAACAAAACGTGTTATGAGCTGCTACACAATAGAAAACCAAACTTGAGTCACTTGCAACCATTTGGTGTACCATGTACCTTTTTAAAGGTTCAGCCAAACTTAGCGAAGTTTGATGAAAAAGTATTTGAGGGGTATTTTCTTGGATATGTTCCAGGAACACCAAATCGTCGTGTTTATAACAAAGTAACCGGTAAGGTTGACATTGCATACAATGTTGAGATTACAAGTTGCTCACCCGGCATTCATTCAGGTCCTGAGAAAATGTTCAATTATGAGGATATTTTCAACTCTCTTAATCCATCTTTGATAGAGTTGCATAACTCAGACGATATTGTGGTGGTCCGTGATGATGATATCTTTGCATCACCATCCTACGGAGGACCTATATCTAATGCAATCTCTGAGGATAGAAGAGGACGACAGGATTCTGAACAAGAAGTTATCTCAAGAAGATCTGATGAACCAATGGGTCCAGATACTTCGGTTGAGAATACTTCTGGACATGTTGTGACAGAGGAGCATCCCTCAGTTCATATTGAGGAAGAGATTTCCACCAATTTGGGAGGAAATCTTGATGTTGATCGTGTCATACAAAAACACATTACGAAGGCTCATCCCGTAGAAAACATCTTGGGAGATCCTAACGTTGGTGTTAGAACTAGGAGCAGTCTTCAGGAAAGCACAAGTCTTTTTGCTAGCATCAAAGATACGGGTATACTGGAAACATGTAAGTACAGTTGTTTTATCTCTCAAGTGGAACCCAAGAATGTGCAAATGGCACTGAAGGAGCCATCTTGGGTGGATGCAATGCAAGAAGAATTAGACCAATTCAGAAAATTAAAGGTTTGGGAATTGGTAGATGTGCCTGCTGATATCAACCCTTTTGGAACAAGATGGGTGTTCAGATGCAAATGGCACTGAAGGAGCCATCTTGGGTGGATGCAATGCAAGAAGAATTAGACCAATTCAGAAAATTAAAGGTTTGGGAATTGGTAGATGTGCCTGCTGATATCAACCCTTTTGGAACAAGATGGGTGTTCAGATGCAAAAGGGATGAAAAAGGGATTGTTACTAGGAACAAGGCTAGGCTAGTTGTTCAAGGATTTGCACAACAAGATGGATTGGATTACACCGAAGTATTTGCACCTGTAGCTAGAATAGAAGCAATTAGGCTTTTTCTGGCATTTGCATCCTTTAAAGGTTTTAAAGTATACCAATTGGATGTAAAGAGTGCATTTCTCTACGGTAAGGTACAGGAGTTGGTTTATGTGTCTCAGCCTCCTGGGTTTACTGATCCTGACTATCCTGATAGAGCATATAAATTGGATAAGGCTCTATATGGTCTTCATCAAGCACCCAGAGCCTGGTACGATACATTATCCACACATCTGGTGGAAAATGGGTTCGTAAGAGGTCAGATTGATAGCACATTGTTCACAAAATGGAAAGGTGATGATTTCTTACTAGTACAAGTTTACGTAGATGACATTATTTTTGGTGCATCGGACGAGAACATGTGCAAAGAGTTTGAAGAAATCATGAAAAGAAAATTTGAAATGAGCACAATGGGTGAAATGAATTTCTTTCTTGGTCTGCAAGTTGAGCAGAGAAAAGAAGGAATTTTTATTCATCAAACCAAATATGTCCATGACATACTTAAAAAATTTGGTATGGACGATGCTTCACCCATAGGGACTCCAATACAAGTAAATCACTTGTTGGGAGTTGTCAACAGTTCGGATCAAGATGTTGATCCAACATTATATCGGTCAATGATAGGATCTCTAATGTATCTTACTTCATCTAGACCAGATATCATGTTTGTTGTTTGCTTATGTGCTCGATTTCAATCCTGTCCGAAAGAGTCACACTTGAAAGGAGTAAAAAGGATTCTTCGGTATCTCAAAGGACAACCATCACTTGGTTTGTGGTATCCTAGAGGAGGAGAATTTGATCTGTATGCTTATACAGACTCTAATTATGGTGGATGTAATTTTGATAGAAAATCAACTTCAGGAGGATGTCAATTTTTAGGAGACAGACTGGTGTCATGGCAGTGCAAAAAGCAAACATCCGTTGCCAATTCTACCTGTGAAGCAAAATATATGGCCGCTGGTAGCTGTTGCTCACAAGTATTATGGATTCAACAACAAATGCGTGACTACGGTATGAATTTCTCTAACACTCCTATTAAAATTGATAATAAATCTGCTATTTCCATTACCAATAATCCTGTTAAGCATAGTAAAACGAAGCATATTGATATTAGATATCATTTTATTCGTGACTGTGCTGAAAAGAAGTTAATCCATCTTGAAAAAGTGTTGTCCGATGATAACTTAGCTGATTTCTACACTAAGGCTTTTGATCGATCACGTTTCGAATTGCTAGTCCAGTTGACTGGAATGAGAAACCCTTAGTCATTATCTCTCAAGAACCATTTTTTTATTATTATTTTATTATTATTTTATTTATTTATTTATTTTATTTTTTTTTTTTTTTTGTTTTTCAATTCTTTTATTCTCTTTTTTTTTGTGAGCTACTTTTACTCTCTTTTTTTTATTTTTTTATTTTTTTTTTTTTTCAATTCTTTTATTCTCTTTTTTTTTGTGAGCTACTTTTTTTATTTTTTTTTTTTTTTTTTTTTCAATTCTTTTATTCTCTTTTTTTTTGTGAGCTACTTTTACTCTGACTAATTGGTATTCTCTTTTATATTTTACATTATTTTATTAGTGTCATGGCAGTGCAAAAAGCAAACATCCGTTGCCAATTCTACCTGTGAAGCAAAATATATGGCCGCTGGTAGCTGTTGCTCACAAGTATTATGGATTCAACAACAAATGCGTGACTACGGTATGAATTTCTCTAACACTCCTATTAAAATTGATAATAAATCTGCTATTTCCATTACCAATAATCCTGTTAAGCATAGTAAAACGAAGCATATTGATATTAGATATCATTTTATTCGTGACTGTGCTGAAAAGAAGTTAATCCATCTTGAAAAAGTGTTGTCCGATGATAACTTAGCTGATTTCTACACTAAGGCTTTTGATCGATCACGTTTCGAATTGCTAGTCCAGTTGACTGGAATGAGAAACCCTTAGTCATTATCTCTCAAGAACCATTTTTTTATTATTTATTTTTGTATTATTTTATTTATTTATTTATTTTATTTTTTATTTTTTTATTTTTTTATTTTTTTATTTTTTTATTTTTTTAATTTTTCATTTTTTTATTTTTTTATTATTATTATTTTACTATTATTTTATTTATTTTATTATTCTATTCAGAAAAAGCAACACAAAAATATAATAAGAAGGTTCTATTGCACGAGAGATAATGTTATTTAGGGTATCTGGTTTCCAGGGGGAGTTAGCTGTGTTCTTTGTGAACACTGAATAAATGTGTATCGTGATAAGGGTGTAGTGTAAATAAAGACAAATTTGAGTGTGTTTGGTACACCTCTAATTAGGTCTTGTATGTAAATTGCTCGAAAGATTAAGTGAAGTACTTAAGGTTTCGGTCAAAATAGGTCAAACGGAGTCACTGAGTTGATATATTTGACAGATATTTTGATTTGCAATTTACCTTAATAATTGAGTCCAAGATACTTAATGTGTGAGCTAACATGATAAAGGATTTGATTCTAATCTTAATTGGGAGAATCAGTCATTACTTATCTGTTATATATCGGTTTAAGTATTTATAAGCTCAATTATTTACCATTGAGATGAATACATGTGTTGTATAGATCTCATGAGTTTGCTGATGTGGTCGCAGAATTATTTATCTTAACTGGATGTGTGTCAACTGTTAAGATAAAGGATCTCCAAAGTATATGAAAATTGGGTCTATCCAGTCCGGAATGGAGAAAACTCAAGCTTAAAATGGAAGCAGAATATACTTACACGTCAACAACTCAGCAAAATTCAAACGGAGACGAAAATATAGATGGAGAGATTGTTTATCATGTTATTCAATCTTATGTCTTTATTTTTGTTGTATTTGAATTTATAAAACAACATTGATTGTGTCCAATGTCTGTTAATGTCAAATACTTAACAATAGTACTTTGTAATTCATTAATTAGTGACATATCGGGTCTTAATTTAATGATCGTACATTGTAATTTTGTTTAAGTTGTGACATTCATCGAGAATCTCTTTATCGAGAAAAATACTAAGAATTGTGATATAGAATTTAAATTCGGTGTCTGTCTTATCGTTTTCTCTGAAGAATTCTCTTCGTTAATCATATCGGGTTCAAGAAAATTCTGTGTGAATTTTCAAAGTGTTAATCAAGTTCACGAAGATTGACTTTATTAGAAAGTCAAGGTTCATATGAATCGAAGACTAGGCTAAGTGAAAAATATGCGTGTTTAGCCAAGTGGACATCATATGCGTGTTTTGCAAAAGGGGCTCAATATGCGTGTTTGTCAAGTGAGCTTACTTTGCGTGTTTCACTGATGGGCCTAATATGCGTGTTTTGCCAACTGGGCCTCATATGCGCGTTTCAGTGTACAAATAGGGTTTGCGTGTTATATTGGGTATAAATAGAACTTTATACGCATTTAATGATTTAATTTAAATCATTTGCGTGTTCTTGTTAAAACCCTCTCCATTTGCGCGTTCCCTGTCCGTGCACTGTTCAACTATCGATTCATAATACTTGATTTTTACGTGTTTTAGACACAAGAAACACTTACTCTAACACGTATTGAACAAAGGTATATGATTAACAAGATTTCTAGATCCATTTATAGTGTTCAAATGGCCAAATATTTAGAATTTTATTTTCGGTTATAAAATCTCTAAATGGGACATTAAACACGTTTTGGATGGAGAAATGGAACTTAAAAACTGATAAATCGGACCTATAAGATGCTATTCGTACCAGATTTAAGAGTTTTAGGGTTCAAAACGACTGGATTAAGTTTTGGATGATGAACAGTCGTATGCGTGTTCTTCACCATATGCGTGTTCATATGAACCCAGTTCATCTTCAAACATTTCCAGGATTTGCGTGTTCTGATGATGACGTCATCATGAAGAACACGCAAATGACCAGATATGCGTGTTTCTAAGTAAAATGCACCATATGCGTGTTTAGTCACCATTTGCGTGTTGTTACTTCATATGCGTGTTTCATGACTTGTAAAATTTTTAAATTTAAAAAATTTTTAAATAAGTAAAATATGAAACAAAACACGTATTATCCAGTCAAACCTGACACCATATGTGTGTATTGTCACCATATGTGTGTGTATAAGGAATTTGTTTGTTCTAGGACTTCGAAAAATTTTCAAAACGGGAAAATTTTCAAATGAGTCAAATTAGAAAGTACAAATTGCCTTATAATACTGAACTTTAAAATTTAAGAAAAACAAATGGTTTTAGTTAAATTTAGTAAAGTTCAAAGTGTCGTTTATTAAAACTAAATGTTTTGGAAGGTTATGAAACAAACGGTTTCGCGACCTTGGAAAACATAAAATGTTTTAATTTTGACGTGTTGATTCGATAAAATTGGTATTGTTTTAGAGGATTATGAAACAAAGGGTTTCAATATCTTGGAAAACACTAAGATTTTTATCGTTCAACTTGTTTGTCGATTGTTAAAGTTGATAACATCTTCAGAGCTAGTGAAACTAAGAGTTTCAGGGGCTTAGAAAATGTTAGGAGCTTTAAAGTTCGACTATGACTAGCTGATTGAGATAGTTGATAATCTTGAATCTCAGGGGGAGATAGATCCTATCTGCACAGATAGTGTTCTTAGGAAGCAAAGGAGAGAGGATGGGGATGATGATCTGAGCAGACAAAAAGAAGAGATCGCAAGATTATCAAGGGGTATTCGGATTGGCACTCCGATTGCTGCATCTCAGGGGGAGCAAAGCCAGCATGATGATGCTGGTATATCTCAAGCTCCCACAGCTCAAGACAAAGGGAAGGGTATCGCTGAAGATACTTTCCATTACCGACCGGAGATGTAGATGTCGGTTTCCAGACTCATGCTTATGGCTCCGAGAGTGATGAGGAGCTCGTTGCCATCGATGCTATCAGAAACTTGGATGACATAGCAGAAGAAGATTCGGAAGGCTCAGAGGAGGGGGAATGGATACCTCACTCAGATTGGCAAGGAGTGATGGTGTCACCTGAGCATAGGTTTGAATATGAAGATCCGCTTATCACAAACCCGAATCTCTTTGAGTCTGAAGGTCAGAAGGAACGTAAGATCAAATCCTTTTATGAGCTTCCTGCTCAGGATTTGACTTTCTCAGTCTACTATAAAAAGGGTACAGGAAGAGGTGCTAAACTTGTAGTTAGCAGTTTCACGGATGAACAGGGCAGAGATATTAATGATGCTTTTGCTTCTGATGATGAAGATGAGTATTATCATGTCATACCAAATGTTTATCGTGGAGATCCAAATCATCCATATTGTATATTGGATGTTCCTCTTCCTCACAGGTATTTCGAGTATGTCAAAGATCCTCGTGCATCAAGTCTACAAGAGCTCATACTCAGCTGGACCTTCGACGAGGAAAAGAAGCTGTATATGATGAAGAGACTTGATGGTTGTCAGTACCTTGAGCCTAATTTTGAAGCTTTTAATTCAATGCCAAAGGCAGACTTCTATGGTCTTGCAGGGCTTAGGCTTATTGGTAATTACAGGCGTGCGAAGTTGTTTGAGAGCTGGATCAAGAATGACAATCATCTCAAACAGAGTGGAGAGTCAGATCCGAGAAAGTTCAAGTTCAAACCAACTCCGAGAAAGAAGCGTGTCACTAAAGGACCGAACGGAGAGGAGATCATTGTTAGATTTATTAACAAGATAAAGAATGTCCGTAGGGTTCCTTTGATGAAGTGGCCGCAAAACATGCTTG
>CM067172.1:125300066-125367566 GCA_034093135.1 Erigeron breviscapus | reverse complement strand
ATAAATCAAACAATTAGACCAAGGGTTTTTCCTATTCCATCCCCCCACACTTAGCTTTTGGCCAAGTGCATGGTTTCCTTCAGACTACAAAGCAAAATACTCCTGCACACTTCAATCAAAATATCAAAACGGAAAATAACAAGCTAAAACATAAAAATAAAAATAAAAATAAAATACGGCTTGGGTTGCCTCCCAAGAAGCGCTAAGTTTAACGAGTCTTCAGCCGGACTCGGCCTAGGAACTAGGTTGAGGAAGAATACGGGGTCGGCCGGGGGCCGGTACCCGTTGGAAATCGAATGTAAAGGCTAGATGTGTCTTTTAGATGCGATTCGATTCTCCTTTTCTTAAGTTCCTGATGTGTAAAATCGAGTTTAAAATTTATAAACAAGAAATACCCTAAAACTGACTACTACACACTCTCGGGCAGTGGACCCGTTTGTATATAGTATAGCTAAAAAGGTAAGTCCAGGATCGAACACAGGGACTAAAACTAAGTAATTGTAGACATTAAGTAATTCTAATTAAAAGGGGGTTTTGTGACCGAATTGTCACGTTGCAAAAGTTAGTGAATAATTAGTAATCCCAAAGGATTAATCGCAAAGAGAAATTGTTTTAAACAGTAATTTAAAAGTCATCCATCTTGACTTCGCTCAACACATGTTCAGATTGCACATAAATGAAGTTCAAACCCAAATTAGTTGATTAAATAACCGAGACTCAAACAAAGCACCAACCTCGTACCCGTCAAGTTGAAGACATCATTTGACTCTCTTGCTTAAACTAGTTTCGTTACAAAGACCGGTACCCCAAGACATCTTTTATAACTTCCCTAATCAAACAATTGGTTTGGTTATTAAAATAACAATTATACCTATCGATTGTACCCAACCGTTAACACATTTCTTCCTATTATCATGAACGATTACCTACCGTACCCGTCATAGATCCAATCGTTTGTACCCAAACAATCAAAATGAAATATACGTAATCAATAACTATCATTAAAGACACATATAAATCACCAATCAATTCAAGATAAATAATAAGGAAGAAATACGCTAAGATCTCGATATAACGTTAAATGAAATCAACATTGAATTAATAAAATTGTGCAATCTTTACATAATGTCTCACTCTATCAAGATGGATGATGAAGTGATTAGCCACTCATATTAAAAGAAGAATAACAATTGAAATAAGAAGAATTCATTGTTACCTAACGACAATAATTGAAAGCTATGAACGACAATGATCAAATCGTGTTTGAAAACCTAGAAATTGATGAAGATCTGAAATTATCTCCAAAATAGGGTTTCACACGGCTGCTATCTAGAGAAGAGGGTTTTTTTGCATATTTTTCAAGCTATTTATATCGATCCCCAAAGGCTGCCAGATTCGCGTACAGTTGCGGCGCAACTTAGTGTTGCGGCGCAACTTCAGTTGACTTTGCCCTTTGACTTGACTTTCGTTGACCTTGACTGGCTTGAACTTGATCCCATTGCGGCGCAACTGAAGAATGTTGCGGCGCAACTTATCTTCTTCTGGGTTGCGGCGCAACTACCGGAATTGGGTTGCGGCGCAACTTATTCTTCTGGAATTGGGTTGCGGCGCAACTGAAGAGTTGCGGCGCAACTGAAGTATTGCGGCGCAACTTATTCTTCTGGAATTGGGTTGCGGCGCAATGAGAGTTGCGGCGCAATTGACCCTTTTCTGCATTGACTTTAGTTGACTTCCTGCAATCTTCACCCAAATGCTTCCGAAATCTTCCGTTAGCACTTGATTCTCCTTTACAATGTCGTTTTCTCCAGATTTGCGCTTAAATACCTGTCAGTAACCTGAAACACTAACAAATACCATAAACGCACCAAATGTATACAAAACGACTCATAAACCATGCAGAATCAACTAAATACGTTGTGGGAAATGGGTATAAAATACGACATATCAAATCCCCCCACACTTAAGCTTTGCTTGTCCTTAAGAAATTCCAAACTTCAAAACTCAATTTACCTTGGCACAAATGGAATAACATTACCGTAATCAAAAAGAAGCTAAACCATCATTAAAAATGAAACGAGATGGTTAGGCAGTTTTAATCTTAAATGAAAACTGGAATGTTTGACAATACTTGACTGATATACAAGCCTTAATAACACGACTAAGCACAAAAGAAACGAATAAGTGATATCTCGTCTATCCTACTCCAACTAACTTACTCTTGGGGTTGAATATTTGAATTATCACTCAATGCCTAGTCGTGATGCATAATCTTTTAACCATAGGCTTGTACTAGGTTCGTTCCTTCACCATCATGATGCAAGCACCACAACGTCTATCAAAAGAGGACTTAAAGGGTTTGAATGAACTTTAAGGCTAAACAAGGTATTTAAAAGGGTATGGAAATTTGGGTAACAAATGGTGTTAACAAAGAAATAACACAACATATAACAAAGTTTTACAAAATAGTCTAATCCATTAAATCCCATGTCACTAGTTGCCAACGGTCCAAAACCCGAGAAGTTGTCCAGACAATACCCCCAATAGAACGATTAAAAACCGACACCATTGTGGTGTATGACAATAAACAACTCAATCAACCAAAACTAACCATGTTGGCTTAAACAAAAGTGCCAACCCACAAATAACAACTTAAGATAATATCATTAAAATCCTTTCGTTGGTGTAATTGATGTACCAACTTACCAAAATGATTTGACCAAAATTGAGAAATACCAACTGACAGCCCAAGCTCTTTTCTCTTTTTTTTTTCTATTTTTTTTCTTTTTTTCAATTCTTTTATTCTCTTTTTTTTTGTGAGCTACTTTTACTCTGACTAATTGGCATTCTCTTACATAACATTTGAAACAATGACAAATCATATACTCATATGCTGAAATGAACGATTCAGACTCTATCCAAACAAACATGACGAAATCAATCTATTCTCAGTAACCGAGAATATCCCAACCCGACATAAAGGACAACCCCAAACCATCCACTAGCATAGGCAACCAATGACCCACCAGGACTTCGACTATCGGTATGGCTAGAAAAGGTATATATTTAAAGGTGGATTTAATAACAAAGAACAGGCTAGTGACAACAAGTTTTCTATTGTTTCTTGCACTAAAAGTGAGTGCAAACCAAGGGTTTAACAGGAGATTCACTAACCAGTGTAGTTAGCTACTAAGCACATTAACACAACATGCACAAAACAATGATTTACGAAACAAGGGTGAATCAAACAAAGAACAAAGGTTTTATCCTAAATTTGCCTCTTCTGATAAATAACACGGAACGATCAACCAGGACAAGTTCTAGAATCAATGCAATCACCGGCACACTCATAGCAAATGAAATAAACCGGAAATGGAAAATCAACCTCAAACTTGCACATCATAGTTCAGAGCTCTAAAAGAGACCCTTACTCCTGGATAAATCCAAAAGCCTACGAAAGGGACAAATTAACAAGGCTAACAATTCCAAAACCGTAACACCTATCATAACTAGTAATGAATCAATAATCTCACAATTGGGGTGTTTTGGTGCTTTGAGCGTGCTAGTCATATTATTAATCCAGAAGGGATTGCCTAATTAATCAGTCAAAACACATTCCACATATTAAAATTTTGTACCAAAGGTGTAGTCAAATTGCTTATTAAGTTCTATAATTAAGTGACAAAAGCAATTAACTACAAGGACAAGCATGCACAAGTTCAAAATTCGTCAAAAATACCCGACTTTTTCCTATTTACCACCCCCCCACACTTGAGTTGGACAATGCCCTCAATGTCCAAAGAACTAAGGCAAACTAAGGGAAATAGGGGAAAGTAAACAAAAACAAAATCAAGAACAAGAAAAACTTGCCGGGTATGATGTATGTTCCATGCATGAATATGATGCCAACAAAATATGTCGCTGAACTTACTGCCAGCATATGCACATGACATTCAACTTGCTATCAACATGAACACACCATTAACGAGCAACATAATCAAATAACCATGCATAAATCCTATCCCTAATTAACAGAAATGGAAAGTAAAATACGATGTTCTAGCACCCTTAAGGGTGGTTACAAACCAACAAATGAAACTAAATAAAAGTACGGAAATTGAAATTGTTCAAACAAATACAATTACAAGCCATCATAACCAACCGACGGCAGCAACATCATCACATCAACAATCACTGAGGAGGGTAGGGGTAAGGGCTTGAACCAAAAATCGATCCAGCCATCTGCTCAGCCAACGTAGGTTCTTGCGAACCTGATCCTCCAGCATCCGTACCAGCCTGTGTACCTGCAAAAGATCCAAAACTCACAGGGTTATCGGGCCCCGTCCCTCCAACATCATGGGAAGGAGGCACCTCAAACTGACGCTCTGGTGGATAGAAGAATCCACCTCCAACTCTGTGCTCTAGTATGAAAATGCTAGGAGGGTTGTAGTCAGGAATCGCTGAGGTGTATGGTACTGCTCACCCCTATACTGGGCCTCCCACATAGGTTGATACCTATGCTGATCATGCATCAAATGACCCATACCGGAACCCAACCACCTGAAATCACTGTCTACCCTCGACTCAAACTGCCCATGAGACCGCTGAAAGTTCTGCTGGGACTCCCACATGTTATTCATCAAAGTCCCCAAAGAAGTAAAATCCCATGACCTGAAGGCGCGGCAGCAGAAGACGAAGGTCCCTCAGAAGGTGTAGTGGTGGCCCGACGCTTAGGGCGTCGTGCGGGCTCAAGCGGCTGCTCTGGTGCATCCGCCATCTCGGCATCATCATCATCACCTGAATCCTCCTCATCATCATCAGAATCACCACCCCCAAAATCAATTAACTCCGGAATAGCATGCTTATGGGCTAAAGGCTTAATCAACTTCCACCTCTTCAAGTCATTCCACGTAAAGGGCTTCATAGATTTGCAGTTCAAAGCCCCTGCATTATCAACACCTTCAAAGTACTTCACCATTTTGGAGATGAAGTGACCACAAACTAAACCTCTATCCCGAACTCCTTTAGATCCCATGTGTTTCGCCAACACATAAGGAGCACATGCCTTCCTCTGCACATTACCCTCATCAAACAATCTCAGCAACCACAAATCTTCCATATAAAGCTTATCCGGGTGATTGGTCCTATGAACAAAAGAATGGACCAACATCTTGTGGAACAATCGCAGAATAGGCGATTGGAGCGTATTTGCCCCACAAGCCGCTTTCCAAGCGCGGCCCCCTGAAACCCGGTTATAGTATTCCCTGAAGTCACCTGCCTCCCTAGTAAAACCGGAAGTATTCCTAACAGAAATGCCTAACATATGCTCAAACGCAGGATCATCCAAGGTCGCTTGAGTGTACATCCCCGTGCACAACCCGAAGTCAGCAATGGTGAGGGATCTATTGACACCCCCACAACGAAAAAATATGACCGGCTCAGTAAAGATATCCTTCACTTTCTCAATATTCTCGACCGAAATGGTCGAGTAGACCTCTAAACACCATTCCTTGCAAACCATTTCCCGAATCCTAAATATATCAAACCAAAGACTAAATTCCTGAGCGACTGGATTACCATCCGCATCATTAGAATAACCCATCAGCTGCATATACCTACTAATGCCCGCACGGGCATTCAACGAATCCAACATATCCGGTTCCATATACCGCGGTTCAATTATGTCCTTCTGATAGATGGTTGCTAACCTGTTTGTGTATTCAGTCTTTTTCTCTGGAGTCGCTCGCGGAAATCGTAACCATGGGTGAGTGGGGACTCCCATAAGAATCGCTTCTGGAGTCAGACCACTCTCGCTTGGGGCAGCAGCCGACGAGGCTCTTCCTTTACCTCGTCCTGCCCGGCTAGATGAAGCGGGTTCCTACATATACAAGAAACAATTAACAAATGGAAACCTGACATAAAAGCATGTATATATAAGCATAACCCCACATAGGTCTGGAAAAGGAACAGTTGCGGCGCAACTGGATGAGTTGCGGCGCAACTTATGTGTCTGTTTTGCAGTTGCGGCGCAATGGTGAGTTGCGGCGCAACGCATGATTTTCTGGGTTGAGGTCGAGCAGCAGCAGGTATGAACACAAAAATCCCCACAACAAAATATAACTTAAATCTCAGGGTTTAACTTTCAATTTACATAATAATCCGAATTAACCCTAATTAATTTCATCTTCCCACTTATGAACAAAACATCAAGCTTTTTGAACAATTTAACCCAACCCACATTGTTCTTTAAACCAATAAACTCAAATTCGACTTAAAACAAGTAATGAAAGCATGAAATCAAGCAAAATCGAATTGAAACAAGAACAAATGGCAAGAATTAAATACAAACAAATAATGAGATTGGAGGGTGGATCAAACTAACCTTTCCAGATCTAACCATGATGAAGATTAAAGAGAAAAGTAGAAGAAAATTAAGAAGAAAATAGACTTGGGTCGGTTGGACTTGAGAGAATAAGAGGGTATGAGCTCAATTATTGAAAAAGAGTGTTTATGTGAGAAAAGACTTTGGCCCCGATGCCCTTTTGATTAAAATCTCAGTTGACCCGGGTTGCGGCGCAACTGGTCTATTTTGAACTCAGTTTTTTTTTTTTTTTTTTTTGGATTTTCGATTTTTCTGAACACGACACGTGGCAGGACACGTTGCGGCGCAATGAACAGGCTGCGGCGCAACCAAATTACAGAAGGATAAGCTGCGGCGCAACAAGCTTCGTTGCGGCGCAATTAGAACAGCACGTTGCGGCGCAACTGTGCAGATTCATTGCGGCGCAACTATGAGTTGCGGCGCAACTCACCCCCCCACACTTACCTTTTGTTTCTTCCAAGAAACGACTTACCGGAAGGCACGAGAGCGGCTCCTACCTGCAATTCTTATTAAAACACATTATCAATGACAAATAAACAAAAAAATGAAAACAAGAAACACGGGTTGCCTCCCGCGAAGCGCTTAATTTATTTACGAGTCTTTAGCTTGACTCATGGTCCTTTCTTCATCAATTCCTTTCGAAAAATGGAAATTCGTCAACGACGACTCCCACATTTTCCTCTTCTTCATGATAGAGCTTCAACCTGTGACCATTAACAATAAAAGTAGTACCATCCGATTTAAACAACTCAACATAACCAGACGGATAAACATGTTTGATCACAAAAGGTCCGGTCCACCTAGAAGTCAACTTAGGTTGCTTGAACTTATACTTTGAAAGGAATAACAAGACTTTATCACCGGCTTTCAAATCCTTCTCTCTAATCCTACGATCATGCCAAACCTTAGTTCTCTCTTTATAGAGCATGGAATTCTCATAAGCATTCAATCTCAACTCATCTAACTCATGCAATTGCAACATTCTCAATTCACTACTTTCAACTAAGTCCATATTGCAATTCCTAAGAGCCCAATAAGCTTTATGCTCTATTTCTAACGACAAGTGACATGTTTTACCATAAAGTAACCTATAAGGTGTAGTCCCAATTGGCGTCTTAAATGCGGTTCTAAACGCCCATAAAGCATCATCCAACTTCCTAGACCAACTTTTAGGATTATCACCTATGGTTTTCTCAAGGATTCGTTTTAAAGCCCTATTAGTGTTTTCTACTTGACCACTCGTTTGAGGGTGATAAGAAGTAGAGAAACGATGATGAACACCATACCTCTTCAACACCTTAGCAAGTTGGTGATTCGCGAAATGAGTTCCACGATCACTTATTAAGGCCTTAGGGCAACCAAAACGACAAAACAATTGCTTTAAGAAATCAATTACAACCCTTGCATCATTAGTTGGCAAGGCCTTAGCCTCGGCCCATTTCGACACATAATCAACCGCCACTAAAATGTAAAGACACTTATTTGAAGGCGGAAAGGGTCCCATAAAATCAATTCCCCAAACATCAAATACCTCACAAACCTGAATGAAGTTTTGTGGCATCTCATCCTTCTTTGAAATAGTCCCTTGACGTTGACAAATTGCACATGTCTCCACTAAAGTTTGGGCTTCCTTGAAGATTGAAGGCCAATAAAATCCTGCATCAAAGACCTTCTTACCGGTTACAGATGGTCCATAATGACCACCGGTTTGTCCATAGTGGCATGCATCCAAAATCTTCCGGGTTTCTGCACCGGCCACACATCTCCTAATCAAGCCATCTGCACACATGCGAAACAAATATGGTTCTTCCCAAAAATAATGCTTAATCTCATAAAAGAATTTCTTTTTCTGTTGATAAGTCATTTCTTTGGGAAGAACACCTGCACACAAATAGTTAGCAATGTCTGCAAACCATGGATCTTCTTCCACATCCACCTGCATTAGAAACTCATCAGGAAATGAATCATTAATATCGTGCTCCTTTAACTCCTCAAGGTGAGGGTTTTCGAGCCTACTTAAGTGGTCGGCTGCCACATTTTCAGCCCCACTTTTATCTTTGATCTCAATATCAAATTCCTGTAAAAGTAAGACCCAACGAATCAAACGAGGCTTAGCATCTTGTTTTGAGAACAAGTATTTCAAAGCCGAGTGGTCGGTGAACACAATAGTCTTATTCAAAACCAAATAGGGTCTAAACTTATCAAATGCATAAACAACGGCTAACAACTCTTTCTCGGTCACGGTGTAGTTTTGTTGAGCCGGGTTTAAGGTCTTGCTAGCATAGGAAATAGGGCGGAAATGCTTATCCTCCCTTTGGCCAAGAACGGCCCCTAAAGCATAATCACTAGCATCACACATTAACTCAAACGGTAATGACCAATTGGGTGGAGACATAATGGGTGCATTGGTCAATCTAACTTTAAGTGAGTTAAATGCATCAAGACAATCTTTATCAAAATTGAAAGGGACATCCTTTTCTAACAACTTGGTCATTGGCCGGGTGATTTTTGAAAAATCCTTTATAAAGCGACGGTAAAACCCGGCGTGACCCAAAAAGCTTCTAATTGATTTGACATTAGTGGGTGGAGGTAATTTAGCTATAACATCAATCTTTGCTTTATCTACCTCTAATCCCGCCCTTGAAACTTTGTGTCCCAAAACAATTCCTTCTTTCACCATAAAATGGCACTTCTCCCAATTCAAGACCAAGTGTGCCCTTTCACACCTTTCAAGCATTCTATCAAGACTTTCAAGACAATTATCAAAAGAACTACCAAAAACAGAAAAGTCATCCATAAAAACCTCCATGGATGTTTCGATCATGTCCTGAAATATGGCAATCATACATCTTTGAAAAGTACCTGGAGCATTGCAAAGACCAAATGGCATCCTTCTATAGGCATAAGTGCCAAAAGGGCAAGTAAAAGTGGTCTTCTCTTGGTCCTTGGGGTCAATGGGTATTTGGAAGTACCCGGAGAACCCGTCCAAAAAGCAGAAATACTCGTTACCGGCGAGCCGTTCGAGCATTTGATCAATAAAGGGCAAAGGAAAATGGTCTTTTCGGGTGGCATCATTCAATCTCCGATAATCAATACATACCCTCCACCCCGTGACGGTCCTAGTGGGAACCAATTCATTTTTATCATTCAAAATTACGGTCATCCCACCCTTCTTCGGTACACAATGTACCGGACTTACCCATGGACTATCCGAGATGGGGAATATGATTCCCGCATCAAGTAACTTAATTATCTCCTTTTTGACCACATCTTTCATATTTGGATTTAATCTTCGTTGCCTTTGCACAACCGGTTTTACATTATCAACAAAGTTAATGGTATGTTTGCAAAATTCTGGACTTATACCCGGAATATCGGAAATTTTCCATGCAAAGGCCTTTTATGGGCCTTTAGGACGGTCATAAGTCTAGATTTCTCATCCTCCATTAATGAGGATGAGATGACAACGGGTAAAAGAGATGTACCTTCCAAATATGCATACTCAAGATGGTCTGGAAGTGGCTTGAGTTCCAAGTCGGTAGGAGGGTTTTCTACCGAGGTTAGCACCCGTGTGCTATCACTAGTGGTGATCTCTTCAAAGGTTTCATCTTCCGGTGGAGTTTCATCAACACTTAATGCCATAATTTCCTGCATCATATCTCCAACCAATTCTTGCTCTTCTTCACTGCAAGCTAGCAATGCTTGACCTTCTTCCATATCCAAGAAATCCATGAGCTCTTTCTCCAAAGCATCTTCTTCTTCAATCACATCTAACCTGAAACAAGTTTCATTACAAGAGTAAGGATGCTTAAGTGCTCTATCAACATTAAAGACAACTCTATCATTACCAACTCCTAAGGAAATTTCCTTGGCCTTAACCTGGATGATAGCATCCGCGGTCATAAGGAATGGTCGGCCAAGAATGAGGGGGACTTTGGCGTCCGCCTCCATCTCAAGGATAACAAAATCAACCGGAAATATCATATGCCCCACCTTAATTTGCAAATTTTCCGCTATCCCCATGGGATATTGGAAAGAACGATCCGCGAGCCTAATGCTCATGCGGGTAGGGGTCAACTCTCCTAGAGACAACTTCCTATAAACAGAATAAGGCATCAAATTTATACTAGCCCCAAGATCGGCCAATGCCTCACACAAATAAGCACCAAAAGAACAAGCAATAAGAAAACTCCCTGGATCTTCCAACTTGGGAGGAATCTGATTTTGAATGATTGCTGAACATTCGGCACTCATAACCGCAGTCTTAGCCTCTTCAAGCTTCTTCTTGTCACTTACAAGTTCCTTGAGGAACTTTGCATAATTAGGCATACCTGCAAGCAAATCAACTAAAGGAACAGTTATATTCACAGATCGAATAAGATCAACAAATTTCTTAAAATGTTCCTTCACTTTTTCTTTCCTCAACCGTTGAGGAAACGGAATCTTTGGTTGATACGGCTTCACCGTCGGTTTCTCAGCGGGTTTGGATGGAACGGCCGGTATTGGCACGGCTTGGTTCGGTTCCATCTCAATTTCCTCATCAACCGTCTCCTCTTCTTCATTTTCCTGCACAAGTGGAGAAGAATCATTAGGTAAAGGATTTGCAGAATCATAAGTCTTACCCGTCCTTGTAGTTATGGCATTCACTTGCTCATTTCGAGCATTTGGAGGGGTATACTTCTGTCCCGATCCTTGACTACTTTGCCCTTGGTTATTGGATTGAGGCTTTGGATTCTGTTGAGTGTTGCTCGGTAGAGTACCAGGCTGCCTATTCGAGTTTCCTAGCCTCTCGAGTCTTCCTTCTAAATCTTTGATGGTAGCTTGTTGATTCTTAGCTCCTTGATCCAACTTATGTCCGAGCCCATCCAAGCGAGTAGTCAAAGCGTCCAAAACAGAAATCACCTTCTTGGACTCTTCTGCAACTTGTTCATTAGTTGCCTTTTGGGCACCAATGAACTCCTTCACTATGTCTCTTAATTCCGGATCCGAGCCTCTTTGATTGGTGAACCTACTAAACCTGTTACCACCATAACCAGAAGTGTTAGCATTAACAAAAGAAGAAGAAGGGTAAGAACTACCTGATGGCCGGTTTTGATAACCGGTGTTTTGGTTGAAGTTCCCTTGATTCTGAACATAGCTAACATCTTTCACTGGTTTATCCGGGCAATCCTCCGAATAATGCAAGTCTCCACAATGCTCACACCCGTCGGCCATAACTTTAACATCTCTCTCAAGGCTCTTAAATCTAGTATCTTGACTATCAAATCTCTCATTCATTTGCTTCGAGAGAGCCTTGACTTCGGTAATGAGCTTAGAGTCCTCACTACTCTCCACCTTAGCCACGGTGGTTCTACTAGACCTCTTATCTCGATCCTCATCTCTTGTAGAAAACTCCCTAGCCATATCCTCAAGTATCTTATATCCTTCATTTGGGGAAATGTTATTGAGACTTCCCCCAAATGCATATCCGAGCTCCCTTTTTGTTTTCCTATCCAAACCATCATAGAAAATCTCGAAGCTTTCTTCGGTGCCCATACTATGTCCGGGGCAATTTCTAAGCATTTCTTTGAACCTTTTCCATGCATCAACCACATCTTCACCGGGTTCTTGAGAAAAACCTCTGATTTTGTTTTCTAATTGTCTTTGAGTTCTAACCGAATAAAACTCATCAATAAAGCCTTCTCGAAGTTCGGCCCAAGTGGTAAATGAGTTTTCGGGTAACTCCTTAAACCATGAAGATGCATCTCCAATGAGAGTCATAGGAAATAGTTCCAACTTAACGGCTTCCGCTTGCCCTGTACCATATTGATAAAGCCTACATATCTTCTCAAACCTCTCAAGATGTGCATATGGGTCATTTCTTCGAATCCCATCAAACTTATCTTCTTCCACACTCTTGAGATGATTCCCTTTCAAAGAGAAATCCACTGAAATATTCGGAGGGCGAATAGCTGTGCCCCGGTCCGCCGGTATATTCCTTCTTCTCTCCCCGTAAGGACGGGCATTAGGATCTACCGGTTGTTCATCACCCATTCTTCTACCCCTTTGTTGTTGGTTAATATTAAGGTTGGTTCTAGGTATGACAATAGTACTCGGTTCAGGTGTTTGAATTTTCTCTTCTTCTTCTGAATCTGAATCTTCTCCACTCCCAAATACTTTACCTGCTTCTTTCAACTTATTAACCAACTGATCTTCTAAATCCTGAACGGGTGGGACACTGGTTTCGGTTTCTAAATCTATTTTGACTGGTGTGAATGGTTCCTGGCTACCTCTTGCCACAAGTCGACGTCTGACTTTCCCTGGATTAGACAATGGGCTAAGCAAAGGTCGGCCAGAAGCTCTTGTGTTCATCAACTAACAAGAACCTGCATACTCACCACAAACAAACCGTCAACCGCACCTGTGGTATAATTGAAATAAAATAAAATACAAACTATCTAATAAAGAATAACTTTCTCACAAATGAATGTGAAAAAGGATCGAACTACAAAATAAACAACTACTTAAAATTAAGTCCCCGGCAGCGGCGCCAAAAACTTGATGTGTAAAATCGAGTTTAAAATTTATAAACAAGAAATACCCTAAAACTGACTACTACACACTCTCGGGCAGTGGACCCGTTCGTATATAGTATAGCTAAAAAGGTAAGTCCAGGATCGAACACAGGGACTAAAACTAAGTAATTGTAGACATTAAGTAATTCTAATTAAAAGGGGGGTTTTGTGACCGAATTGTCACGTTGCAAAAGTTAGTGAATAATTAGTAATCCCAAAGGATTAATCGCAAAGAGAAATTGTTTTAAACAGTAATTTAAAAGTCATCCATCTTGACTTCGCTCAACACATGTTCAGATTGCACATAAATGAAGTTCAAACCCAAATTAGTTGATTAAATAACCGAGACTCAAACAAAGCACCAACCCCGTACCCGTCAAGTTGAAGACATCATTTGACTCTCTTGCTTAAACTAGTTTTGTTACAAAGACCGGTACCCCAAGACATCTTTTATAACTTCCCTAATCAAACAATTGGTTTGGTTATTAAAATAACAATTATACCTATCGATTGTACCCAACCGTTAACACATTTCTTCCTATTATCATGAACGATTACCTACCGTACCCGTCATAGATCCAATCGTTTGTACCCAAACAATCAAAATGAAATATACGTAATCAATAACTACCATTAAAGACACATATAAATCACCAATCAATTCAAGATAAATAATAAGGAAGAATTACGCTAAGATCTCGATATAACGTTAAATGAAATCAACATTGAATTAATAAAATTGTGCAATCTTTACATAATGTCTTACTCCATCAAGATGGATGATGAAGTGATTAGCCACTCATATTAAAAGAAGAATAACAATTGAAATAAGAAGAATTCATTGTTACCTAACGACAATAATTGAAAGCTATGAACGAAAATGATCAAATCGTGTTTGAAAACCTAGAAATTGATGAAGATCTGAAATTATCTCCAAAATAGGGTTTCACACGGCTGCTATCTAGAGAAGAGGGTTTTTTGCATATTTTTCAAGCTATTTATATCGATCCCCAAAGGCTGCCAGATTCGCGTACAGTTGCGGCGCAACTTCAGTTGACTTTGCCCTTTGACTTGACTTTCGTTGACCTTGACTGGCTTGAACTTGATCCCATTGCGGCGCAACTATGAAGAATGTTGCGGCGCAACTTATCTCTCTGCTTCTGGGTTGCGGCGCAACCAAGAGTTGCGGCGCAACTCGCCTTTGACTTGCGTTGACCATTGACTTATGTTGACTCGTGGCTGGCCTGGAAGGAGGGGAGTTGCGGCGCAACTGGAAAGCATTGTGGCGCAACTTATTCTTCTGGAATTGGGTTGCGGCGCAATTGACCCTTTTCTGCATTGACTTTAGTTGACTTCCTGCAATCTTCACCCAAATGTTTTTCCGTTAGCACTTGATTCTCCTTTACAATGTCGTTTTCTCCAGATTTGTGCTTAAATACCTGTCAGTAACCTGAAACACTAACAAATACCATAAACGCACCAAATGTATACAAAAACGACTCATAAACCATGCAGAATCAACTAAATACGTTGTGGGAAATGGGTATAAAATACGACATATCAGTTCCCATGCAAAGCTTCTAGCTTTGCATCTAGTTCCAAAGGGGTTGGTCTTACTAATGTCCTCCTTAGTCAAAACTACTTGGTTGTATCCCATGGTCAAGGTTATTTTCTTTGCTTTCACATTAACCGATGAACCTACCGAAAGCAAGAACAGTTGACCTAAAATCACATGATCTCTAGTAATTGAATCATCTTCAACTATAAGAAATCAGTGGGGATATCCAATCCCTCTATCCTAATGACCAAGTCTCTTATAAAGCCTTTGGTTAAAACCTTTGCTCCTCCTACCAACCTAATTTCTAAATCTTCCCATCTTACCCTATTCTTATATTTCTTCAAGTTATTCTTATAAATTCCTATGGGCAAGATATTAGATGTGGCTCTAAGGTCTATGTAGGTATCCTCAAAACAGTTAGAGCTGATGTAGCAAGGAATTTGAAATATGCTAGGGTCACCATAAAACTTACCATTCGGTTCTCTAGCTATTATTTCATTTATCTTATCTCTTTCTAGGTCGGCTACACGCTCTTCCCACTTAATATTTCCTAGGATTCTCCTAACCCTAGTTGCTACTTCTCGGCCATTTCTTAATTGTTCATCTATTTTCTCTTTTAATTCTTTTAATTCCATGAAACTTTCATAACTAATTTTTCTCTTAGGTTTAGTTTCTATGGTCTCCTCACTTATTGACATTTCTGATTTTCCACTAGGGTTTTGGTCATCATCTATTACCTCCATCCTAAGGCATTCTCCTTTAATCAACTCATCCTCACCTTCTAAGTCAGACACTCTAATCCTATTTTGACCATCAGATAACGATATTTCACGTTTAAGGACATGGATGATAGCATCCGCAGCATGCAGAAATGGTCGTCCTAAGATTAAGGGTGTCACTACTTCACTTACCGAATCAAGCACAACAAACTCAGTCCAAAATTCTAAATCCTTAACCCTGACATGAACTCGTTCAACAATCCCCTTGGGTTGTCGGTAAGTCTGATCGGCTAACCGAATACTCATGTTAACGGGTTTTAGCAAACAAAGGGTAAGTTTCTTATAAATCACAGTAGGCATAACATTAATACTTGACCCTAAATCAGCTAATGCACTCGAAAAATACTCATTATTAATAGTGCAAGGATAAGAAAACTTCCTGGATCTTCAGATGCTTGCGGTAGCTGTGTCCCGTCATCCGGTGCTTTCGGGATCTTGAACTTCTTCAATTCTGTCCAAGTCGTCCCCATCTTTGATTTTGCTTTTTGAAGCGAATTGGGTCTCGACGTCTCCTTTTGAAAATGAAGTTTCGCGCGAATCTGGTCTGACGGACTCCGGAGCGGCGCTGGAAGAGTCTGAGCGGCGCTGGGCATCATCCTGGGGGCTCCCAGCAGCGCTGGCAAGTGCCAAGCGGCGCTGGTTTGCACCTGGAGGGTCACCAGCGGCACTGGAAAGGTGTCAGCGGCGCTGGGCTTCACCTGAAGGGTGTTCAGCAGCGCTGGGAAGTGTACCCAGCAGCGCTGGTGCCTTCTGGACAGATTCCAGAATTGCATTTTTATCCGTTTCATCTTCATTTTGCTCCCGTATGACCTGTACCTAATTGTACACTTCACAAAAATCATTAGAAACCTCAGTAGAGTCATTACCTTCGGTGAACACGGCGTTCACATTCTCGTTTCGTCCGATCGGTGGTTGGTACTTTTGACTCGTGCTAGGGCTTCCTTGAGGATTCGGCTTGAGATTAGCTTGTGCATTGCTTGCAAGAAGACCATTTTCCTTCTTAGCACCATGCTCCATCCATTTATCCAGCTTCCTTTCCAAACCTTAATGGCGGATTGTTGATCTCTCACCACGGCATCCACTTTGTGGTCAAGGTTGGCAATCTTCTCATTCAAGAACCTTGTATACTTGTCCAAGGAGTCGTGTCTCTTGTCATTCATCTCCATATACTTCTCCATCATGTTTGTGAGCTTGGCAATTGGATCCTCTTTGACTTCATTCTCCACTTTGGGTTGCACGGGTTGACCATTACTCCTTTGCCACCTATTTTGAAAAGAACCATTGTTATTTCTAACATAATTAGAGTTAAAGTTAGAATTATCGGGGTTTCTTTGGAATAGTCCTCGTTGATAGCCTTCTCGGTATTGGTTCTGAACATAATTGACTTGCTCGGTAGCCTCCTCTTCACAATCCTCGGTATAGTGCATTCCTCCGCAATTGTTGCACCCGTGTGCAATCACCTTGAGGTCCTTGTCCATAATGTCCAACCTATCTTCAAAAGTAGAAAAACGGTTAGATAAAGCTTTAAGTTCATGAATTACCTCATTGTCGGAGCTGCTCTCGATGCTAGCCACGGTTCTTCTCGGTCTCCTATCTCGATCCTTATCATCCATATCTCGGGCTAAGCTAGCTTGCACCATATCCTCCATCATTTTGTACGCGTCATTGGTAGACTTGTACAAAAAGTTACCACCGCCGGCTAGGTCTAAATCCTTTTGGGAACTCTTGGTTAAACCATAGAAAAAGATTTCCATGATCTCGTCCTTGTTAAGTCCATTCCCGTGACAGTTTCTGATCAATTCCCTAAGCCTTTTCCATGCATCAACTAGTGATTCTCCTTCCTCTTGCTTGAAAGCCTTGATGTCTCTAAGCATATTTCTAGCTAAACTCGGGGGAAAGAATCGCGAGACAAACTGTTCGCGAAGTTGATTCCATGTAGTGATGGTACCTTCATCGAGCTCATCGAACCAAGCACGTGCCTCTTCCGTGAGAGACGACGGAAATAAGCTAAGCTTCACATCCTCATCGTTTACGTCTCCTCCGTATTTGAACATTTTGCACAAACTAGTGAACTTGCTTACATGCTTATGGGGGTCGAATTTGGCTCGGCCGTCATATTGGTTGTCCTGGATTAACTTAAGGTGGTGTCCTTTGACTGAAAACGAATCTCCGAGGTTCGGTAAGACAATAGCCGATCCCGGTGTCGGTGCTACGGCTCTCGTCCTTTCCATCATTGGTCGGTCGAATTCGTCCATAGTGTCGGATGAGGTGTCGGATGATCCTAAAGGTGCTTCTTGGTCAAAAAGGTTTGCTAGGTTAACTACGGGTGATGAGTTTGATCTGTTGAGTCTCCTCTTACGTCTGAGTCTACTTAGGCTTGTGGAAACACGTCTTACAACCGTTCCCGATCTTAAACGCATCAACTACCTAAATGATCTGCAAAACTCAAGAAAAAGATCAACGCACCAATATAAAAGTGAAATGAAAAATTTTAACTACTTAAACTAGAAATGAAATGAAATTACTACTAAACCCTAATTTTGACCTAAAAACCTAATTTGACCTAATTTGACTTCTAATCTAATTGACTTAAACTAAGTACTGAAAGTAACTTTCTCGTGCTGAAACACAACAAAGGATCGAATTACACTACTAAACTAAGAATGCATCGCGTCCCCGGCAGCGGCGCCAAAACACTTGATGGTGGTTTTCTTTTTAGTGTTTAAATTTATAAAAATGTTGTACAAGTTAATATCTCAAAAACACACACACCTTAACGGACAGGGGACCCGATCAGATGTAGTATAGTTTAGTGATAAGAACAGGATCGTTCGCAGGGATGCGTTGCTTTACCTAATCTAGTAATATGTGTAATTCTAGCGGTTGTGTGGTTGTTACGATTTCCTATTATATTAATGCAAATAAAAGTAAATAAAAGCCTCAACCGCTTATTCAGCGAGAGGCTTAGTCTGAAAATAGTTTGAAAAAGCAAATAACAGTAATTAAATTAAAATACTTGTTTGGCATCTCCGATCTCATGGTACGACCAAATACTATTCTACCTACTTGCTAGACTGTTGGAAACTTAATCACGGCTCAGATTCTCGTTAGATTCACTTTGCCTAATTTCTAGTGCTGTCGTTAGACTCACACTAACCTATAAACAAATTCTCGTTAGATTCATTGTTTAAGCATTAATGACCTAAAGTTTGTGTTACTAATCCATCTTTTAGTTACCCGTCTCTTAAGCCATGACCAGATAATAATTATCTCCGGTGACCACAGTGCTCGTTTCCAAGTCAAAGGATCGCGTCTGACATTGTTAAGAATCATGTTCAATTTGTCCTAATAACTACGGTTCTGGATCCCTCGGTTACAAGTGAATCACCTTTTACAACTAGTTAAAGACCGACTAGTGTTTTCCATCCTTATGTATTAATCCTAGTGTATGATTATAGATCGATCATCAGAATTAAACTAATACATTCATATATAGAACCAATAATAATATGAAGAACTAGTAAAACATGGATCTACGATAAACAGTAAAACACACTCCAACAGATTCTAACAAATAAAGTAAAACAATAAACGTCAACATGATCATATTGATCCAAACAAGTATTCAGCCTACTATCCTGACATTATTAAAGGAATAACAAAGTCTGAAAAGATGAAAGACATTGTTTACCAAAAGAAAGTAAAATGAAAGAGTGGATCTAGACCGCGGATGAAGATCGGAAGGTGTTAGAAGCTCCAAAACCTTCTGGAAATCTGCAACTACGAACTAGGGTTGATAGTGGGCGGCTAGGGCTTCTAAATCGGCTCTCTCCTAGGGTTTTGAGGGTTAGTTCGACTTATATAGTGATTTAAGTCGGTTGCTGAACTGGGTCGCCCAGCGGCGCTGGCTGGGCTTGCCAGCGGCGCTGGGTCTTCGGGAGCGGCGCTGCTTCTTGGCCAGCGGCGCTGGCATGGTTGCCAGCGGCGCTGGGGGCTGCTGTTTCATCTCGTGCGTCTTCGTTTGACTCCCGAATCACTCCCTTGTGTCTTGTAACTTCATAGGCCTTCATCTTGAGTTACTTGATGTCATTTACCCTCTCTCGCATCTTCTGTGAACCTGCATAAACATACGACTCATTAAGTACCGATAGTTCCGGAATATTAACTCATTTTAGACATAGAAATGAGGCCTTTCGATAGGGGTTTTTATCACAAAATGGACGCTCATCAGTGACATTAACTGGCACATATTCAGGAGAATTTAAGTAAGTGATTGGTGTTTGTTCTTGAACTTCTGGTTCAGGAACCGGAGGATTTTGAACATTAGGGGTTGAAGAAGAAGAAGGAATCTCAACATTTTCTGTTGAAGATTCAACGATTTGGGGAATTTCAGAAGAAGATGCCATTTTTGTGAGAAGAGTTTGATTGGAAAAGATGAAGGAAGTTGAACGGAAAGAGAGAGAAATAGGGAGAGTTGTGTGTTTGGAAAGAATATGAAGAGATTTAAGTGTGTGTAAAGTGTGGTGTGAGAAAAGAGATTTGATTTTATAGGGTATGGTGGTGGGCCACGACTTTACACACGAAAGGGTATAAACGAAAAGTTTCTCTCTCTTCCAACAGTTGTAACCAACTGTTTGTATATAAACAATATTTATAAATACATATTAATGGTATAGATATAATATATTTAAAATATTTGTGAGTAACGTTTTAATAAAGGAAAAGAAAATTTTATCCAAAAATACTTGAGTATGCGCCGTATTTGCAGACATCACCTGTCAATCAGACGCGCAGAAACTGTCATGTGCAGACAGATGACGTGATCAAGGAAGAAATCAAGGTGACTTTTCAGTTTGAATTTTTAAAACATGTGATTCATAATTCGTCCACGTCACCAACATAGTTACATTGAAAACACTTAGTTTCAGAAAATATCCTATGTTTTATTTAATAAGAATTTAAGGTTAAGAAAAACATTTAATAAAATTAAATGCCTTTTACTTCAGCACCTTTTTGAGAAAAATAATTTAGGTACTGACAGCATTTGATGATTAAGAAAGAGCACATGCTGAGATATACTCAGCATGTCTAATGTTCTGTCAGCGACTTCACAACTAATGTTGGTCGCTGACAATGAATACAGTTTTTGGCAAACTGTCAGCCATCAACGGATTTAAGAAGTCTTTACCAGAGCCGTTTGCTACTGGACTAGATGAAGACTTTGAGCTCTTCATTGCTTTATTTTTGCTTTTTCCCAAAGCAACAGGGATCAACGGATTTAATAAGTCTTTACCAGAGCCGTTTGCTACTGGACTAGATGAATACTTTGAGCTCTTCATTGCTTTATTTTTGCTTTTTCCCAAAGCAACAGGGATTAACGGATTTGATAAGTCTTTACCAGAGCCGTTTGCCACTGGACTAGATGAAGACTTTAAGCTCTTCATTGCTTTATTTTCAGTGAGCAAGACAGACTTAAACTCGCTAATATGAATTTTGACCCAAGGGTCAAATCTCAACTTATTATAAGAGAAATAAGTTGATTTTCAGCAGACATGACATATCATATCGGTGACTCACCATTCAGCATTCCTAACTTGCTGACAAGCAATTTGAATCTAGTTTCATCCAATGGTTTAGTGAAGATGTCAGCGATTTGATCATCAGTAGGAATGAAATAGATTTCAATATCTCCTTTCATGACATGGTCACGAATAAAGTGATATCGAATATCAATGTGCTTAGTTTTAGAGTGTTGAATGGGGTTGTGTGTAATAGCAATAGCACTTGTATTATCACACATGATTGGAATTTTGGAAAATTCCAAATCATAGTCAGCAAGCTGATGTTTCATCCAAAGAATTTGGGCACAACAGCTCGCTGCAGAGACATATTCTGCCTCAGCGGTGGAGATGGAAACTGTGTGCTGCTTTTTACTAGTCCAACTAGTCAGCTCCCCCCCAACAGTTGACATCCTCCACTGTGCTTTTGCGATCAAGCATGCACCCAGCATAGTCAGAGTCAGAATATCCAACTAAATCAAAGTTGGAGTCTTTTGGGTACCATAGACCCAACGTGGGTGTACCCTTGAGATATTTAAAGATGCGCTTGACAGCGAGAAGATGAGATTCTCTAGGAGAAGCTTGATAGCGATCACAGAGGCATGTTGCAAACATGATGTCTGGACGACTCGCTGTGAGATACATCAGCGAACCAATCATGCCTCTATAGTGAGTAGGATTCACATACTTACCATCAGGGTCAGCATGGAGATTATTAGGAGGGGACATGGGAGTTCCCTTTGGAGTGATGTGAGTAAAGTCAAATTTATGCACCATATCCCGAATATATTTTTCTTGATTGATAAAAATACCAGTGGGAAGCTGCTTGATTTGTAACCCCAAGAAGAAGGTTAATTCACCCATCATACTCATTTCAAAAGTACTACACATAAGAGTACTAAACTTTTGACAGAGTTTTGTTGAAGAAGAACCAAAGATTATGTCATCGACATAAATCTGAACATATAAGACATCAGCTTTCTTCTTGTAAATGAAGAGAGTGATGTCTATGGTTCCTCGACGAAAACCATGGTCCAAGAGAAAGGTAGAGAAGGTGTCATACCAGGCTCTGGGAGCCTGTTTGAGACCATAGAGAGCTTTATTAAGCTTGTAAACATAGTGAGGATGCTTTAGATCCTCAAATCTAGGAGGCTGCTTGACATAGACTTCTTCATCAAGAGTACCATTCAAGAAGGCACTCTTGACGTCCATTTGATAGACAGTGAAGCCTTTGTAGGCAGCATGAGCATGAAAGAGAGGAATGGCTTCAATGCGAGCGACTGGAGCAAAGGTTTCATCATAATCAATGCCTTCAGCTTGAGTATAGCCTTGTGCAACCAGTCTTGCCTTGTTTTGGATAACCACACCAGCTTCATCCATCTTATTCCTATAAACCCATCGAGTGACAATGGGTTCCTTATATGGAGGAGGAACAAGAAACCAAACATGATTTCTTTCAAATTGTGTCAGTTCTTCTTGCATGACTTCCACCCAAGAAGGATCAGCCATGGCTTCGCCAATGTTGTCAGGCACAATTTGAGATAAGAAATTGACATAGAGACAAGTATTACTTATCGCTGATCGAGTTTAGACACCAATGTGTGGATTACCAATCACATGGTCAAGAGGGTGATCAGCAGTCCATTGGAGTGCTGGTGTATGAATCGACGAGGAGTGATTGACAGCGGATAAGGTGGTGGTAGGATCATTTGGAGTAAGAGAGTAGTTAGAAAGATCAATGGTTAGTGAAGGTTCAGAGTTGCTGACAGGAGGTTCATTGAGAACAGTGGGTGCCTCTTGCTGAGAATTGTCATCGTCAGCGTCTCCAGAAATAGGATTCGTCGAGGCATCATGAAAGATTTCCTCAGCGACACTGTCAGCAGCAGGAGGTTCAGCTGAGGGAGTAATACTAATGGAATTAGCATTAACTGTCCTAAGGAGAGGCTCAACTGGATCAATAGAGTAAATGTGAGCAGCCACATACTCATCATTTGTTGAGAGACTTGAAGAGTCAGCAGTAGGTGAGTCAGCAACATCATGATGTGTTGCTGACTTTATTGGAGGATCAACAAGATCACTGAAGATTACTTCAGTGGATGATTGACTAGAGAGATCACCTAGAGCTGAACAACTTTCATCAAAGGTAACATGAATTGATTCATCTACCCTTTGAGTGCGAGTATTAAAAACTCTGAAAGCCTTACTAATAGAGGAATATCCCAGAAAATAGCCATCATCAGCTTTGGGATCAAACTTTCCTAAATGATCTTTATTGTTTAGGATAAAAACTGGACATCCAAAAACATGGAAATATCCAATTTGAGGCTTCTTGCCTTTGAGAATTTCATAGGCAGTTTTGTCATGTCTCTTGACAATAAGACGTCTATTTTGAGTGTGGCAAACAGTACCAACTGCTTCAGCCCAGAATTTACTAGGGAGGGAAGCCTCGCTAAGCATAGTTCAAGCAGCTTCAATGAGAGTTCTGTTTCTCCTTTCAGCTACTCCATTTTGCTCAGGAGTCCGAACATAATTGAAGTTTTTTGCAATCCCTTGATCAGCACAAAAACTTTCAAGAGTGTGGTTTCTGAACTCAGTGCCATGATCGCTTCTGAGTTCTTTAACCCTTATGTTGTTGAGGTTTTCCATCTTTTTGATGAAATTTATAATTTCCTCAGCAGCATCACTCTTGGAATGAAGAAATATTGTCCAAGTATATCGTGAATATTCATCCACAATAACTAAGGTGTATCTGCTACCCCTTAGACTTTGGACATTCACTGGACCAAAGAGGTCCATGTGAAGTAGATGGAAGTAGCCATTGATTGAGTTGGCTTGTTTGGTTTTGAATGTGGCCCTGTGACTTTTTTCCTTTTCACAGGCACCACAAAGTCTGTCCTTCTAATAAGTGAGAGGCAAAAAGGCCTCGAACAAGATTTTTCTTGGCAATAGAATTGATTGTTTTAAAATTCACATGCGACATACGCTTGTGCCACAACCAATGGATTTGAGAGGCAGCTTTAGAGAAGAAACAGGTCTCACTGTCAGTCTTGACAGGAGTGAAGTATACCAAGTAGATATCCCTTTTTCTAGGAGCAACCAAAACTACCTCTTTGTTGATGTCAATTACTGTGCCTTGATGCTTATCAAGAATAACCTTGTAGTCAGCATCACACAGTTGACTGATGCTGATCAGATTGTGTTTCAATCCATTCACATAGGCAACCTTTGTGAATTTGATCAGCCCATTGGAGAGAGACCCATATCCTTCAGTTTGGCCAGTAGAATTATCACCAAACACAACTGTGGGACCATCGGTCGCCACATAGTTATCCAGCAGGTCCTTGGATCCAGTCATGTGTTTTGAACATCCACTGTCCAAATACCACACTCCTTTTCCTAGCGAGGCCTGCATGGATAACAATAGAAGGATTTAGGTGGAATCAAGATTTTCTCCACTGACAGTATCATCAGCAGAAATAGAGGAAGGGACATTTGACTCAGCGATTGCATCACTGGGAGAGTCATCAACAATTTGATGAGCAGGAAGCATATCACGAGTTACCTCATAAGTAAAATACTGATCCTCGGAGGTGTAAGTGACAGTATTTCCAGAGTCAAGAACGAACATGTTATTAACTTCATTATTGCTCCCATATTCAACTAGAATATTACCAAGAGCATTTGAAATAACATGTTGAGATTGAGGAATAGAGATTTGTTGAGAGGAAATAAACTCAGCGATATTGTCCTCATTGAGAGCAACTGCTTCACCCAAGCTGATATCAGACTCAGCTGGAGGAGTTGGCTCACTGACTATAGAGGTGGAAGGAGCAGCAGAAGTTGGGGAAGGATTTGGTTGAATAACAACTTCAGGAGGATTCCTGGATTCTTTGTCATTACAATCAGCAGCAATGTGTCCTCTTTCACCACAAAGATAACACTTTCTTCCAATTGGATTTTGTTTCTGACTTTGAATCAGAAACTCCTTGAGTTGAGAAGACAAATCGTTTACACGTTTAGTCAACTCACTTATCTCAGCACTGGCTGAGTTAAGTTTGGATTGAAGGTCAGCACGAATAGACTCGACAAACTGAATATCACATGTAAGAGATTCATGAATTTTAGGTTTGTCCTCTTCAGAGGCAGAGGAAAAATTGCATACCTTCTTGATCGTGACATTCACCTACTGACTGGAGCATACTTGATCCTTTGTCAGCACTTGGTCATCAGCGAGTGCCATAAAGCAGATGGCATCAACAAAGTCCTCGTTGTCAGATTCGTCAGATTCAGCCCAGTCATGTTCTTCAGCAACAAGACCTTTGGCAGGAGCTTTGGCTTCTTCTACTTCAGCCATTTTGGCACGAAGCTCATAGTACTTCTTTTTGTATTCATCAGCAGGCTTGACTGATGAAGAAGAGGGCTTCACTGCCTGCAAAGAAGAAATAGAGACTTTGCATTCTTTTTTATAGTGGCCCCTTTGACCACATCTCCAGCATTCTTCTTGCGATTTGTCCACCGCTGGTTTTTGGTAAACATTCGACTTACTACTGTTCCATTTTTTTGAATATCTTTTACCAGCGATGAAAGCAAATTGCATGAAATCTGAAAACATCTCTTGTCTCTCCTCGAAATCCAGGTCATTGACAAGATCCTGGATGTGAGAAGGGGTAGAATAGCTGTTGCTAGCATGGACAGTGCTAACTTCAGCAGAGACCAGTGCAAGAGGGTCATGAATATGGGGAGCATTAGATAAGGAAGGAGTAGATGAAGGAGATGAACCAGCATGCCTCTTAGACTCAGCCTCAGCTCTCAAGTTTTGAGCAAAGGCTCTCTCTTCAAATTAAAGAGTGCCACAGAGTGACTATAAGTCATGCTGCATCAGCTGCTTAGTGGTCCTAAGAATTTGTCTTAAACCTTGCCACTTGATGGGCAAGCTGTCAATGAACTTGTGGCATACTTCAAGCATATCATGCTCTATGCCAGCGTTTGTCATGTCATTCAGAAGACATTTGAAATGATTATAAGTGTCATCCAGACTCTTATTAGGGAGAGAAAAGAATCCTTCATAGGCACGTTTAAGATCTATCTTTTTGGTAGCGAGAACATCTTTAGTACCATCAAATCTGGTACAAAGATTATCCCACACCTTTTTAGCATAATCTAATTTGATGACAGATTTCATTATGTCATCAGGAAGGGTGTTAATAATTAGATTTCTCAACCTAGCATCAAGATTTACAAGCCTGCGCTCATCATCTGACCACTGTACTTCTGGTTTGATAATCTCAGTAACAACTTCAGGAGCATCAGTAGTAGCTCCTGGTGTTCTGGAAACCAGAATCGGTACATAGGGTCCTTTGGTGAGAATGGTCATAAGGTAAGGTTCAATTCCTACAAAGTGTAGGAGCATTCTCTCCTTCCAAGATCCGAAATCATGAGTTTCGAATTTAGGTGGAATGGAGACATACCCAGAATCCCTGGTATTAACCAGAGTAGGAATATGAGCCATGTAAAAAGTAAAGAAAAGAAGACAGAAGTTTAAAGAAAAGATTTTGATGCAGAAAACTAAAAGTAAAGAGAGATAGATAATCTTGCAAACACTTTTTAGATCAGTTTCAGCGTATCGAAACACTGCTCTGATACCAACTGAAAGTCCCAAGTTTGCAAAGATTTGTAATTAACAACTAATGTAAATTACTCTAAGAACATAAGATAGAAAAGTAAATAAGTTTAATCATATGTATTATTGATTAAACAGTGAATATATGGCCGATTTAAATAAGAAAGAAAAGAGAAAACATTGTTAAGTTTTTGACACACTAAAAACTTAACAATTATACAATGATGTAGAACACACACTAAGTGTAAATGTGGAACACACCAACAGAAATGCGGCTAGGTCAAGTGATGCCTTTTATAGAGTGAGAGAAGACATCACATGACAACCCAATAGATGTTGACACATGAAGGTTGTCAACCATCTATTGGTGTGTAAGACTGTTCTGCAGGAATCTCTTTCTCCATCTTGTTTCTTTCCCAAAACGGGTATGAAAGAGAAACACCTTAGTACCATTTTGGTACAAGGTCACATGTCTTCATTCTGCTTTATCAACACGTGTCCTTAGGGACCAGTCTTCTTATCTTCATCTTCCCGCCTATATTTGACTTACAAATCTTGGAGGTGAGTCATTGAACTTATCCTTAAACTCTGAAGATATAATGATGATCGCTGACAAAGTTCAGCGCTGAGTCTCCTCAGCGAATCCATGACTCAACAAGCAAATTAACTTCAATTGTTTCTCATTTTCCCCATAAAACTTTACCTCTTCTATTTTTGACACATATTTTGTTTATCTAAATTTTTGGATTTTTCAATTTGTGTCGTATGACTTTTAGCTTCTTTTCTTTTGCACAAACTTATTTTCTTTTCTTTAGTTCACGAAATTTTTATATTTTTAATTTCTAACACAAACTTATTTTATCTAGATTTTTTGGGTTTTTTCAATTTTTGCCACACAACTTCTACTTTTTCTATTTTTGACACAAACTTATTTGTGCTCATTTATAGTTTAAGAGAACTTTAATGTTTTCGTAATTTTGCCACGTACAAAACTTTTACACTTTTTAATTTTGCCACAAACTTATGCTATTTAACCATGAGTTGTAAATTTTTACGTATCGTTATGTTTCCCAGGACAATGCCCGGGTATAAATACTAGTTAGTGACTAATTTTCGGTGGTACCATATTTAAAAGAACTCGTACAGGGCGGGATAATGCGACGAGAACTAGTACAGGATCATTGACAGGTTACTGTTCTACCAATATACACCAAAAAACCTCCATGATCCAATATGAAAAACCCTAATCTCTTTTGATTTATCACAATATATCCAAAAAGATATTTATAAGAAGTCAAAAAGGTTAGTTAAATAGGTATAACATTAATCCTTTTTGAGTATCCACTGTAAAAATAGTTGTCGACTCATAAATTTTGACTCGACTTGCAAGTATGGTTTTTTGACTTGGGATTCGGCACGTAACTCGCCTCGTAAGAGTCAGGACATCTTTAAATATTACATAATATAGTATATAATTATATATATGTGACGTCTTCATAAACAACATGTAAGTTTACCTTAATACATTTACCAAAATATTACATATTCGATATCTTTGAGTCATAAATTTACAGTTTATCTCCTAAATTCGTACTTAAAAGAAAAAATACATATAACACATAAAATAATGTAACTATAAATATAATATTAATATATAACCATAGTATCTAATTACAATAATCATAAGTTTCGCGACTCGTATTACTCGGTCCAAGTTCATACTGTGACTCGTAAGAGTTTGGAGAAAAGAGAGTCATCACGAGTCGACTCACTTTTGATATAAATCGACTCGGCTCGTAAAAGTCAACTCATGACTTGTAAGAGTTTAACAGGTGTAACCATGTTATTGATTTGAATTTCCAAATTAAGAGCACAATAATGAGTTTGATATTAAAACAGAATTCATAATACCCCAAATGTAAAATGTTAGATTATTGTTATCAGAAAATGATTACATGATTCTTGTTAATATTCAGCCATATAAAATACGAACCCAAAGATACACGCAAATTTCCAAACAAAAATATTCGTAATACACTTTTCCTGTGTAAAAGAGGTTGTTTAACGCTAAAAAGTTCTTTCAAAATGCATTGGTTGTTAGGGGGAAAAAAAGCAAATTCCAAACGACAATTAGCAGACATTATGGTTCGAAATTGTAGCCATTTCTCACTTATCCTCATCCTCAAATCGTTATAATATCGTCCGAAAATTTAAATAAACCAACTCTGCCATGCTACATATCTATTATCCAATGCACCCAATACCACCACAGTTTGGTGTTAGAAAAAATGCTCATGCTTGAGCTTCCTATCAAAGTAACAATATCGAGCATAAAGCTGCACTAATTACTTAGTAACTAGTTATGTTACCCGGGCGTTGCCCCGAGAATTATTATACAGGTGGGAGATACATTCGTCTGTTTCTTATTTAACGTGTGTCTAAAAATTTATTATCGTGTACAAACATAAAATATAACAATCATTTACATAATTAGTTTTATAAATAGTTGAAAAAATAAAAAACGAATGTTAATCATGTAGCAACCATATATGATTAAAATGAAAAAATAAAAAAGAAATGAAAAATGTGACAAAACAGGGAGAAAAAGAATGAAAACGCACAAATGGACCTGATTTGCAACAACTTTTGTAACTCTCATTAGACACTCTAATAGCATCCAATGTTCGTTAACACCCGTTAGGAAAAATGACCTTACTCCGTGTTAAAGAAAAGGACGTGATTTGCGAACGTTATTGTAACCCCCGTTAAACACCCAAACAGGAGTTAACATCCGTTAATGTTTGTTAGAGGTTTTTAATTTATTTTAACGTTGGGGACCATTTTTGTAAGAGTATTTAACGGCAGGGACTATAATCGTCAAAAAAGGTGTGAGCATTTTAACGTTGGGGGCCACTGTTGTAACAATATTTAACGGCAGGGACTACATTCGTCAAAAAAAGTGTGCACACGGAAACCAAGCGACGCCTTTTATATTTATATATAGAACGAGATATGTCACCGGGCGTTGCCCCGGGAGACATTATATTTATTGTATTTCGTACGATATAATTTTATAACATGTTTTTTAAAAAACATTATATAGTTCGAAAAACTGAGTTGACATTGATCTTTAATGAAGAAGCTATTATACATTAAGAAAATTGACATTATATTATTATAACACATTAAGAAATTATATAAATTCTAAAGATAATAAGCATGAAAGTAGAAAATTTAAAATAAAAACACAAAATAATAATACAAATATAAATTAAAGTAAATTTCCAAAATCATTGAAAATAGAAAGTGAAACGAAAATAATCCATAATAATAAAACATCAACCGAAATAAAATTGAAAACTAATAAGTATTGCAAACTTAGGTTATATATTCGAAGCGTCCCATTAATTACTGTTACGTGTATAATATTATGTAATAGTTCACGTGTAATAAGATGCGATAATCTTAGAAATGTAACAAACTTTGAAAAATGATAATATTTAATTAAAATAAGTCACCTTTGTAAACAGAATTAGAAACAAATTAAAAGATAAAAACATCATGCCCAAAACAAATTATAGTAAAATAAAGGAAAAATAAAAGCTTTGTGATGGATATGTCGTATACGCCAAAAGAGGTTTCACCCCAAGTATAAAAAGACACATAAAAACAAACGGATCTGTTAAATTGGACCATTGTTGCTAAAAGTAAGATTTTATGGATCATTAATGATAATGAAAGTAAAAAGCATTGAAGTTACAAAAGTGTATGAACCTCCCAAACATTATTGAGAAAGTGTAAAAACCATAGGTACTATACCATATATGTTTAGAGTCAAAACCATTAAACCTAAAAAAAAAAAAGTATAAAAACCAAAATAATTATAATAACAATAATAAATGTGGGACCAGCCAAAAGAAAAAAAGAATTGGAAAGAAGTAAATAAGATAAAAGCAATGCGAAATATGGAGTTAACGGTACTGTAGTTTGCACGCATTTCCACAAATTCATTTTAATTATAACTAGTTTTTAATCCCGTTCGATGGACGGGTAATTTCAAAATATATCTTATTTCAATATGTTTTGAGTTTTATATGTTTTGATAAAAAATTTAAATATAAACTAATTATATAATATAACAAAAAGAAAAAACTTAAATGGACTATATATCAAAGAATTAATTACAACAAATGAGTTGCCACAATATACTATTTAGACATAAGTTCTTAATTGGAAAATAATAATGATAGATTGGATGTCACCCGTATCTGCACCTTCTACCAGCAAACCATATCCCCTGCCACAAAATAAAGAAAAAGATGTTCGGTTGAAAAATGAGATATTTTCACATTTTAGACATCTAAGTTCTTACATAGCTTATTAGCTTGACATTGCCCAGGCACATGGTATTTCAGGTGCAGTCTGGATAACAAAAGCTGTAGGATATATAGCATGGTTGTTTATATATCAATTTACAGAGCCATTTCAAAACTATTTTTTGTAGTCTAAAAAGAAATTAACCCAGTAAAGAGTTAAGTAAGAGAGAAAGAAGTATCAAGTCAAGTAACACTGTCCAAATGGAACCAACTACGAAATAAACATATATGTAAATATGCAACTATGTATATACAGAATTATAGTTCATCTAAGTTGAGCAATACCCATGAATTTTATCAGCAATTCACCTCAAATAAAAACTTAATTCAACAAAGTTAACCAAAACCAAAACATCTTATAACTGCCAAAATTCAATGTTTATATTAAAAATTATAATCATCGTGAAGGCGACAAAATCCCTAAAACCAATACGACAACTTAATCATACGAAAATTAAAGAATGAAACATATGAAAAATAAGTTCATATAAATATAGAATTTAGTTAACCCCTTTTCTTTTCAACTTTAGTTAAATAAAGAATTTGTAGTTTGTTATATCCAAACTCAAGACAAACACAAACAACAATTTTATACTATAATTACGAAAACTAAAGAAGGAAACATATGAAAATTAACTCCATATAAATATTGAATCTAGTTAACCCTTTTTTTTCCAACTTTAGTTAAATAAAGAATTTGTAGTTTGTTATATCTAAACTTAAGACAAACACAAACAACAATTTTAGACTATAATTACGAAAACTAAAGAAAATATATAATTTGAAAAGTACATACCAATTCATCAACAAAGACCATCTCGAACGTTTTGATTTTCTTCGGGTTGTTCCACTCCGAAATAGTCCATACATGCACAACATGGAGTCGTTAACATGTGTTGGCTTAAGATCTTCAAGATGAACTAATGTGGTCTTATTTTTTGTTGTTAAAGAAGAAGTCATAACGAACCTATAATGGACAACAAACTAAATTAAAAGAAATAATAATAACAATAACATAAGAATTCAATGTTAAATAATAATAATAATGATTAATTATAAGCAAAGTATATAAATAATTATGAGCAAAGTATATAAAAAGAAAAAACCTTTTGTAGTTGATCGTAGCTTCTTTCTTTTGGTTGTCGTACGTGGGGTTTTTTTTTGGGTTTAGAATATGTGAGGGTTTTTTCTAAGTTGTATATATATATATAATAATAATAATAATAATTTTTGGGAGGTTTTTTATATTAATAATTTAAAAAGGTCGGCCTTAATAATATAACTATTAAATAAATATTAAAAATTAGAGGATTAATAAGGAGGGAGGATTAGGCTCTAGGAGGGGGATTAGGGGTGCCAAGTGTACCCCAACCTCCTCTTTTAGTTATATTATAGATTAGGACTATTGGAGCCTGTAGGGCCCAATGGTTCCACAAAGCGTTTGCACGAAAGGGCCCGAGATCTTTCTCTTTGTAATTTTTTAGATTTTATGGCCCAAATTGTATATGGTTAAGATCAATATTTATAGAACCGAACGTTCATAGAGGCGACTCAATTTTCCACAAACCTATATAGATCATATCTTAAACCTACTATTGTATTTAATTAATGTATTTTATTTAACTTTGAGCTTTTAAAAGCTTTTTTTTTAAAATAAAAGCTTTTTTTATTAAAAAAAAACCTCTTATACACTTGCACCTTTTTTACAAAAAAAATTCTTTTCAAAACATACAGTTAAAAATGCTCTTACATAATTGTTTAATTGTATGTAAACCTCTACTATACAGCCTGATTTCAGTATCCCCGATCATGATTATTATACTTAATGTGTTCATTACAACAAGACAATTCTTAGGAGGTTTTTATTTTTATATATTTGATATCATTATTGCATGAGAATAGATTTTGATACCCAATTTATAATCTTAATCTTAATAACTAAAGAACAATTGACCTAATTCCAATTGATCAATTGTAATTTTTAATTTCTTTAAATTAATTAAATAAGACTTATGCTTAAAAAAATTGATTTGAAATTTTTTCTATTACTTTTCCTTGAAGTATTATAATGACGACATAAGAAACAGATGGGGAAAAAGTTCCTAATCTAATCTCTCCACATTCATATTAATACGAATTAATATTTATATCAATATTTTATTTTATAAAATCTTCAGTGTAAGGAATATCTAATCTATTCCATCCCCATCCCGTTACCATTTTCAACATATCCCCTTATATGCATCAAAGATATCAAAGATGCATATAAGTTTTTACAAAAAATGAAATTAATATATGTTGATTAAACACCAAACTGCGTAAGCATAATATGTGTAAGTATAGATCAGATAGGTTTTGGTTTAAGGTTTATTGGTGATTCTTCAAAAGTAGTTTGACTCCAATTATATGCGTGTTGGTGATTGGTTGGCGTGAATGACATGGCCAGTAAATGGAGTTGATCTCTCCTTTTATAGAGGAGGATTTCTCTGGGAGAATGGGAGAAAGTCTTATAGATTATTATTAATACATTCAATTGATTAGAAAATATCTTAACATCTTTAGGTAGATTTGTTTCTTTTTAATGCTTATCTTAAACCGGGGAAAATATATTAGTAAATCCTTTCCATAATTCCGGATAAGTTAATCCTTATCTGATTTGAGCTTAGTTAATGACCATCCTGGGTCACTACCTTCGTAAGGCCGGAGAGGGGGTACATCATCAACCCTCAGTCTAATATTATGGACTACAAATGGCGTGCTTTTAGACTTAAACTTCAGGGACTCGAATTGTAACGGGTAAATAAGTTAAAGATGGTGGTATCTTTTCTAAATATGCACAAAACCGAAGAAGCGGGTGGAGGTTTTAAGGGTGAGTGGCTGAAAATCATCCACCCATCACTTCTTTTTCACTTGGCGATATAATCTAGATTTTCTCCTCCATTGTTTCTATTTATTCCCAAAATAATTGTTCGTGAGAAAAAGGTTCAAGCAAAAGCTGGTTTAAGGAATAATCATGAGATGGCTAACAATCAAGTGGGGTCTTCTTCTGCTGGTGTGTCTGCTCATATATCTCAAGGGCGGCGTAAGAGGGTTGCTATAAAGTGTAGACATCCCGTAGTTTTCTCAGATACTGAGATTGATATAGCGGCGTATCGGGAGTTAAAATCAGATTGGACCCATCTGTCGAGAAGTGAATGTTGGGAAGCAGAGGGAACGCCGTCTGAATGAGGAACTAAATGCTAGATGGGAGAGGGAGCGCTATCTTATTCATGAAGTGGAAAATTCAATCCTTGTTGTCAGCTTGCATAGCGTATTAAAGGACTATGAGGGACGTTTGGAAGAGGCTACCAATGTGTTTGACAGTTTAAGTCATAAACTGTCAGTATCAGAGTGTTGCCTTCATGAGAATGACGTCTATGTTGCTGAAGTAAAAAAGGTGTGGAAGAAAACGTGCAATGAAGTCGTAACCAACCAACAGAGGGCCTATCTCCTGGAAGAGCACCTTAAGTGGTGGAGAAAGGAGGTGATCCCTCATGTATATTAGACTACCGTGTCTGATCCCAAATGCTGGGAAACGTTTAGTAGAGATGGTCGCTGCTTCGAGTGTTCAAATAGATGACCTCGTCCTCGGGCGGGTGGATCAGCTGGTGGGAAAAACTAGATTTCTTCCTTTTGTAATTAATTTTTTCGTAGCCTTTGTGAAGTATCTATATATTAACTAAAACAGTAATTACCAAACCTCTCTAATGACTCCCGAACCTAATTCCAAACCTCAAAAAACCTTTAATTATATCCAAACCAACCTTAGTTATCTAAAACTGGAATAATATCTCCCGTTTCGCTACGAGTTTACTCTTGGCTTCAAGTGAGATGGGAAGGTAGAATTGTAGAAAAACACACAAGACTTGTTTTGCTAAAATGTTACAATTTTATTTATAGGTAATATTTACTAATATAATATTTATTTATTTAGAAAAATAACTAATTTAATTAACTTATATATTAAAAAAAATGCACCAAAGGTCGATTAAACAAAGCATCTGTAAAGTTATTTTGAATTCCATTGACATGTTATTTTATAAAGGTTTTTTTAAATGTGTCATTTAATTTTGGGCCAAGAAAGTTAAGTTGAAAATTTAAAGGTGAATCCATAATGATAAATCCAAAACAAATAAAGTATTAATAAAAGGAAATTAATAATCAATAAAGAATTAAATTCTGAAAAAATAAAAAGATAAAATGGACCCATGGTTTTGAGATGGGAATCTGTAGGCAGTTTTCGCTTTTGAGCGGTTTGGCTTTTTGTTTACTCATTCTCTCACTCTTTTTATTGGACCCTATTATTTTAACCTCTCCATAAAACAAAGGTTTAGACTATGGACCACAATATTTATTTCATGCAAGTACTACTATACACAAGTTTATGCAAGTAATGTCAGTAGACGTGACATTTTTCACATGTATCTATTCTTAAAACAAGTTTATCATTACTCAACCTGCTTCTTTTTTTTGCTTTTCAGTTTTGCTCCGTACACACTGATCACACACACAAAAAGCAAACAACAACAAAAATATATGGCAAAGAAAAAACACATTCCATCAAAATAACAATAAAAACCAACAAAAAAGAAAGACAACCCTTGTTAGCTGCTAGCCCACATCAAAAAACCAAGAAAAGAAAGACAACCCTTGTTGCTGCAGCTGCTGACCCACATCAAATTTGGACATGGATGTAACTAACAAAGTCACGCATTTGTTTTTATTATTTGTTTGAGTTACTTTAGGCACAGGGTAACACCAGCAGGAAAAAGGTCAACCCGACCAGGGCATTAGCAGCGACGTCGCCGCTAATGCTGGTGACGTGGCGGACCCCACATGCCAGTAATAATTACTGACAGCACCGTCACATGCATTAGCGGCGACGTCGCCGCTAATGCTGGTGACGTGGCGGACCCCACATGCCAGTAATAATTACTGACAGCACCGTCACAGCATTAGCGGCGACGTCGCCGCTAATGCTGGTGACGTGGCGGACCCCACATGCCAGTAATAATTACTGACAGCGCCGTCACATGCATTAGCGGCGACGTCGCCGCTAATGCTGGTGACGTGGCGGACCCCACATGCCAGTAATAATTACTGACAGCGCCGTCACATGCATTAGCGGCGACGTCGCCGCTAATACTGGTGACGTGGCGGACCCCACATGCCAGTAATAATTACTGACAGCACCGTCACAGCATTAGCAGCGACGTCGCCGCTAATGCTGGTGACGTGGCGGACCCCACATGCCAGTAATAATTACTGACAGCACCGTCACATGCATTAGCAGCGACGTCGCCGCTAATGCTGGTGACGTGGCGGACCCCACATGCCAGTAATAATTACTGACAGCACCGTCACATGCATTAGCAGCGACGTCGCCGCTAATGCTGGTGACGTGGCGGACCCCACATGCCAGTAATAATTACTGACAGCACCGTCACATGCATTAGCAGCGACGTCGCCGCTAATGCTGGTGACGTGGCGGACCCCACATGCCAGTAATAATTACTGACAGCACCGTCACATGCATTAGCAGCGACGTCGCCGCTAATGCTGGTGACGTGGCGGACCCCACATGCCAGTAATAATTACTGACAGCACCGTCACATGCATTAGCGGCGACGTCGCCGCTAATGCTGGTGACGTGGCGGACCCCACATGCCAGTAATAATTACTGACAGCACCGTCACAGCATTAGCGGCGACGTCGCCGCTAATGCTGGTGACGTGGCGGACCCCACATGCCAGTAATAATTACTGACAGCACCGTCACAGCATTAGCAGCGACGTCGCCGCTAATGCTGGTGACGTGGCGGACCCCACATGCCAGTAATAATTACTGACAGCACCGTCACATGCATTAGCAGCGACGTCGCCGCTAATGCTGGTGACGTGGCGGACCCCACATGCCAGTAATAATTACTGACAGCACCGTCACATGCATTAGCGGCGACGTCGCCGCTAATCCCCTAATCGGGGTTTAATCTTTTTTGCCCTGGTCGTGTTAACCTTCTCGTTACTTTATGACATTACTTGATTTTGCTTTTATATGGTCCCAACTGTAAATGACATCAATTGAGGACCACTCTATATTTTGGGGTTTGGGAGGGGTGCATATAAGATAAAACTTTTTATTTCTTTCAACCAAATCATTTATCTTTCTTTATTACTCACCGCTATTTGGTTTTATTGTTCTCTCATCTTTCATGAGAATCCATCTCCATCTTTTTGAAATAGAACCAAATCCTCAAAACCCACTGAACCCACAAAGATAATATACATACATATAACACATCGTATTTTTAATAAAATATTATTCTTCATCAACATAAAAAATGACAAAAACAGTTAGTGATTTGAAAGCATCATGACGTCAAGAGGCGGAGGAAGTGTGTTGTCGAATCCGAAGCCACCGTCGTACCATCGGAGGTGACGGATCTAAGCGACTATAAGAGGTTATTATTATTACTTCTTGAATCTGTGGGTAGGTGTAGTGTTTGTGGTTGTTGCCGGTGGTGTTTGGTGCCCGGTGGTTTTTTTATTACTATATGGATGTGGTTTTAAAGGTTGTTGGCGCCGGTGTTATAGATCTTGATCACCTTGGTGCCCGGCGGTGGTGGTCAACGTTTTTCATCGGCGTTGTGGGTGATGGACTGATGGTTATGGTAGGTGGCAGGTTGTTGACGGTTGCGTTTGGTCACCGGTGGTATAGATCCGGATGAGTTTGGTGTCTTGAAGTGGTGGTCAAAGTTTTTGACCAGCGGTCATGGTGGTGAACTGGTGGTCAACGGAGGTGGATGGGGGTGATGGTCTGTAAAAATAGATTTGTATGTGATTGGAGAGATTGAAGGGGTAGAAATTAGAAAGATAAAAGAAAGTTAGGTGGCTAAAATTAAATAAGCTAAAACTTTGTTGGCAAAAGTTAGAACCTTTGAAAGTTAGGTGGCCAAACTGAAAAGGTTAAAAGTTTAGTGGTTAAAATTAGAAGGTTAAAGTCTATTGTCTTGAATGTAATATATATTAATTTCAAAAATAAAAAAAATAAAAAATAAACAAAACACGCGGATCTAAAAAAAAAACCAACCCGACCCGCTTTAGTTTCTTTTATTTCTCCATTTTAATTACACAAAGTTCTAACCTATTCCTATTTTTTTTTCTTGGTCTCCTTTTTTGAGTATTAGATCCTGGAAAAAGCCAGTAAAGATGACTTAACTCATCCATCTTGTAAGTAATTTTTTTTTTAATTTTCTGTATATTAATATTAATTAATAATATCTTTTCTAGAGATATTTGATAATTGTTTTCCATCCGTATTATTATACTCGTCGTATTCTGAAATTAGATCCTCACTCTATTTTTAACAGCTATAAAAATTTTGGCTGGTAGGGGAATTTACCACTTCCTCAGGACCAAACTTCATTCTCAAACCACTGTAAGTTTGGTTGGTTTTATATATTAATTATTTATCGAGGGTATATTAATGTGTCTGTCTTTTCATTCTTTTGTTTTATTGTTTTTAATTGTTTTTAATTTACTGATTTCATTATGATTTATATTTAGGGCATGTTTGTTTTCTTGTTGCAATTTGTATTAGTGATTTTTATCTTTGTATTAGAGTTTTAAATAAAAAACGTTTAAAGTAGCATATATGTTAAAATGTTCTTATTATGTAGATGACATGTGGGGTCTTATATGCTTTACTTTTCAATGTGTTAGTCGAGTGCGATATAGACAATGAAACTATTATTTTACTAGAGCGCAATGCAAACTCCTGGATGTTTGAAAGAAACACTAACACTTTGGGTTTATCCACATGTATCCAATTATGGAGCTAATTCAGCAGCGTCGATGGACACGCCTTTGCATAAATAATTTTTCGGACATACATAGTATTATTTGTCAGGGATAGAGCATAATTGAAGCAAGTGAACATAAAACAAGAATGTATGGAAAAATGAATAAAGTATATCACTTTTGACATTCTACTGAATGTAATTTCCTTTGTTATTTGTTTAAAGACTCAAGATTTTGTATATATAATAATGTAGATAGACTAATGTAGTAATGTAAAGCTCTTTTTTGAAGCATTTTGGGACAAAGATATTTGAAAAAGAGCTTTAGGTTGATGAAGAGCATCCGGATGTGCAGAGGTTATATTGTCCATTTACAAAAGTTTCATGGAGGTAATTATTTATTGTAATGAATTGTATGTTTTTTTTTTGTTATTTTAGGAGTTTTCAATCAAATTTTTTACATCCTTCATGTAACACCCGACATTTAAAAATATGGGTTTTTAAAAACTTTCACCTAACGGTGTCAAAATTGCGGAAGAAATCTTTAAAAGATCAAAACCGATAAAAACTGTTCGGTTTCTGCATTTATTGGTGTTACATGCTATACCATAAAATGCGTCTAAATGAAAACCCAACGGTTACCCAACACAAAACAACCGTCAACATAGTACTACATAAATTCGACATCAAGTACGAAATGTAAATAAATGTCTAAAGAGATAATCGTCTATGGGTAGCTAAGTTCTCCTGCATGCATCTACCCAACTCTCACTCTTCCTGCATCAACTAGTCCTTCAAGCTAAACCTGAGGGAACAACCACATTTAAGAAACAAGTGTTAGCTAACGAATTAGCTAAGTAAGATAACATTATGTTATTAAAACATTTGTCCAATTAAAACAATCTGCATTATTAGACAAGTTTTTTAAGCACAACCCACATCACACGTTCACACATAACTGCATATCAACTTCATATCAATTAGGATGAATCTCCCTAAATGTGCCTATCCTTCATTTTATTCACACATTATCACACGTATCTTCGTTAACTGCATATAAGTGTAACATAAGTCACACCCGACTAGATGCTTCACCAAAAGGAGAGTCATACTTCGTCGTTAAGGAATGGCAAGCCAATCCAAGAGTAATCCGTATGTGGAGGTTGGTCAAACCCCTCGTATTACTCGCCCTGCATTATAATGACCATGTTGCAAGGAGCCACCCAAGCAACAACTACGTTAACGCACTCGTCCGGCTAAGACCAGTACGGGTTAAGCTTAACACTTTCCCTGCATTATATTTACGAGCTCGGTTTTACACATATGGTTTATGTAACACACATTCCTAAACCGTCACACACATATAGTGTAGGTAACACACATTCCTAAACATTCACACACTTTATCTTCATTACGTTTGGATCCTTAAACGTGCAAGTGACATGGCAACCTAATAAGTCTAGTGAGCTAGGTGTACAAGCCATGTAAGCATGCATATATCACACATCAACTTCATATCTACATTTCATGCATAATGAGATACTTCGTAATACTACATAAACTGCATAACAATACACTACATTAAACAATACTTCATTTCACTACATTAGGGACTGCATTTCAGGTCTCATGGTCAACTACACAACCCATAATACCTCCCGTGTAACCCCATATGCCCACATGCAATATAAAGATACCAAATGGAAGTATTTATGATTTGAAACCAGCTTTTCGTTGAATCCCCCAGCGTGTCAAAGTAGTGTATCTTACCTCGGCGTAGTACACAACAATCAACAACTAGTCACTGTGTAAAGCAACTATGCTCGTCTACCTATAATTAGTAAACGATTATTAGACAAGCTACATACTCACGTCATTAAGGCCAATAACTAGACCCGCACACTTTAAAGACTCACTTAAGATTCAGGTCTAATCTGCGTGTCAAAACGATGTTACGATTCAAAACTATACATTTGCTGAAAACTGATGAGTTGCGCCGCAGCTCAAGCCTCCAGTTGCGCCGCAACATATTATGTTGCGCCGCAACTTATTCCTCTGGAATTGAGTTGCGCCGCAACTAGGCGTTGCGCCGCAACTCCCCTTCGACCTGCACTTTTACAAAAATCGTTTTTTATCCCCAATTCGACCCCAAACGACTCCAGGTCTATAATACAGATTCAATACACCATAATCCTTCATATTTAGACCATTACAAAGCATTTCAATCATTAATTACACCATATATGGCTTTAATCCATCAAAACCACCATTAATCTTCATTAAACGATTCCCCCATTAATCCAATAATTATTCCTAATGACTCATATAATCAAAAGGACCTGAAATCAATGATTGATTTAATACCTGATCTACCTGTAGATGACAATAGGGATGCAAAACACTTGGCTAAACACAACCGATTCACACTTTGGAAGGATTTTCGGCTTGCAATTGGTGGAGGAATGTTATGGGGCTGCTAGGGTTTGTTTAGGGAATGAATTTTCTGCAAATGACAACCTAATGACACCCCCTAACTCCCTAAACCCGTTTTTGACTTTGACCCTATGTCAAAACTAGCCCCTAAGCTTCCTAATCCTTCATTACTAGTCAAAAACTACCACATGGACTATATATAACATGGTTACCTCTTTAAATGCCACTACATAGGCGTTTAACTACATTATATACACACAAATCCTGCATTATACATTTGGCTTTCAAACCTCACACACAATCACACTTTAACTACATATATGCATTAAATCTAATATAGACTTAACGACACACTCTGTTGACTTAACGACATTAGTCAACTGTTAAATAAAAAGTTTGGGATGTTACACTTCATGGTTAATACGTGGTGTAAATATGGAGCTTGGGGGTGATTCTAATGCATGCGGTCAGATATGGTTCAAGATTTCAGTGTAGCCTTTGTTTTTTGGTTGTTTATTTGAAGTAGTTTATAGTTTTCGGGCTTATAGCTTAACTCATGGTTACATCATGAGCTTTAGTAAGGTTCTCGGTTTATTTATCATCAATTTTGCATCCACCTATTTCACTTTTCAAAACTGAAATCAGTTTTTTTAACAGATTGTGGTTAAGAAGGCTGCTCAAAAATATTGGTTCAAGTTACTTCCTATGATCCTAACTAGAAGGTTAATATCATTAAGGTAACCATCAATACTTTTCTTTTCTTTTTGATCATTTGGATAGTTCTGTTAGCACCCTTTTTTGTTAAAGAAATTAAATTTGACCTAATGACATCTGTGATCATGTTGATAAAAAACTCACATCTCAATCATGATGTTCCATCTTTCCTGAAATATGTTCCTCTACTACTTTTTGTGACAACAAATTTTATATGAACTTGGATTAACTGAATATGTTTGGGACATAAGACCAAATAGCCAAATAACATAAAGATGAGTCTCTTTTAGATTTCATGTCAAGAATTTATCTTCCGAGTGATAATTAGTGAACAAATTTGTGTTTTCTTGATGGTTTCTGTTACAAAATTTGATCTCTAGATGTCCTTAGAGCAAGCCATTTTGACCCATCTACTAACGACACTCATTACATATTATGTTTGATTGATGTCACTTACTTTTAGATAATCTGATTTACAAAAGATGGCATTTGATTATACTCATTTTATTTGAAGACTTGGTAGTTTGGACTCACTTGCATATGGGTTGTGGTGCATTACAAATGGGTAAAAGTAGACATTAACTAAATGGCTTAAACAAAGTCAACATGGTCGAATTTCACTCAAATGTCTGTTGTTTTGTGTTGTTTTGTGTGATGATGGAATTGGAGAAAGTCGATAAAGAGCCTCTTACAAGTGAAGAGTTATGGTAGAATTGGAGGAAACCTGGTAAAGAACATTAATCGACTTTCTAAAAGAAGTTTTCTCATACTGAAACTTTTTTTATGTACTTTTTCACAAGTACCTTTGCTTTCTTTTTTTTTGTTTTTTTGTTTTTTTTTTAAAGTGAGGTTTTTGTTCCTATTTTGGGTCCTTTAACTTTAAACCATGATAAACATAGGATTGTATTTTTCAAACAACGTCATTGCCCTATTGACTAAATCTATACCTACTATGTTACTAAAGATTGTTTTGAACTTTGATGAAATTGTATTTCTCCAATGACCATTTTCTTTGGCCAACGACTTACAGTGAGGCTTAATGATCGATTGTGATGATTCATCACATATTTCATTGTGAGACTAGAAAAAGAAATTATTAATAGCTGTTGACGTCTAAGCTATAACCTTTTAACCAACACTAAGCTATATTTATAATTCTCGCGCATCGCGCAGGGAAAAGACCTAGTTATATATAAATAATTTATTCTTTAGAGAATTGCCTTGTTATTTCTTCCAATATTTGGTTTGCATATGCATTCAAAGGTGTCTTTGTCAATGCTGTTTTTAGTAGGTTTCCGGAGGGGGGCCCCCCTTCGGTGTTCCATAGCTTTTATAAGTAAATGGTTGTGTCAGATAATGCATGGTTACAAATGACCATTTCCAGATTTTAATGAGGACTTTACAGCATGCCCATCCTCAAGGTTACGAAATGCACTTGGACTGGTAAGCTGTATGCTAGATATGCTATGATATTTCTCTGTGAAGTCTTCATGTGTGGGAGTCTGGTTATATGAAATCCATAAAGTTGATCAGAAGCATACGCCTTAAACAAAAAGTAAATATACAAAAATAGGTAGCAAGAGACAAGAGATAGAATCAATCAGGTTAGATAACATGTAATAGACGGGTAAGATCAGATTATATTAAAATCACTTTAAAAGACTTGCAACTAGCTTGACCTGCTCGACAAATTCCACATGTTTCCTTTTTAAGGCCACATCTATTAAATCAAAGAAAGTTCTAAGACTTGAAAATGGTTAAAAAGATTATATACAAAATTATGTGGATTGTGGAGTGTGATTCAGTGATTTGGACCCACATTATATTATATTTTCTTTATTCATTTGGTTGGGAGTCTAGCATTTTTCTTTAAACAAACTAGCTAGATATAAAAACTTTCACATTCATTTTTACATTTGTAATTATTATTAACATAGAAACTTTACTCTACAACCATACCGAAAACTAGAAGACTTGTTAACATCATTACCTCAGCTTACAATTCGACATACTTCAACAACATAAACATAAATTGCTCAAAAATCAAATTCTAAGCAGAATCAAAATTGTTACAACACTAAGATGGAAAAGATTGCAGATATGATACCTCTATTTCAATAGGTTCTTTGTTGGAAAGAGTAATAACAACAAAGGTGACAAGTTGGGTCTGCATAATCAAAAAAAGGTATGAGACATTTTTTAGTATATGGTTTCTACTGGGAATGTTGTAAAGCAGTGAAGGAAAATCAAAACACCTTTGTTAAAAAAAACACTGTTTATTTTGGAGTATTGGATTTTAATGATGTTCCACTGTGATGAAGCTCCAAAAACAACTAATGAAATTCACAAGTCCATTTGTGTTTGCACCTACAATAATAATTCATTTGTATTATATACTATTTAAAACACAATGAAAACCAATTGCTCTCATGATGAAGTAGGGGTCGTACTTTGGACTAAGAGTTTTAATATTCTCAAAAGAGGCAAAGGGTTGAAAAGGCCTTGTCATCACATCGACCACTGAACCTATTTTCTCGGAAAACTCAGTCAACCTGGTTCACCGCATTGAACATAAAAAAACATAACGTGAATGCAGATGCATTATTCAATAATGTCAGAATAATGGAAAACAAATTGGATCTCAAGTTTGCTTAGTTGTGTTATATTGGTTCTATTTTGGTACACATTTTATGTAATATTTATTGTTTTGAGATTATAAGATCACGAAAACAAGAAAATCATGACTACGATTTTTAAGAATTTTCTTGCTCGCTAAATGTTTGTTATTTTGTCTAGGAAATAAAGTTGAGTTATAGTAAATTTGAGGATTGACACAACAATGACAATAACAGTTACATCTAGAAATACCAAACCATTACTTCAAGTTTTCCAATCTAAGTAGAAATTAAGAAAGCTATGCCATAAAGAAGATATCAAATTGGAATTATGGAATTAAATTTACATTTATATTCTCTTTGTTGATTTTACTTCAACATGTTATCTTCAAGTATTCCTCGAGTAGTTGTGTAGTTGTTAGTAATCTGATTTGTTGTTGATATTGTATTTGGTAGCAATTTTTCATAATTATTGGACACTTATAGTAAAATAAACTGGTAACTATAGGACATGAAATTTGTAATTACTAACACGTACAATAGAAATATACTAATCTTTAATTTATCTTGATTGGAAAAGTTGAAATAATGGTTTGGTATTTATGGAATGCAAGTGTTATTGTTGTTGTTGTGCCAATCCTTAAATTTACTAGAACTCAACTTTATTGCCTATAAAAAATAACAGTTAGCAAGCAAGAAAATACTTCAAAACCGTAGTGACGATTTTCTTGTTTTCTTAATCTTATAATCTCAAAACAATATATATTACATAAAATGTGTACCAAAACAGAACCAATATAACACAACTAAGTAAACTCGAGATCCAATTTATTTTCCATTATTCTGACTTTGTTGAATGATGCATCTGCATTCACTTTATGTTTTTTATATCTTCAATGCGGTGTATCAGGTTGTCTTTGTTTTATTAGAAAATAGGTTTAGTGGTAGATGTGATGGCCAGACTTATTCAACCCCTTGCCACTTATGAGAATATTAAAACTCTTAGTACAAAGTACGACCTTTACTTCCTCATGCGTGCAATTGGTTTTCGTTGTGTTTTTAATGGTATCTAATACAAATCAATTCTTATTGTAGGTGCGAAAACAAATGGACTTGTGAATTTTATCAGTTATTTTTGGAGTTTCGTCACGGGTGGAACATTATTAAAATCCAATACTCCAACATAAACAATGTTTTGTTTTACCCAAGGTTTCTTGATTTTCCTTCCTTGCTTTACGACACTCCCAATGGAAACCATATACTAAAAATTGTCTCATACCTTTTTTATGCTTATGGAGACCCAATTTGTTACCTTTGTTGCTATTACTATTTCCAACAGAAAACCTATTGTGATAGAGGTATCATATCTGCATTCTTTTTCATCTTAGTGATGATAATGTTTGATTCTGCATAGAATTTGATTTTTGATGCGATTTCTGTTTATGTTGTTGAAGTATGGCGAATCGTTAGCTGAGGTAATGATGCTAACAAGTCTTGTAGTTTTTAGTATGGTTGTAGAGTAAAATTTCTATGTTAATAATAATTACAAAGGTAGAAGTGAATCTGAAAGTTTTTATATCTACCTAGTTTGTTTAAAGGAAAATGCTAGACTCCCAACCAAATGAATAAAGAAAAAACAATATAATATGATTGGTCCAAATCAGTGAATCACAATCCACATAGTTTTGTATAGGATATTTTTAACCATTTTTAAGTTTAGAATTTTCCTTGATATAATAGATGTGGCCTTAAAAAGAAACATGTGAAATTTGTCGAGCATTTGTCAAACTAGTTGCAAGTCTCTGAAAGTGTTTTTAATATAATCTGAACTCACTCGTCTATTACATATTATCCAATCTCCTTGATTCAATTTCTTGTCTTCCGTTACCTATATTTGTATTGATACTTCTTTTTAAAGCATATGCTTTTGATCAACTTTATGAATTTCAAATTACCAGACTCCTACTCATGAAGACTTCACTAGGAAATTTCACAGTATATCTAGCATACAACTCACTAGTACAGGTACATTTCGTAACTTTGAGTATGGGCATGCTGTAAAGTCCTAATTAAAATCTGGAAATGGTCATCTATATCCTTTTAATGAGAGCTTTTTGTATGTACCACTACCTCCCACGCTTATTCCTTATGGTGAGGCATGATGTTATTTTAATCTGTTCATTACATAAATTCAAGTGCTCTAGGAAACCTTGGTTGATTCATTTGCTTTGTATAGATCGTAAATGTAACTGTTACGTCCCAAGGTGTATCAATATACCAGAGTATATTGTACACAGGATAGTTGTAGAGGGGGTGAATACAACTTTTCTCGAACTTTACAAACCTTTTAAGCAACGTTTTAAGACTCAAAATACTTAATGCATGTAAAGAACAGGAATCATTAAAACAGTAAAGCAGTAACGGATAAAAGCATTCTTGAACACAGATTGTGATTTTCAAATGTAACTCTTTATTAAGATAAAATCTATACAAAGAATTACAGGGTTGTTGCGGAATAAAGATAGCCTACAAATATCTAAACAACCCTATGAAATGACAAACAACAATCAATAAGTTTCAGCTCAAGAGACTCAGCCCAAGCTGATCTCGTACAGACTAAGCTGTGTGTAAGAGCAGATAAACTTTGTGTGAAGAATGATTCTCAGGAAAATGCCACACATATGCATACAAGGAGTGTTGCTTTTATAGGCGAAAGCTCCTCGTCACTTGGTGTCCAAATCAACCACGTAGTCTTCTTGTATTGGACGATCAAAAGAATAATCGATCGTGCCTTCATCGTACTTGTGGTCCCCCACGTACTGCAGCACATTCTTCATCGTCCAATAAGAGTATGGACACGCATATGTAAACAACCACCAACCTGGATACTAGGAATATTCCTAGTTACGTCATAGTCCTTATCTTCAATCCAGGTTGTTATCTTCACTTTGATTGTTGACACAGATTGGGCGGTTTGTCACGGCACCAATCTGCCTAAGTGTTCCAAGCTGACTGCTAGTTCCAATCTGTCTTCCACTAACAGTTTGGTCCTCTATCTTCAATCCAGGTTGTTATCTTCACTTTGATTGTTGACACAGATTGGGCGGTTTGTCACGGCACCAATCTGCCTAAGTGTTCCAAGCTGACTGCTAGTTCCAATCTGTCTTCCACTAACAGTTTGGTCCTCTATCTTCAATCCAGGTTGTTATCTTCACTTTGATTGTTGACACAGATTGGGCGGTTTGTCACGGCACCAATCTGCCTAAGTGTTCCAAGCTGACTGCTAGTTCCAATCTGTCTTCCACTAACAGTTTGGTCCTCTATCTTCAATCCAGGTTGTTATCTTCACTTTGATTGTTGACACAGATTGGGCGGTTTGTCACGGCACCAATCTGCCTAAGTGTTCCAAGCTGACTGCTAGTTCCAATCTGTCTTCCACTAACAGTTTGGTCCTCTATCTTCAATCCAGGTTGTTATCTTCACTTTGATTGTTGACACAGATTGGGCGGTTTGTCACGGCACCAATCTGCCTAAGTGTTCCAAGCTGACTGCTAGTTCCAATCTGTCTTCCACTAACAGTTTGGTCCTCTATCTTCAATCCAGGTTGTTATCTTCACTTTGATTGTTGACACAGATTGGGCGGTTTGTCACGGCACCAATCTGCCTAAGTGTTCCAAGCTGACTGCTAGTTCCAATCTGTCTTCCACTAACAGTTTGGTCCTCTATCTTCAATCCAGGTTGTTATCTTCACTTTGATTGTTGACACAGATTGGGCGGTTTGTCACGGCACCAATCTGCCTAAGTGTTCCAAGCTGACTGCTAGTTCCAATCTGTCTTCCACTAACAGTTTGGTCCTCTATCTTCAATCCTCCTCTTCGACTTGGATTGAATGCTTTAATATTGTTGATGCAGCTTGAATAACACTTGCTTCCATATAGTATTACAATTACGAACATGAAGCGTGATCTGGGTCAGTTACCTATCGCAAGCTGTGTCAGCTTAGTCTGACCCAGATCCGATTACAAGAACAAAAAGATTACTAAGTGTTTATAGGTCAGATTTGTCATCATTAAATTTACAACAAACATTGGGACTCAACAATCTCCCCCTATTTGATGATGACAAAACCCAACTACACTTCTAACTATCAGCTTACAAAGAATCAAAGAAAAATATGACTAACAGCTTGTGACCCTTTGAATCTTTTGGGTTCTTTTCAATCTGATATGAAATTCTAACAAGACAACTGAATTTGTACAACTACTTGTATATTTAGATAAATACAAAGTGTTACAATAATACTCTATTCCCCAATTAATTCTACAGTTTCTTGTTTAACTTCAAAAGATGGAGCAATCGTCACATCTACCTTCCTATCTAGTCCTTCATTAATAAGGAACTGCTCATACCCATTACCTTGTTCACTGAAAGCAACACAAAATCTGTACAAGGTAAAAAGGTGCATAGTTGGTACCTCTTTTAGCTCAGCAGTCCTTTGGAATACAAGATTCCCTTTTGTATCAACGAAATACATGCCATGTTCAGGTTCAGTAATGTGCATTCCACTTCTTGCATTTTCCACTCCAGCAGGTAGAGACAGATTAAGATGACTTAGAAGTCTGTCTAGAGCATCAGTAGATAGTAACCCAAGAAACTCTGAAGGGTTCAAATTTCTGAGGAAGTCTGTGTGATCACCTTCAGGAGCTTCGAGCCTAACGTTTCTTTTCCTCTTCTTCTTGAGTGGCTCTTCTGACTCATCTTCATCATCCAAATCATATGCTCTTGGTCTTGGAAGGCCAGTGATATCAATTTTGTATTTCACAATGGCAGCTAGCTTCTTCTCAATGGCTTCCAAGACAGCCTCTTTGTGGATTCCAGGCATACCAGTGATTTGGTCATGCAACTCAACCCATTCTGTATAACCTAGATCAAGCAGCTTGTCAAGATCATAGGTTTCCCAGTTGGATTCAAAACCTTTCCTCGTACACCTTATGCTTGGAATGCTTTTTCCCTTTCTTCTTTTCAAAATAACCTGAACGATTGGTTCTGGATGCCTTCTATAATGAACATTTTCAGTTACCTGTCTTTTCTCCAAGGCATCAAACCAACTATGGGCTTTCACACTCTGCCCCACATCTCTAACTTTTTGTGATGGTTTTGAGTGAACCACCACTTTTCTCTTTTCTTTGCTCACAACTTTCCTTTTAGTACCAATGGCTGCAAGATCTTCTTCATCTTCTTTATTCAATTGTTCTTGAACAGCTTTGGCAATTTCAGAATCGGACTTAGTTGCAGCAACTCTTTCTCTTTCTAGTCTGTCTTCCACTACCAACTTATAAGCCTGTTTAATTGTCATTTTGAGTTCATGTGCATTTTGAGCAGCCAACTCCCAATCTTTTTCTTCTTGGTTCAAGACTTTCAAACCACTTGACCCAGCTTCAGTTTTCCTTTTCTTCAATTGAAACTGAGACAGAGTGACTGTGTCATCACTTGAAGAAGATTCAACATTTACTTCTTTGGGAGCTGTGTCAGCTTAGTCTGACCCAGATCCGATTACAAGAACAAAAAGATTGCTAAGTGTTTATAGGTCAGATTTGTCATCATTAAATTTACAACAAACATTGGGACTCAACAATCTCCCCCTATTTGATGATGACAAAACCCAACTACACTTCTAACTATCAGCTTACAAAGAATCAAAGAAAAATATGACTAACAGCTTGTGACCCTTTGAATCTTTTGGGTTCTTTTCAATCTGATATGAAATTCTAACAAGACAACTGAATTTGTACAACTACTTGTATATTTAGATAAATACAAAGTGTTACAATAATACTCTATTCCCCAATTAATTCTACAGTTTCTTGTTTAACTTCAAAAGATGGAGCAATCGTCACATCTACCTTCCTATCTAGTCCTTCATTAATAAGGAACTGCTCATACCCATTACCTTGTTCACTGAAAGCAACACAAAATCTGTACAAGGTAAAAAGGTGCATAGTTGGTACCTCTTTTAGCTCAGCAGTCCTTTGGAATACAAGATTCCCTTTTGTATCAACGAAATACATGCCATGTTCAGGTTCAGTAATGTGCATTCCACTTCTTGCATTTTCCACTCCAGCAGGTAGAGACAGATTAAGATGACTTAGAAGTCTGTCTAGAGCATCAGTAGATAGTAACCCAAGAAACTCTGAAGGGTTCAAATTTCTGAGGAAGTCTGTGTGATCACCTTCAGGAGCTTCGAGCCTAACGTTTCTTTTCCTCTTCTTCTTGAGTGGCTCTTCTGACTCATCTTCATCATCCAAATCATATGCTCTTGGTCTTGGAAGGCCAGTGATATCAATTTTGTATTTCACAATGGCAGCTAGCTTCTTCTCAATGGCTTCCAAGACAGCCTCTTTGTGGATTCCAGACATACCAGTGATTTGGTCATGCAACTCAACCCATTCTGTATAACCTAGATCAAGCAGCTTGTCAAGATCATAGGTTTCCCAGTTGGATTCAAAACCTTTCCTCGTACACCTTATGCTTGGAATGCTTTTTCCCTTTCTTCTTTTCAAAATAACCTGAACGATTGGTTCTGGATGCCTTCTATAATGAACATTTTCAGTTACCTGTCTTTTCTCCAAGGCATCAAACCAACTATGGGCTTTCACACTCTGCCCCACATCTCTAACTTTTTGTGATGGTTTTGAGTGAACCACCACTTTTCTCTTTTCTTTGCTCACAACTTTCCTTTTAGTACCAATGGCTGCAAGATCTTCTTCATCTTCTTTATTCAATTGTTCTTGAACAGCTTTGGCAATTTCAGAATCGGACTTAGTTGCAGCAACTCTTTCTCTTTCTAGTCTGTCTTCCACTACCAACTTATAAGCCTGTTTAATTGTCATTTTGAGTTCATGTGCATTTTGAGCAGCCAACTCCCAATCTTTTTCTTCTTGGTTCAAGACTTTCAAACCACTTGACCCAGCTTCAGTTTTCCTTTTCTTCAATTGAAACTGAGACAGAGTGACTGTGTCATCACTTGAAGAAGATTCAACATTTACTTCTTTGGGAGCTGTGTCATCTTGCACAGCTTGTTCAGGCACAGCTTGCACAGGGTCAGCTTGGACAGACTTTATCTTTCTTTTCAATTTTTCAACTCCACCATCCTTCCTTATATCTTTTTCAACACCATCAGTGGTCTCCCCCTCAATTATATCACTCTCCTTTTCAACTCCATTCACATCCTTTGTACCACCAGACTCAGATTCTGGTATTTTTATCTCCTCTTCCTCACCAACCACATTAGAACCATACACAATCATTCTCCTATCAGCCTGGTTATTTCTTTGTCTTACCCTTTCAAAATAAGCTTCAATGTCCTTGTCCACCTCAGCTCTTTGCCTTTCGATTTCAGCTTCATTCATCTCACTTCTCTTTTTATTAGAAGTGGAGCCCTTCTCCCCCTTGGTATGATCTTTCTCCCCCTTTTTGTCATCATCACCAGGAAAAGAACTCAAAGGAGTGGCAAAGATTTCTGGAATACGATTGTTAAGGACATCAATCTTTACGTTTGTAAGACAGCAGGCTCTTCTTAATTCAGCAAAATCATCCTGGAGGAGTGCAACCTTGTTCTTGAAACTAGTTGAAGCTTCAATCAAATCCTTCTTGAAATCTGCTTGTGACTTATTAGCAGCTTGAAGCTCAACAGTTACTTTCCTTGTAAATCTGGTTGCAGCATTTTCGATCTGACCCAGAGTCCCTTTGTTCCTTTCCATTTCTTCATTGATTTTCTTAGTTAGACTTTCAAAGGACTCTGTCAGCTTCTCTTGGTTCTTTTGCATAAGGTCAACTGCTTTCACAACACTCTCTTTAAGTGCAGTCTGTTCCTTAGACATTTTGTCCACCTTCTTATCCGTCAATTCTTGATCCTTTTGGATCTTTTCCAAGCATTCAGTCAGCTTTGAGTTCTCAACCTTGTGAGTTGATATGACCTCAGTGAGCTGACCCACCACATCTGAAAATGAGAATGTGGCAGCTTGGGAAGGACTTGCAGTTGGCTTAAAGGCCACTGACTCTGGAAAGAGCAGCCTGCAATCCTTAATTTGGTCAATTGGGGAATATAGAAGGGGGTGGAGGTGCAAGGAATCTTGGAACATTTGCTCATGAGAGTGAGTCTCATGAGTGGATCTTTCAGAAATGATAATGAGTTGATCAGCCTGAGAAAGATTGACGTTTGATTCAGGCTGATGGCTAATGGGAATTCGTTGATCTTGATGATGATCAACCCCTCCACTAGCAACTTCCATCAGATCATCCCTTGAGGATGGATGGGCAAACTCATCATCGAATGAAGAGTCACTTCCGGAGATAGTGACTATGTTCTCATTGACATCGTGAGGACCATCAATGGTTCCCTTTGCTGCACAAGGGGCTGACATGACTGCCTTAAAGACAGCCAAGTAACCTACAGAGTCCCTCTGTCCAAGGACAGATGCAGACACAGACCCTGCAGGTGTAATGTTAAGGGTAGAGGATTGCCCTTCAACAATGGTGTGTTGTTGCACCAAAGTATCACGAGGGAGAATTGTGGCCTGTACCTCTTCTTGTGACATAGAAGAGGCATTGGCAGCCAGTGCAGACTCAGAGTGTATTAAGGGAGTCTGATCAGCTTTGGGAAGAGCAACAGTGTCACCTTGGCGTTCGATACTACTCTCCTTTGTCTGACCATCCTCAGATTGTACGTGCACAGACTCTGACTCTTGGATCTGGGCTAGATCCATTGTTATCCCTTTAATGATATCATCAACCTTTTGGGAGGCTGATGATGGCGATTTAGACACAGACTCAGTATGACCTTGGGAGGAGGTCTTTGTTTCAATACCTTCACCCTGTTTGGAGGGTTGGGTAGATTCAGTTGTCCCTTTTATCTCGTCTACACCCTTTTGGGAGAGTGTAGATGGGCGAGGTGAATTCGGTATGTCAGCTTGGGTAACAGGGACAGCTTCGGAACGTTCCTCAGCTTCCACTGAACCAGGTGGGACTTCTAATGGTTTTGGAGTTGAAATTTTGCCCACCGAAGCTGACACAGATTTCCTTGTGGATCTTTTCTTTTTCACAATGCGAGGCACTAAGTCCTCAACACTGGGTTGTTTTGAAGCTGATTTGAATTGGAGTGAGGGTGCGGTTAGGGTGGCTGATGATGTGGCCAACCCATCACCCTCTTTTAAAGGAGAAGAATGCATAGATCCAGAAGAGTTTGAGGGTTCAGAAGCATGTGTACCTGGGTCCCCCTGATTAGCAGATTGAGTGTCAGACCCAGATCGCGTCGAAGAAGGGACAACTTCCCTTAATGCTTCTTGTTCCTCCTCTCTTCTCCTGCAAAGATCAAGGTAATTCTGCATTGCTCGGGTTAGACCCTGCACAGATACCTTAGGACTGTTGAAAATGTTAGAGTTAATGGACTTGCACTCTACAGTCTGACCAGTTGCCAGGCTGTAATCATTATCAAGAATAGCTTCAATAATGAGTGCAAGAATCCTACCATAGGGAATGGTAAGACTCTTTTTATTTACACGCTCAACAAGGTCCTTAAAGATTAAAGCAGCAAAATCTATTTTGGTCAAAGTAACCATTGCATGAAAAATTTGCAATTCTAGGACATTAGGCTGATCAAAGCTGCCTGCCTTTACTTGTAAGGTTTTAGAAATTGTGCTCAAAAGGTAATTCCAAATACCAGTTAAATATTTCATTTTAACAACTGAAGCCAGTGGACCAGTATATCCAACTTCTTGTAAAACATTTTTGGCTTCAGTATGAGACACAACAGGTTCATATTCATCATCAGGCATGTATGACAGCTCAAATGCAGACTTAAGCCTTTCGTAAGAAATATATACCTTTTTCTTACCGTTTAGGACTGAGCCATAGATTGCAGCATCTCCCTTCTTGTTTTGTTTCACAACACAGCTTGCCCAGAATTCACACAGGAGATCTTGAAACACCCAGTCTGGTTCTCAATCATTACTTTCCCAAACGGATGATACCACATGAAAGTAACAATCTCATCATATCCTTTTGCCCATGAAGGAGGATGAAGATTAGCATAAACCAGACTTCCAATCTTGATTTTACCAGTATCAAGATCGGAGGGAACAACTACTACCTTATCTCCAACCACATAAGGAGATAACTTATTTGCACTGATTGGAGTTGGAAAATGATTTTCAGATTCAGAAGAAGATTGAGAATTATTTGATGATGATGCCATTTTGTAAGTAAATTTAGAAGAAATTAAATTTAAATAAAACAGTAATCAGATTAGAGAAAAAAAATTGATTTTATGAAGATATGAATAAGTGATTTGAAATTTAGGTTAGATTGATGTTTTATTCAAACCCAAAATATCTGACTTGGAATAATTAGAGAGAGAAAGATTTTGATTGGATGAACAACAAGTAGTGGTGGTACTTTTTCAGTAACCGGTATGGTCCACTACACGTGTCACATCCCAATAGGATCAATACGTAAGCTGAGTACAATAATGAAACAAATTAAACGCACTGAGATATTTAATAACAAAAATAACCACGAAGCTGGGTCAGACTCAGCTTACTCACTTTTACTTGATAAACATCAAGTATAAAAGAGTAGTCTGTGTCAGACACAGCTTGCCCCCAAAATTTTAGTAAAATTCTAAGGGGTCAGATTTGCTATTACTTAACTCACTACAATTTATAAATTAAGCATACCAAGTTTACTTATAAGGTAGTTGAACCTTGATTCATCCAATGGCTTAGTGAACAAGTCAGCAAGCTGATTGTCAGTTGGAATGAAATGGAGTTCAACATCTTCTTTCATCACATGATCCCTAATGAAATGATATCTTATATCAATGTGCTTGGTCCTTGAATGAAGTACAGGATTGTTTGAGATTGCTATGGCACTGGTACTGTCACAAAAGATTGGAGTTTTTGTTGCAGTGACACCATAGTCTTGAAGCTGATATTGCATCCAAAGGATTTGAGAGCAACAGCTTCCAGCAGCAACATACTCAGCTTCTGCAGTTGAAATGGAAACTGAATGCTGCTTCTTACTGGACCAGCTTACAAGTCTATTACCTAGCATTTGACAAGCTCCTGAAGTACTTTTTCTATCAATCTTACAGCCTGCAAAGTCAGAATCTGAATAGCCAATTAGATCAAACCCTGAGTCTTTGGGATACCAAAGACCCAGATTGGGACTACCTTTAAGGTATCTAAAGATTCTCTTTACAGCCTTAAGATGAGATTCCTTAGGACTAGCCTGATATCTTGCACAAAGACATGTAGCAAACATAATATCTGGTCTACTAGCAGTTAAATAAAGTAATGATCCTATCATACCCCTATAAGCTGTGATGTCAACAGATTTTCCATTTTTATCTTCATCCAGCTTTTCACCAGTTCCCATAGGAGTTTTCATAGGTGAGCAATCACTAAAACCAAATTTGTTTAAGAGATCTTTAACATACTTTCCTTGGTTTATAAAAATTCCATTTTTAGTCTGTTTAACTTGTAAACCCAGAAAATAGTTTAGTTCTCCCATCATGCTCATTTCATACTTTTTAGACATTAATTCTGAAAACTTTTTGCAAAGTCTTTCACTGCTAGAACCAAATATTATATCATCTACATATATTTGTACCAGCAGAATATCACCATTATACTTTCTCACAAACAAAGTCTTGTCAACATTACCTCTTTTGAATTTATTAGCCAATAAGAATTTAGACAAAGTATCATACCATGCCCTTGGAGCTTGCTTTAACCCATAGAGAGCCTTGTCAAGCTTGAATACATGGTCAGGAAACTTTGAATCTTCAAAACCTGGAGGCTGTTCAACATAGACTTCTTCTTCCAACTTTCCATTAAGAAAAGCACTCTTCACATCCATTTGATAGACCTTGAAACCCTTGTGAGCAGAGAAGGCCAAAAACATTCTGATTGCCTCTAATCTTGCCACTGGTGCAAAGGTCTCATCATAATCAATTCCATCCTCTTGTCTGTAACCAAGAGCTACCAATCTTGCTTTGTTTCTGGTCACAACTCCCCTTTCATCCATTTTGTTTCTGTAGACCCACTTGGTTCCAATCACAGTCTTGTGATGAGGTCTTGGAACAAGTTCCCAAACCTTGTTTCTTTCAAACTGTGTTAGCTCATCTTGCATTGCATTAACCCAAGAAGGATCTTCCAGAGCTTCATCAACCTCAGTTGGTTCCATCTTGCTTACAAAGTTGACAAACATGCAGAAGTTGCCTGTTGCCTTTCTTCTTGTTTTCACACCAGAGAGTGGATCACCAATGATTTGGTCAATTGGATGACTCTTTGTCCATCTAGTAGCAGGGACAATGGACTGATTCAGATTTGATGGTCCAGCATGATCAGCTTGAGGAAGAGGCTGATCAGCTTGGACAGGAATGGAGGAGTCTGAACCAGTTGGAGAGTCATTTAATGGAGTCTGAACAATAACTTCAGTAGGAGTAGGATCAGTTTGGGCATCTTCAAAGATTGGAACTTCTTCTTCTTCTTCTTCTAAAAGTTGCTCCCCCTGAGTTTGAGCATTATTAGCTCCAACTGGAGGATTTGTTGGAGGCTCATTCTCAGGTACAGCCAGTTCTTCAAAGTTGAAGTCTTCATCTTCAGGAGGAGAGCAATCTGGCTTAGAACAACCTTCATCAATGCTTACATTTACAGAGTTCTCAATTGTTTTAGTTCTCTTGTTGTACACTCTGTAGGCTTTCATCATTGTTGCATATCCAAGAAAGATACCTTCATCTGACTTCTCATCGAACTTACCAATGTGGTCTTTCTGGTTTAGAATATAGCAAGGACTTCCAAACATTCTTAGGAAACCGATCTCAGGTTTTCTCCCCCTAAGAAGTTCATATGCAGTCTTCTGGTGTCTTTTCACAATGAGGGATCTGTTCTGGGTAAAGCAAGCTGTGTGTACTGCTTCAGCCCAGAAATGAGACTTCACATTGTTTTGAGCCATCATGGATCTGGCAGCTTCAATAAGAGTTCTGTTTCTTCTTTCTGCAACACCATTTTGTTGAGGAGTTCTAGCAGCTGAGTAGACTTGTGAAATTCCCTTTTCTCTGCAAAAAGAGTTAAGAGTGATATTCTTGAATTCAGTTCCATTATCACTCCTTAACTGCCTAACAGGCCTTTTGTAAAGAATTTCAGCTTGCTTAATGAAATCAATGATTGTTTCAGCAGCATCACTCTTGTGTTTAAGAAAGAAAACCCAGGTGTATCTTGAATACTCATCAACAATGACCAAGGAGTACCTCATTCCAGTGAATGATGGAGTACTAATTGGTCCAAACAAGTCCATATGAAGCAGATCCAAACAATTATCAATGGTTGAGCAGGTTTTAGACTTAAAGGTAGCTTTATGTTGCTTGCCTTTCTCACAAGCACCACACAGCTTGTCCTTCTCATACTTGATCACTGGAAGACCAGACACCAACTCTTTCTTACACAGCTTGTTGATGTCTTTGAAATTCATATGAGACAACCTTTTATGCCACAACCAATTCAGCTCATCTTGAGACTTTGACATGAAGCATACTTCTCTTGTGACAGTTGGATTTCTCATGTCAAAAGAATACAAAGACTCATCCCTCTTTGCAATCAGAACCACATTGCCTTCCAAATCAAGAACAATCCCCTTATCAGACCTGAATCTTACCTCATAACCAGCATCACACAACTGACTCACACTAATCAGATTGTGCTTCAAACCATTAACATAAGAGACTCTTCTGAAAGTGAGAGGACCATTCGAAAGAACACCAACACCTTCTGTCTTTCCTTGAGAATCATCTCCAAAAGTAACATTAGGACCAGCGCGAATCCTAAAGTTACATAGCAGGGACTTACATCCGGTCATATGCTTGGAACAACCACTGTCCAAGTGCCAGGTGTTATCATCATGACTGCCCTGCATTTGCAATAAGAGATTAGTTCATTTTGGGAACCCATCTGGAGATGGGTTCACCAGAGCTGACCAGAGGGTCTGACTCAGATTGGGTCGTAGAACTTTGACTCTTATCACATTTGGATACCCATTGTTGCTTGATCTGTTCCTTACCAGATTTGAAATTCTTTTTAGCAACAACTAAGGTTTCCTTTTGAACAAAACCTTTGCCTATTCCAGATTTCTGACATTCAGTTCTTAATTTTCTTTGATCAACATTTTGGGATCAGAAACATCTTTAAGAAAATTTGCATCAATTGAAACCTCACTAGTTCTGGACTCAACATATTTGGAAATCATTTTGTCAGAGTCAGATTTAGTGTTATTTGAAATAGACTCAGATTTGGTTTGTGACACACTTCCTTGAGAACCAGACTTCTCATTCTTTAACATCTTAACCTTTTGTTTTGGAACACTGTGGTCTCTAACTTTCCTTTTAATTCTCCTAGAGTTCTTGTTTGTTTTAATATTTGAATCTGACACAGACTGGGTAATGGTCAGTTTGGATAAGTCAAGACTTTCTTCAGGTTTTAACTCAACAACCTTATCAGCCTTAGACACAGCTTCAGCAATGGTTTGGCCAACAATTTCAGGATCACGAAACCCAATACCAGATTTCTGAACCAACTTAATTGGTTTAGAGTTCGTACCTTTGGTTTGGACTTTGGGTGGTGAAGGAGGCTGATAACAAGGCTCCATAGCACATACTTCAGCTATGGCTATGGCCCTGTCATAATCACCATCAAAGATAGCTTGGATCTGATGAGGTATTTGGTCATTGACACACTTGTAACAGTGACTTTGGACATATCAAAGGGCTTCTTGGCTCTATCAGCTTGGCCACTTCTTCCCTTTCCTTTAAACTTGTTAAAGGATCTCCTTCTGATCCTTTCAGCCAACATAGCTACCTCATTAGCCAGTTCATCACCATCAGATTCCTCACATTCAGATTCAACACAAACAGAGTTATGGTTAGACATCACAGGAATATCATCATTTACATATGGAATGATCTCATTGCTAATAGAACTAGGGTGTTCAGTCATGGAAGCAACAAATGCAGCAGCAGGCTGATTATAAGAATCACCCATAGCTATTAATTTTTCTGCCTCTAAACATTCTTGGTTATGAAGCAAACCAAAGAGTCCAGGGAGATCAAGATCATTGTAGACAGCACTTAATTTAACAGATGAAATATAATTGTTCCATTTAGGAGGTAAAGAATCAAGAAATTTGCTCTTTAAAACTCTATTACTCTTATTAATTCCAACAGCAGCTAAATCATTAACCAAAGCATTAAAGCGGGTATGAGTGTCAGTTAAGGATTCATTTCTCAAAGAGAAGAATCTCTCATACTTCCTTGTTAAGGTAGTTATGGTGGACTCCATGGAAGTAGAACAACCCTCAAACATGACAGTCAATGTACCCCACATTTTCTTTGCTGTAGAACACATTTTTATTGAATGATAAAGGTCTTTGGCTACCAGACTTTTCTCATTTTTGTTCACCTTCTCAGTCAGCTCAGCTATTTGTGCTTTCAAGGCTTTGTACTTAGTCTTGAGTTTTGAGTACTTTTCACCTCTTCCACCTTTGGCTGGCCCAGCTTGAGCAGTTTCTTTGGATCTACAATCACCAGCCATATGTCCAGTTTTGCCACACTTGTAACAAGTGACTTTGGACATATCAAAGGGCTTCTTGGCTCTATCAGCTTGGCCACTTCTTCCCTTTCCTTTAAACTTGTTAAAGGATCTCCTTCTGATCCTTTCAGCCAACATAGCTACCTCATTAGCCAGTTCATCACCATCAGATTCCTCACATTCAGATTCAACACAAACAGAGTTATGGTTAGACATCACAGGAATATCATCATTTACATATGGAATGATCTCATTGCTAATAGAACTAGGGTGTTCAGTCATGGAAGCAACAAATGCAGCAGCAGGCTGATTATAAGAATCACCCATAGCTATTAATTTTTCTGCCTCTAAACATTCTTGGTTATGAAGCAAACCAAAGAGTCCAGGGAGATCAAGATCATTGTAGACAGCACTTAATTTAACAGATGAAATATAATTGTTCCATTTAGGAGGTAAAGAATCAAGAAATTTGCTCTTTAAAACTCTATTACTCTTATTAATTCCAACAGCAGCTAAATCATTAACCAAAGCATTAAAGCGGGTATGAGTGTCAGTTAAGGATTCATTTCTCAAAGAGAAGAATCTCTCATACTTCCTTGTTAAGGTAGTTATGGTGGACTCCATGGAAGTAGAACAACCCTCAAACATGACAGTCAATGTACCCCACATTTTCTTTGCTGTAGAACACATTTTTATTGAATGATAAAGGTCTTTGGGCACAGCCTGGACAATGAAATTTCTGGCCTTCACGTCCAAGTTAGCCATTCTCCTATCCTCATCCCCCCAATCTGCCCTATCCTTTACTATGGATTTAACTGTGGCAGGAATGGTTGGATGACCTTCCCTAACCACAGCTTCAACCACTACAGTCTGAGTAGGAACATAAGGACCATCCTGAAGGATGTCAGGCATATTGTTATCGATGGATTCAAGGAACAAAGACATTCGACCTTTCCACCCACTGAAATCATCTTTGTCAAACATGGGTGGTCGGGTTGAAGAACCATTATCAATATAAGATGACATTACGCTTTACTATAAATGAAAAATATGCAAGGATCAAGTCAAGTTAATTCTCAACCACCGCTCTGATACCAATTGTTACGTCCCAAGGTGTATCAATATACCAGAGTATATTGTACACAGGATAGTTGTAGAGGGGGGTGAATACAACTTTTCTCGAACTTTACAAACCTTTTAAGCAACGTTTTAAGACTCAAAATACTTAATGCATGTAAAGAACAGGAATCATTAAAACAGTAAAGCAGTAACGGATAAAAGCATTCTTGAACACAGATTGTGATTTTCAAATGTAACTCTTTATTAAGATAAAATCTATACAAAGAATTACAGGGTTATTGCGGAATAAAGATAGCCTACAAATATCTAAACAACCCTATGAAATGACAAACAACAATCAATAAGTTTCAGCTCAAGAGAATCAGCCCAAGTTGATCTCGTACAGACTAAGCTGTGTGTAAGAGCAGAGAAACTTTGTGTGAAGAATGATTCTCAGGAAAATGCCACACATATGCATACAAGGAGTGTTGCTTTTATAGGCGAAAGCTCCTCGTCACTTGGTGTCCAAATCAACCACGTAGTCTTCTTGTATTGGACGATCAAAAGAATAATCGATCGTGCCTTCATCGTACTTGTGGTCCCCCACGTACTGCAGCACATTCTTCATCGTCCAATAAGAGTATGGACACGCATATGTAAACAACCACCAACCTGGATACTAGGAATATTCCTAGTTACGTCATAGTCCTTATCTTCAATCCAGGTTGTTATCTTCACTTTGATTGTTGACACAGATTGGGCGGTTGTCACGGCACCAATCTGCCTAAGTGTTCCAAGCTGACTGCTAGTTCCAATCTGTCTTCCACTAACAGTTTGGTCCTCTATCTTCAATCCTGCTCTTCGACTTGGATTGAATGCTTTAATATTGTTGATGCAGCTTGAATAACACTTGCTTCCATATAGTATTACAATTACGAACATGAAGCGTGATCTGGGTCAGTTACCTATCGCAAGCTGTGTCAGCTTAGTCTGACCCAGATCCGATTACAAGAACAAAAAGATTACTAAGTGTTTATAGGTCAGATTTGTCATCATTAAATTTGGTAAATTACAAAAATGGTACCTGAGGTATCTCCAAAACTACACCCATCATACCTACAACTCAAAAATTACGCGAGCCATACCCAGAGTTTCCATTTTATTACACTGGTCATACCTAACCGTCAAATAAGCTAACTGGACGTTAAATACTCGTCACATGCGTGTCACGTGCGTAGGTAAAAGACCCTTTTGCCCCAATTAAAGCGTGTCCACCCTTTATATAAATCCCAGTTAGTTTTTTCCCCAAAAAAAAAAACAACTACTATCAACTAGAAATTAGGGTTCATAATTAAATCCCCAAATCGAAAAATGGTCATATGTTGGTGTGGAAGAAAGGCAATCGTTCGAACATCTTGAGTATTTTCACCACCTTGACCTTGACTTGTTTGAATGTTTGCAGATGCTTGCCTTTGAGTATTTTCACCACCTTGACCTTGACTTGTTTGAATGTTTGCAGATGCTTGCCTTTGAGTATTTTCACCACCTTGACCTTGACTTGTTTGAATGTTTGCAGATGCTTGCCTTTGAGTATTTTCACCACCTTGACCTTGACTTGTTTGAATGTTTGCAGATGCTTGCCTTTGAGTATTTTCACCACCTTGACCTTGACTTGTTTGAATGTTTGCAGATGCTTGCCTTTGAGTATTTTCACCACCTTGACCTTGACTTGTTTGAATGTTTGCAGATGCTTGCCTTTGAGTATTTTCACCACCTTGACCTTGACTTGTTTGAATGTTTGCAGATGCTTGCCTTTGAGTATTTTCACCACCTTGACCTTGACTTGTTTGAATGTTTGCAGATGCTTGCCTTTGAGTATTTTCACCACCTTGACCTTGACTTGTTTGAATGTTTGCAGATGCTTGCCTTTGAGTATTTTCACCACCTTGACCTTGACTTGTTTGAATGTTTGCAGATGCTTGCCTTTGAGTATTTTCACCACCTTGACCTTGACTTGTTTGAATGTTTGCAGATGCTTGCCTTTGAGTATTTTCACCACCTTGACCTTGACTTGTTTGAATGTTTGCAGATGCTTGCCTTTGAGTATTTTCACCACCTTGACCTTGACTTGTTTGAATGTTTGCAGATGCTTGCCTTTGAGTATTTTCACCACCTTGACCTTGACTTGTTTGAATGTTTGCAGATGCTTGCCTTTGAGTATTTTCACCACCTTGACCTTGACTTGTTTGAATGTTTGCAGATGCTTGCCTTTGAGTATTTTCACCACCTTGACCTTGACTTGTTTGAATGTTTGCAGATGCTTGCCTTTGAGTATTTTCACCACCTTGACCTTGACTTGTTTGAATGTTTGCAGATGCTTGCCTTTGAGTATTTTCACCACCTTGACCTTGACTTGTTTGAATGTTTGCAGATGCTTGCCTTTGAGTATTTTCACCACCTTGACCTTGACTTGTTTGAATGTTTGCAGATGCTTGCCTTTGAGTATTTTCACCACCTTGACCTTGACTTGTTTGAATGTTTGCAGATGCTTGCCTTTGAGTATTTTCACCACCTTGACCTTGACTTGTTTGAATGTTTGCAGATGCTTGCCTTTGAGTATTTTCACCACCTTGACCTTGACTTGTTTGAATGTTTGCAGATGCTTGCCTTTGAGTATTTTCACCACCTTGACCTTGACTTGTTTGAATGTTTGCAGATGCTTGCCTTTGAGTATTTTCACCACCTTGACCTTGACTTGTTTGAATGTTTGCAGATGCTTGCCTTTGAGTATTTTCACCACCTTGACCTTGACTTGTTTGAATGTTTGCAGATGCTTGCCTTTGAGTATTTTCACCACCTTGACCTTGACTTGTTTGAATGTTTGCAGATGCTTGCCTTTGAGTATTTTCACCACCTTGACCTTGACTTGTTTGAATGTTTGCAGATGCTTGCCTTTGAGTATTTTCACCACCTTGACCTTGACTTGTTTGAATGTTTGCAGATGCTTGCCTTTGAGTATTTTCACCACCTTGACCTTGACTTGTTTGAATGTTTGCAGATGCTTGCCTTTGAGTATTTTCACCACCTTGACCTTGACTTGTTTGAATGTTTGCAGATGCTTGCCTTTGAGTATTTTCACCACCTTGACCTTGACTTGTTTGAATGTTTGCAGATGCTTGCCTTTGAGTATTTTCACCACCTTGACCTTGACTTGTTTGAATGTTTGCAGATGCTTGCCTTTGAGTATTTTCACCACCTTGACCTTGACTTGTTTGAATGTTTGCAGATGCTTGCCTTTGAGTATTTTCACCACCTTGACCTTGACTTGTTTGAATGTTTGCAGATGCTTGCCTTTGAGTATTTTCACCACCTTGACCTTGACTTGTTTGAATGTTTGCAGATGCTTGCCTTTGAGTATTTTCACCACCTTGACCTTGACTTGTTTGAATGTTTGCAGATGCTTGCCTTTGAGTATTTTCACCACCTTGACCTTGACTTGTTTGAATGTTTGCAGATGCTTGCCTTTGAGTATTTTCACCACCTTGACCTTGACTTGTTTGAATGTTTGCAGATGCTTGCCTTTGAGTATTTTCACCACCTTGACCTTGACTTGTTTGAATGTTTGCAGATGCTTGCCTTTGAGTATTTTCACCACCTTGACCTTGACTTGTTTGAATGTTTGCAGATGCTTGCCTTTGAGTATTTTCACCACCTTGACCTTGACTTGTTTGAATGTTTGCAGATGCTTGCCTTTGAGTATTTTCACCACCTTGACCTTGACTTGTTTGAATGTTTGCAGATGCTTGCCTTTGAGTATTTTCACCACCTTGACCTTGACTTGTTTGAATGTTTGCAGATGCTTGCCTTTGAGTATTTTCACCACCTTGACCTTGACTTGTTTGAATGTTTGCAGATGCTTGCCTTTGAGTATTTTCACCACCTTGACCTTGACTTGTTTGAATGTTTGCAGATGCTTGCCTTTGAGTATTTTCACCACCTTGACCTTGACTTGTTTGAATGTTTGCAGATGCTTGCCTTTGAGTATTTTCACCACCTTGACCTTGACTTGTTTGAATGTTTGCAGATGCTTGCCTTTGAGTATTTTCACCACCTTGACCTTGACTTGTTTGAATGTTTGCAGATGCTTGCCTTTGAGTATTTTCACCACCTTGACCTTGACTTGTTTGAATGTTTGCAGATGCTTGCCTTTGAGTATTTTCACCACCTTGACCTTGACTTGTTTGAATGTTTGCAGATGCTTGCCTTTGAGTATTTTCACCACCTTGACCTTGACTTGTTTGAATGTTTGCAGATGCTTGCCTTTGAGTATTTTCACCTCCTTGACCTTTACATGTTCTTGCATTATGCCCCCTATTTCCACACTGACCACATTTCCCTTCAGTCACCCTCCTTGACAATTTCCCTCCTTTCACCAATGGTTCATCCTCATATTGACCTCTCACTCTCTTCTTTTTTGGTCTGCCAACTGGATTATGGTGAATTGGAGGTGTCAAAGTGGTTGGACAAGTTGACTTAGGCCATGTTGTTGTACCAGTAACAGGGTTGACCTTGAAGCTGTAAGCATGCTCCCATGTTTCCAACCAGTAACATTTATGGGCCCAAGATTCAGGTATTCCCACGTTCATTTTGTGCTTGCCCATGTCCCAATTCACTGCAACAGCATGCTTGCAGGGAAGGCCAGACAGTTCCCATTTTCTACAACTACATACCATATGTTCCACATCCACAACACATTGCTCACCCCAAGGTGCAGCAACCTGATATTTCACACCACCATTCCATATCACTTTGCAATCATTGGCCTCTTTCATAATTACTTTCATAAGCCTGGTTGCTGCAGGTGTTAGAGGGCCTTTTTCCTTTTCAATTACCTTCTGGACAACCACAATTCTTTTCATAAAATATTCTCTAATAAGCACAATTCTTTTCATAATTACTTTCATAAGCACAATACTTTCATAAGCACAATTCTCTTTCATAATTACTTTCATAAGCCTGGTTGCTGCAGATGTTAGAGGGCCTTTTTCCTTTTCAATTACCTTCTGGACAACCACAATTCTTTTCATAAAATATTCTCTAATAAAATCAACACAAGCTATGATGGGTTTTTCCCTAGCACCTACTAATTCTTTGTTTAAGGACTCACACAAGTTGTTCAACAACATATCTGACAAGCATCTCCCTGTTTCACAGTTATCATAGATGACTATCAATTTTCCTAATTGATGATACAATATATGAACCAATTATTAAATCAAGTAAACTGACCTGAAAAGTGTGATCTTGACCAGTGATGGGGATCAATTTTAGCTAACCAGTTATATGCATCAACATTTAGATTCTTCATCTCTTGCATATGTGCCTGAAACTGTGAAACTGTTGTTGCTGTTGCACATCTCCACAGAATATCCTTATATGCCCTTCCCCTCCATTGCAATTTCATGTTCTCATGGATATGCTTCAGGCAATACCTATGCTCAGCAGAAGGAAATACTGTGCTAACAGCCTGGATGAGACCCTGTATCACATGATAATTAGTTACTACTTTATATAATTATATACCAATTAATATACAAAATTAATAGAATAAAATACCTTCTGTCTGTCTGATATAAAAGTGAAATTATAATGACTTTCCAGCTCTAGATCAGGTCCTAAGCACTCAAGAAACCAAGTCCAAGAGTCTCTGGTTTCTGCTTCAACAATTGCATATGCTATTGGGTAAATGCCATTGTTTGAGTCCACTCCTACTGCTGTTAAAACCTGTCCTGGGTAAGGACCCTTCATAAAAGCACCATCCAGGCCAACCAACTCCCTCATGCATGCTTTCCAACCTTGTTTAAGAGCTCCCAAACATATGTATATTCTCTTGAATTGTCTTGTTGTGGCATTTGGATTAGGAGGATGCTCTACCTGTATTCTAACAGTGGTACCTGGGTTTTGTTTAATCAACTCTTCACAATAATCCCTAAGCAGTGAGTATTGAGTTGTGAAATCACCCTTGATATCAATGGAAGCCTGTTGTTTGGCCCTGAAAACCTTCATCCAGGAAACACTTACTTGCAGCTTTTGTTCTAATTCTTGTTGTAGAGCCTTTGTAGGGATCCCTGGATTTCCTTTTATCTGATCAACTATCTGTTTTGACATATATGTAGAAGTACAGTGCTTGATTTCCCTGGACTGCAAACATGTGTGGACATCTTTAAAAGTTTTAATCATCCATGTTTTTTGGCCATCCACTTTACTGCAGTGTAAACTCCAAGGACATTTCTCACTCCCAATAAATGATTCCTTAGGGTTTTGACTTTCATTGGGCCCCACTGGCCTTTTACCTTTGTCATTGGGCCCAACTGGTTCTT
>CM067172.1:125230066-125295066 GCA_034093135.1 Erigeron breviscapus | reverse complement strand
CGACCATCATGGCATCTCAAAATCATCAAGTATATACATCTATATACTTGGGGGTCCATGTACGTGTCTCTCTATGTATAACAATACGTATGTGTCCGTTTCAATCACCAGTCCATATGTGTGTAATGAATGAGCACAAGTGATGTCAACATCAAGATATGTGTCGTATGTAAGTCAATGTCATAAAGTATATCATATGTGTGTCAATCACGCATCAATGCAACGATACTCACATGTCATCACCATGACCAATGTGGCATCTCAAAATCATCGAGTATATATGTCTATATACTCGGATGTCCATGTACGTCTCTTGTCTATGCAACGATACTCATGATGTCATTGACCCGACCATCATGGCATCTCAAAATCATCAAGTATATACATCTATATACTTGGGGGTCCATGTACGTGTCTCTTCTATGTATAACAATACGTATGTGTCCGTTTCAATCACCAGTCCATATGTCAATCAACTCAACCAATGCATCAAGTACATACACTTCATACGACTCTACAATCAAGGAATCATAGATGCTTATATATATGGTCACTCGCAGCATTCCCACCACGTCTATAACTCTTTGAATGTATTATCGTCTTCCATGTATGCACTACTATCCTAATCACAATCGAATGCACAATCAATCTAAAAATCAATCAAGTCAAACAAGTATGTGTACACTTTCCAGCCCGAATCTCAATCGAGCAGGGGAATACAGAACTCACCTTTTATCGGCAACGAAAAGCTAAGATCGAGTTAAGATGAAGTTATAAACGTTCAATGATTGCCTCGTGTTCGCCACCTATGAGTATACATATTTCATTTATGAGTCAAGTCTTTGATTGAACCCTAGAAACGACCTTCAACTTTGGACGACCTTTGTGACTCATACACAACATTAGAAAAGTCATAGGAAGGTTTAAATGAAAGTTTGGCTCGATCTTAGAGACATGGAGACAAAGCTAGGAAGTGAAACGGGAAAAGGCAAGTTAGAGAGGACCGTATGTTACGGTCATCTCCACCGTAAGTTACGGTGGGTAGCCATCAACCAGCGTAATGTACGGTAGGACAGGGCGTAAGAGACGTTGGGTGGGTTTGGCTGAGTGTACTAGACGGTGATGGTTGGCGTCTTAGACGCTGGCTCAACGTAAGGGACGGTGCTTGCCAACGTAATTTACGGTGGCTTGCATTCTCGTGTTTTTGGCTTAACCTTGGCGTAAAACAGGACCATGTCAGCGTAAGGCTCAAGGAGAGCACCGTCTGATACGCCAATTGGACCATATCAGACGAAAAAACAGGCCCAAGCGTACCAGCAGCAAGTGTGCAGCTAAACACCAACCCAAAACCCTAAAAACCCCATGTTTGACCTTTAAATCGATTAGGAAGCTTCCAAAACCCATTTTTATAAAAATTAAACATATTTAAACCTAATTATACATAACCCACTTCAAGACTTTCCAAAACAACGATTCCGAGCTCAAATCCGAATTAACCCATTTTTGAAACCCTAGCAAACCCTAAATCGGCCCAAACCAACTTTTGACCCGATTTTGGCCAAGAAACTCATGGGTTTACTTAGAAACATGTTTGTAAGCATAAAATGATGAATTTGGGATAGCTTTGACTTACCAAAAGTTCCACCAAATGTCCAAACCCGAATTTGAGCTATATATGGAGATTTCTTGCACCTTTGACAACCCAATTTTTGGTATGTTGTTTAGATGATGATAAGGATGACGTTTCTTGCACAAATCTTACTCTAACAACAATAAGTGAAGATGAAAACCTAGAGAGAGAGTGAGTGTGTGTGTGTGTTTTGGTTTCTTGAATTAAATATGGAGAGAGAGAAAGAGATGGAGAAATGAAATTGGTGGATGGGAGGGTGGAAGAGTTGGGAGAAGATAGGGTTAGGTATATGGGTATGGGTCAACCCATGGGTAACCCGTTTCGCATTCTAGTTAAATTAAGTATCATCACGTATCGTATAACTCAAATAAGTCAGCCAATCAACCTCGGCTTAACATATTGTACGTCATTAAGTCTCAAAATGAATTCAATTATGTCACTAATTTAATTCGTTAGTCAAATTACATGAAAAGTCAAATGGTCAAAAGTCACGAATGTTACAGTAAATCAGAAGTTTATAAACCATACTACTAAAAGAGACTGAAAGTACTTTGATCTTCTTATCAGGCTAACGACAGGGCAAGAACATCGTTTATGTAACATTAAGCAAAGAGAATTTTTGCAATTGTCCTTCTTTATAAGGTGAATATAATTTTTAATTAGTTTGAGATCATTAGCACAGATTACCCCTAATGTTAAAATTGATATCATTGGAGGGATAAGCATATAAGTACCAGTAACTCAGAAGTTTACATAGAAGAGTTTGATTCATTTCTTAACATAGAAGAGTTTGATTCATTTCTTAACTCGGACAACCTAATTCACCGCATTAAAGATAAAAAAAAACATAACGTGAATGCAAATGCATCATTTAATAAAGTCAGAATAATGGAAAACAAATAGGATCTTAAGTTTGCTTAGTTGTGTTATATTGGTTCTATTTTGGTACACATTTTATGTAATATTTATAGTTTTGAGATTATAAGATGAAAACAAGAAAATCATGACTACGATTTTGAAGAATTTTCTTTCTTGCTAATTTTTTTGTTATTTTGTCTAGGAAATAAAGTTGAGTTATAGTAAATTTGAGGATTGACACAACAATGACAATAACAGTTACATCTAGAAATACCAAACCATTACTTCAAGTTTTCCAATCTAAGTAGAAATTAAAGAAGCTATGCCATAAAGAATATATCATAACAGGTGACACTAAGAATTAGTAATCTATTGTACCTGTTAGTAATTACAAATTTCATGTCTTTTAGTTACTAGTTTATTTTACAAGTTTTCAATAATTATGAAAAATTGCTACCAAATACTATGTCAATAACAAATCAGATTACTATTTCAAGTGCAATTCAGAAAGAAACCCTAATATATCATAAAAAATCGATGTTACCTCGTCACCATTTTCTTCATCCTGATTTGCCAGGTTTAGGATTCTGAACTTAAGTAAAATAAACAACAAACAAAAAACTTGATTCTAAGACTATTCTTAAGGGATAGGTGATATGATGTTGGTGAAAGGAAGGTGAAGACAAGTTAATTGTGATATCAATCGGCTGTTTGGTGGGTCCAGGGGTAGGTGAAAGGAAGGTGAAGACAAGTTAAGAGGTTATACGGTGGGGCCACGATAACACCATCTCATTAACTTATTTACCTTTTTTATTTTAACCTATTGATATTTTACCTTTTACTTATAAAATGGATGGTTATAACATTTACTTATAAGTAAAGGTAAAATATCAATACGTCAAAATAAAAAGGTAAATAGGTCAATGAGTTATTGTAGCCCCACCATACAGCCTCTTAAAATTGAGTTTATTGTTTGTCGTTTATTTTACTTAAGTTCATTATACTAAACCCAACAAATTAGGATGAAGAAAATGATCACGAGGTAACATCGGTTTTTATGATACGTTAAGGTTTCTTTCTGAATTGCACTTGAATTATGGAATTAAATTGACATTTATTTTTTCTTTGTTGATTTTACTTCAACATGTTGTTATCTTCAAGTATTCCTCGAGTAGTTGTTAGTAATCTGATTTGTTGTTGATATAGTATTTGGTAGCAATTTTTCATAATTATTGAACACTTGTAAAATAAACTGGTAACTATAGGACATGAAATTTGTAATTACTAACAGGTACAATAGATATACTAATGTTTAGCATCACCTGCTAAAATATCTCCTTTATGGCATAGCTTCTTTAATTTATCTTGATTGGAAAACTTGAAATAATGGTTTGGTATCTATGAAATATAAGTGTTATTGTCGTTGTTGTGCCAATCTTCAAATTTACTAGAACTCAACTTTATTGTCCACTAGATTATAATCCCGCGTAATACGCGGACTAAATTATATAATTAATTACACTGATGATTTTTATAATATTGTATATTTAAAGTTTAATACATTATATGTTAAAAACAGATAATTATCTTTATGATTGTCTTTTATATTGAGTATAAAAGTCCAATATCAAATTATATAATTTCTATTAAATAAATATTTAATTTATTTTTGTAAGTTAAAAAGGTATAAGTTTTAAAACATTACTTTAATAGGCGGAAATGAATACTTAGAGCATTCATAGTGCCCTGGACTCATCCTTCAAGGACTAGTCCCTGTCAGCACCACATCAGCTTCACATCAGCCCAAAGACTAACTAAGGACTCATCCCCCAAAACACCCACAATGCCAGGACTAGTCTAGGAACTACCATTTATTTCAATTTACACTTCTATCTAACCAAAGGAAAAAAAAGAAATTCAAGGACTAGTCAAGGACTCATCCGTCCCTGGGTGGACGGATGAGCCAAGGACTAGTAAAGGACGAGTCACACCTAGTGGTGTGCACTCGTCCATGGCAGAAGGATGAGTGAATGATGAGTGAAGGATGAGGGCATTGTGAATGCTCTTAGTTTATCGTTTGTCTCAAAGTAATAAGAAATTACAACATTCTTATACATACATATGTATATGATCTAATATTAGACCTTGCAACTATTAGTATATGATCTAATATTAGACCTTGCAACATTATGTAACATTTTTATATTTTTAAATAAAAATTTTTAATAGTAGAATTTGAAAAAAAAATAATAAAAATAATAAATTTTGAACAATAGCTTTTGTTTTTGTTATGTTAATCAATAAATATAATATTTATCAAAAAAGATAAGTTTAATAAGCTAATAAGAGTGTAAGACAAAGCTTTAGAATATGGTTCTCATAAAATATATCAAGATATAAAATATGATTGATTGATATATGTATTAAGATGGAAGATATATGAAAAGATAAAATTACTTTATAACTAAAGCATGTGTTCACTATTAACTTGATTAAAAAATGTCGATCAAGTTCTTTTTGCATTAATATCGTTAGTAATTAAAACAACTGGTTATTAAACACATAATATTACCCAACATATATTTTCAAACGGATTTAGCACAATAACTAAAGGTAATGTAATTTAGCATTATAGTAATTTTAATTTTAATAATTTAATAAATAAATCTAAAAAAGGAAGATGATGTAAGCAAAACAATCTAAAGGCTAGAATTTAATTTTGCTTTTCATCCAAGGGTTATGGTTTTTTCAAAATTGATTTTAAGGGGCTCTTTTATAATTATTGGAAGATACAAAATAACAAACAGTTAGCAAGCAAGAAAATACTTCAAAACCGTAGTCGCGATTTTCTTGTTTTCTTAATATTATAATCTCAAAACAATAAATATTACATAAAATTTGTGCCAAAACAGAGCCAATATATCACAACTAAGTAAACTCGAGATCCAATTTATTTTCCATTATTCTGACTTTGTTGAATGATGCCTCTGCATCCACTTTATGTTTTTTATATCTTCAATGCGGTGTATCAGGTTGTCTTTGTTTTATTAGAAAATAGGTTTAGTGGTAGATGTGATGAGACTTATTCAACCCCTTGCCACTTATGAGAATATTAAAACTCTTAGTCCAAAGTACGACCTTTACTTCCTCATGCGAGCAATTGGTTTTCATTATGTTTTTAATGGTATCTCATACAAATCAATTATTATTGTAAGTGTGAACACAAATGGACTTGTGAATTTTATTAGTTATTTTTGGAGCTTCGTCACGGGTGGAACATAATTAAAATCCAATACTACAACATAAACAATGTTTTGTTTTACCCAAGGTGTTTTGATTTTCCTTCCTTGCTTTACAACACTCCCAATGGAAACCACATACTAAAAAAAGTCTCATACCTTTTTTTGCTTATGGAGACCCAACTTATTACCTTTGTTGTTATTACTCTTTCCAACAGAGAATCTATTGTGATAGAGGTATCATATCTGCATTCTTTTTCATCTTAGTGATGTAACAATTTTGATTATGCATAGAATTTGATTTTTGATGCGATTACTGTTTATGTTGTTGAAGTATGGCGAATCGTTAGCTGAGGTAATGATGCTAACAAGTCTTGTAGTTTTCAGTATGGTTGTAGAGTAAAATTTCTATGTTAATAATAATTACAAAGGTAGAAGTGAATCTGAAAGTTTTTATATCTACCTAGTTTGTTTAAAGGAAAATGCTAGACTCCCAACCAAATGAATAAAGAAAAAACAATATAATGTGATTGGTCCAAATCAGTGAATCACACTCCACAATCCATTGAGTTTTGTATAGGATATTTTTAACCATTTTAAGTTTAGAATTTTCTTTGATATAATAAAAAAAGGGATAACTGCAGAAAATAGAAAACACCTTTCGACCAATTCACGAAAATAGCAGTGACCTTTAAAAGTTTTACTTTTTAGCAATGAACTTTCATTTATTCCCGGAAATAGTAACATTTGACACGTGTACATGATCACGTGGACATTTTTTGATTACGTGGCATTTTTTAATGACATGGCATTCTTTATAACTACAAAAATAGAAAGGACCTTTCGACTAATTTATGAAAATATAGTGACCTTTAAAAGTATTTTTTAGCAATAAACTCTCATTTATTGTCGGATTACTCCAACACCGACAGTGGTGGTGGAGGTGGTTTCTTCTCAATTTCTTCAACTAATTTAGAAATCGCCGGCGGTTTGTTCGAGTTCGAGCTAACCTCTGGACCTCCGCTATCTGGATCTATGTCATCCGTCGATGAACTATTCTTAAACGGCCCAGATCCGGCCTATGAAACTCTCGTCTCACCTTGAACATCCTCAGGATCTCCCTCCGGCTAAAACGAAGACGTTTTGGCATCTAACTTTAGAGATTTTTAATCTCGAGATAGACGAACAAGAGCTAGATCTATGTCTCCTTTAAGATCTTCATACACAGCTTTTCAATGCTTGAAAATGGAAGAGACTCAACAGAAATCAATGAAATCAAACTGAAATTAGCTTCAAAAGAAAACGACAAGAAGAAATACCTTGCCGGAACCAAAACTGAAACGAAGCCAATGTCATTTTTGGGGGGGGAAACAACACGGCTGATAAAAATACATAATATAATAAATAAATAAAGAATAATGTCATGTCATTAAAAAATGCCACGTAATCAAAAAATGTCCACGTCATCATGTACACGTGTCAAATGTTACTATTTTCGGGAATAAATGAAAGTTCATTGCTAAAAAGTAAAACTTTTAAAGGTCACTGCTAATTTCGTGAATTGGTCGAAAGGTGCTTTCTATTTTCTGCAGTTATCCCTAAAAAAGGGGTAATTGGATGGAAACCCCCTGATCCCATGTACCATTTGGTACCCACTAATTCCCCAGCCAGGCTAGTGTCCAGGTGATTCTCAACCACTTAATAATCCCCTGATTATCTCAAGTTTGCCTTTGACAAGACTCGAACCCAAGACCTCCCCTGGAAAGTGGCGGCTGGTGGCCACTGGCTATAACCGAATGGTTATTTTCTTTGATATAATAGATGTAGCCTTAAAAAGGAAACATGTGGAATTTGTCGAGCATTTTAAACTAGTTGCAAGTCTCTGAAAGTGTTTTTAATATAATCTGAACTCACTCGTCTATTACATATTATCCAACCTCCTTGATTCAATCTCTTGTCTCCTGTTACCTATTTTTGTGTTGATACTTCTTTGTAAAGCATATGCTTTTGATCAACTTTATGGATTTCAAATTACCAGACTTCTACTCATGAAGACTTCACTAGGAAATTTCACAGCATTATCTAGCATACAATTCACTAGTACAGGTGCATTTCGTAACTTTGAGGGCAGGCATGCTGTAAAGTCCTCATTAAAATCTGGAATGGTCATCTGTATCCTCTTAATGAGAGCTTTTGTATGTACCACTACCTCCCACGCTTATTCCTTATGGTGAGGCATGATGTTATTTTAATCTGTTCATTACATAAATTCAAGTGCTCTAGGAAACCTTGGTTGATTCATTTTATTTGTATAGATCGTAAATCAGAAGTTTATAAACCATACTACTAAAAGAGACTGAAAGTACTTTGATCTTCTTATCAGGCGGGGCAAAAACATGGTTTCTGTAACATTAAGCAAAGAGAATTTTTTCAAATTGTCCTTCTTTATAAGGTGAATGCAATTTTTAATTAGTTTGAGATCATTGGCACAGATTACCCTTAATTTTAAAATTGATATCATTGGATGGATAAGCATATAAGTACCAGCTACTCAGGAGTTTACACATAAGAGTTTTTCTTGACATAGAAGAGGAAAAGTTTGTTAAAGATCTTGCTAAGGAGGTAAGCTTCTTTATTTTAGATGATAAGTTTGTTTAGGGTATAATATTATGTTATGTATTTCAAGATGGCTAAATGGGTTGGTTAAGTAATGGATTAAAATGTGTTCTGGTCAAATAAGTAATTTTGGTTCTGGTCAAAACAATTCATTATTTCAGTAATAATATGTTAGTTATCGGTATCCGAATATCCAGAAGGAATAGCAACTATATACTCATGTAATGAAAGAAAAATAACACGAAAGACCAATGACAAGCGCGAAAGGCAACAACAGAAAGAGCATGAAAAAATGAAGTAGCGGACAGCACCACCTAAAATAAGTGGTCAGTCTCCAGAACTACCTAAGCTTCGAAGGCGACCAACAATGAAAGAACGAAAGCCCACTGGCTCAAGTGCAGCAAAAAGTATATTAACGGAGCTAAATAAGTTGTCCAACAATGAAGCTACTAATGACCTGCGGGAGCATATCGACAGCATCAAGAGACAAAGACAAAACTCCCACTACAAGCATGTGGAAAACTTCGGAAACTAGGCGTCTAGATTTCGACCTGTGGTAGTGCTTGACTCTATGTTGTCACCTCTGAGTGCAACCTATGCAACTCCACTTCTTTTTTTGCCATTTGCCTTCAAACCACAGCTAGCTCAACCTTTAAACCATCACAAGAAACCTCCAACTCAGCAACCCTCATCTCCAATGAATGCTTCTCAGACACCAACTTCTCATTCTACTCCTGTGATGGCCTCTAATAACCAAAATTCTCTGAGAGATTATAATAAAGCGCATTTCCAATAAGAGCAGTGCAAAACATGGATTAGTTAAAAAAAGTTGGAAAACTCGGGAATCTCCATTTCAGCTAAATTTGGGAGCCAGCTAGCAAGAGCAATAGTCTCTAAGCTTCAATGACCGTGTATAAGAGCAATGCAAGACAATATACTAGATATATTACCTTCATCTTCCTCAGCATAATCTGCAGGCATGCTCTTATATCCCTTCCTCTTTTTTTGGCACAACACCGGGACACTTGGACATTGTCTTCTTCATCCTCTTCAGGCGACCAACAACATATTCAATGGGAGTTTCCATAAGAGTCCGTCAACCGTCTCCTCTTCATTATCATTTATGTCAATAACCGCCCTTGGGCGAACAACATCTACACCAGCATCCACGCCAGCATTCGCGTCAACAGCAGCAGGGATCACCAGCAGCCTCCTCAACACGTAAAGGATTTGCCGAAGGAATTTTCTGATCAACCACAGCAGCATTCGCATGAACGAGAAATTGAGCATATGATAGTTGCCTATTAATTAGTTATTTGAATGCCATTTCTGCAAAAAGATAAACGGAGTAGGTTATATCAAAGAGTCAACATGAAGAAAAAATAACGCATCTAAACCTACCGTGACTATCCACGATAATGCTAAAATCTTGAACCCCGTGTTCCCATGAAGTAGCAACGCCAGCTTTGAACAACACCCCACGATAATGCTAAAATCTTGAACCCCGTGTTCCCATTGAAGTAGCAACGCCATCTTTGAACAACACCGCATTCGAATAAACACATAGCTTAATCGAGTACTCGCCAAACAAAGTCAACATCACCTGATACTAGATATACAACGGAATGATATTCAACCCTAGCACGGTCTAATAGACCCATGTAGCAGTTAGGTAAAAATGTCATATCAACAAACACAAATAAACCATTCCAATCCCTAATATCCAATCCTCTTTGTCGAAAAAACTCATAGCAATTATTTTTTTGCAACAGTTACCCAATCCCCGGAATTCACACATTGTGAAAAACTCACCAAACAAACCTACATTAGGTTGTACACCGTTAGCCCGACATATAACTTCAAACCCTATAATCTTCGCTAATCCAATCATGAATAGTAGATATATGGCATCTATTATAAACTAAGACCGATAAAAAGAATGATGACAAAGGAAACCTAAGATAAATCTGAGTAAAGGATTTCATATACATGCCAAACTGCCAAAGAACCCAGATGGTGGATTAATAATCGATTTTCCCTTTGTCGACATAATAACAACATTAAGGTTCGAAGGACAAAATCTCTTGACAAATCTTTTAAACTCAGACGGTTTAATAGAAGAATATGTGTGACGATGTACCCCTTCGAATCACCATACGAAAGACATATAACATGAAGCACCCTTACGAAGGGCGCAAGCCTGGAGGTGCTTAAACCGATCGAATAGCTAAAGGATTAACATAAAACCTTCCCAAAGATAAATATATCTCTGCCTAATTCGATCTCCTTAAAGAATATTCTCCTAAGGAAACTAAATCGGATAAACATGGCAATAAGAGTTTAATTCAAAGAAGGAAAGGGAAAACCCTAGTCTTCTCCTCCAAGAAACCTCCTCCTATAAAAAGAGGAGGATTTCTCCACAAACGATATACATTCATAGGATCACGGATCGAACCAAAACCCTAACTAAAGTCGAACAAGCTTCGACATTCATATTAAACCACCTCAGTTGGCGTAAAGGAACACCGTTCCTACCTTCGGGGAATCGCCAACAATACCTAAAACCCTTTAGGGTTCATCACACATCTTAAAACCCCTCGACGCGGTTTGGTGCACAATCATTTGGCGCCATCCGTGGGACCGCAACCACAAAAGAAACCCACCACTGAACCACGACATTGATTTACCAAAACCATGTCGAATATTAATAAAGATGATATGGGAAATCCCCGAACGAATATCGAAGTTCCTAAACCTATGGTTCACCAAGAAATCACTTTCGGAACTAGCCCACCTGTTTCTTTGCAAGAAGCATTGTCCCCTACGTTCATTACTCCTCTTAACAGACCCTCGCACACGTCTGGATCAGACCGCAGGCCGGTTTATGACCTAAAACAAGCCACCAAAGACAATCTTACCCCCTCAGAAAGGGGCAAGAAACAGAAGAAGACCTCATCCAGACAACCAAGGGCAATCGATGAAGAACAACTTTTAGAAGACCCGGAGCTGCTAGAAGAAGCCCTCAGATACCTCAACAAACGAAAGGCAATCCAGAGATTTTCCAGAGTGTTGGATTTTGACGAAGGAGGCGAGGATGAAGCTTATGAAGCCCCGAAGGCCTCGATTGTCTCTTCGAAGAAGCTCCTATCAGAAAACGCATGGTACGTCCCTCAAACTCCAGATTATGTCTCAGGAATACGAAGCAAGGCTTCGGACAAGACTCATTCACAGCTTACGGATAACGTACCACATCCCAACAGTTATTACCCACACTGGGGGGCTCCAATGCCCTTCGAATACGGTCCTGCACCTCCTCCGTACTCTCAATGGTATCCTGGACCTCCGTATGGTACCCCCGAAAGATACCCTGCGCATGTTTCAGGCAATTTAGCACCATACATGCCCCCATTACCCTGGTTCCCTCACTATGAGAAGAATGCATGGACTACGGGTGTAGCATCAATTACCAGTCCCAAAATCAGCCCTTCGATGCAAGTGTAACCGTTCCCCCTGGAGAGCAAAGCGGACGCCTCACCTTTGGCCGAATGGATACAAAAGTACCCTATGCCCAATAACATGAAGTATCCGACCAACATGGAGCCTTACGAAGGGAAAGGCGATCCAGAGGATTTCCTGCAATCATTCATAGGAGTCGCTGCAATGTACCAATAGAATGACCCTTTGGCCTGTAAGGCCTTTGGATGGGTACTCAAGGGTGATGCTAGGGAATGGTTCAACAGTCTCCCGAAGGGCTCAATCTCCAATTTTTCAGATTTAAAGGAGAAGTTCAAATTGTACTTCAGCCAGAGAGAAACCCAAGTAAGATCTTGCATCACCGTCCACAACATAAAGCAAAGGGAAGCTGAAGATGCCAGAAATTTCATAGTAAGGTACACCAAGGAGACACAAAGAATACCCGCGTTGCCTGAAACACACAGAATTAAAAGTCTTATACACGGGTTTCGAAGCCCTTCGATGATCAAGTACTCGGTCAAGGGACTTCCAAAAACATACGAGGAAGTAAGGGTTAAAGCGTACACTTGGTTGGATGCACAAGACATGATAACAGGCAGAGCAGGAACCGAGAACTATCCATACGAAGATAATTCGAGAAGTAAGAAGCAAAGTGTCCTTATCCCCCAAAAAGAAATGCACGAACACTTACCATACGAAGGGAGAAGTAAGGCTAGGGATAATACGAACCACCGTAAACTCTCCCCTAATCCCAGCCAGATCTCAGCTATGAAACAGGCAACCAAAACACCCTTCGAAGGATTGATAGACAAAGGAGTCGCAACCGAGACTGACCCTAAGAGCAATGCCGAAGGGGACGCAATCAGATCGCGATCAAGCAACAAGGGAAAAGGAATCATGATAACTGAAGAACCAAAGAAGACTCTGGACCCGATAGTCTATATGCAGCATGAAGACTCACCCAAAGGGATAGTCATCAGAGAAGGAAAGGAGTCCGGAAGTAGGAAGAAGAAGTCATCTAAATCCCAAGAATCAAACTGAGAACACTTTATAGCACAATGTGCAAGGATTGCTTCGGAGTAACTTAAAAACTATTCGCACTGCGATGAATGTAATAAGTTACTCCCTTAGATGAATAAAAAGCTCTCCTTTTAGGAACTTATGTAATCACATTGTGATTAATTTGATTTTCTCTTTTTTAGGAAATTACATAATTGCCTGCACTTACGAAGGTCGCTCCCTATCGTATTATATTAACTTATCGCATGCATACCTTCTTAAATGACATGTTATCTACGGCTAAAATGTGTGTTCAAAGGGACGCCTACATAACATACAGCCAAACGTGAAAAGATAATTATCTATCACGAAACATGCATCAATAAAAAGACATGGAACAAGCGAAGGGAATTACCTTCGACACCATGCAAATCACAAACAAACGTAAGACACGGAATGATCGAGTGGCGGTGCCCTCGACACCGTGCATAAAGAAGATTTAAGCAAAAGCCATACGAAGGCTCTTAACAAACACTTGGGAAATTATTGAAAAAATAAAAGAGTTTTATAAAAACTCATAAATAGGCATATGGCCAACATGAACCATCGCCAAATAAGTCATTAATAAACGAAATATTGTCCAAAGGCACGCAGGCCAAATCATCCAAAACACACTTCCTCAAAACAAAACCAATCAAGGGGCAGAAGTACCTTCGGGATGAAGGGTGTCAACAGTGGCAGACGAAGCGGCGACAACAGGAGTAGGAACAGTCTTGTCTGGTTGGATTTCAAGAAGTGATTCGAACGAAGCCATGGGATCACTAACAAGCTTTTCAAGAAAGGGAAAATGGGCGCTATGATAATTTTCTACCGCCACATTAATGGCATCGGCAGTGTTTTCTCTATACTCTGAGCGCGTGGACAAATCAATCAAACCTTCTTCGCTCAAGCCACGAAGAACGGAGGCCCTCTCATCATCCCTGTTAGCAGAGATCACCTCCGCAAGCAGTCTCCCAAACTCCTCGCTATCAACTAAACTCCTACAAGCATAAGGAATCACTTCTGTTATCAGGCCAGAGCGCCGCGTCACATGCTTCCTGACAGAGGCTGAAAGATTTTGTGAGACCTCCTTCTCCATATTGGCTTCGGCCATGGTCTTCGAGAGTTTCGACCTCAGCTCAGCAGTTCATCCTCTTGAATCTTCACCCTAGCTTCTGCCTCCATAAGTCTGCCCTTCAACGACTTCACATCCCCCAAGTCCTTAATGGTATCATTCATTGATTCTTGAAGCAAAGCACATTCTGCCTTCTTTTCCTCCAACATCTTCTCAGTCTCCAGTTGCACACCTAGAAGGTGATTCAAACGAACAAGTATTTCAGCATCCATCACGTTTCTCTCATCCAAACGCTCCTTGTAAAATTATGCAAAAGCCCTTGTCTCCATGCGACAAACATCAACTGCAAAAGGGAGGAATTAAAATAACAAATTGTAATAATCAAACGAAGAAATGAGAGAAAAAGGCTATTACTCGTAGCACCAGCCTTCTCTTCATCAACCTTCTTCTTCTTCTTTTTGGGAGCAGTAGCATCTGAAGCTGCATCCTTACCTCTCTTACGAAGGCGAGACGCAACGCCTTGCACCGGAGTATCACCAGCCTTCCCCGTACGACCACCGGTTACAACAACCTCATCATCCACATGTTGATCAGGAGAAACAATGGTTTCTCCCTTAGGAAGAGTGGGAGTATCAGATGCAGAGCCAAGGTTAAAAGGGATGCTTTCCCCAGCCTTCGGGGTGCGGTCAACACTAGAGGGAATATGCGAAGAAGAACCAGATGGCTCCTCACCAGTTCGGCCACCCTTCCTCACAAAATTCTGAAATGACATATCTGAAGAATGTGAAAGAAAAAAGGATAAGTCACAAACGCAACAATCAAAGATAAAGAAATTAATACAACTCACCATCAAACTCCTCTTCCCCGACAGGCAACGCACTGATCACTTTGGCTTTGAATAAAATCCTATCTGGGTATGACACAACTAAAACAGGGTGTCTAACGATTTCCTCAAACAACTCCTCAGAATCCTCACCATCGGGAACCGGGTCTACACTCTTTTTCACTACTTTCAAACTTTCTTTATTCACCAACACATCACAATTTTGGGGAAAAGGTCAACACTTACAAATATAAATTTGTTTTTCCAGTTCCTTATATCTACACCCCCTGAACCCTTAAGAAAACAAGAATTCTCCTTAGATCTAGTCGCGATGGTAACCCAATCCCCTGCATCGCAAGCATATGCGAATCTCCTAAAAAGTTCCAATGACGATTCACCACCGTAGGCAAGACACAAAACCTCAAAGGCCATAATTTTTGAATGACCCTGAGGATGCCAGCGGGACAAATGATTCCCATAGTGCTTCAGAACGGATAAAAAGAAAGGGGTAAAGGGATACCTAACGCTACCATGGGTGAAAGATCTCAAGTATATCCCAATAAAACCATGAGGAGGAGAGAGTATATTTTGCCTATGATCAGGTAACCTACAAGATCCGACCCGACCCGGAAAAAACCTATTCACGAAATCATCAAATTGATCTCGTGTGACGACTGAAAAAGTAGTCTCTATACCTACCTTAGCCATTGAATCAAGAAAAGTGCTGAAAGAAATATTACCTGAAGAAAAGGATTAAACGACGGCGGCAATTGAAGGAGAGAAATCGGCAAACCTAAATGGAAGAAAAGACGGAATAAAAGAGGAGGGAGGAAAGGAAATAAAGGAAAGGATACACTTTTTTGAATTTTGAAATAATACCGCCCAAAGCTTCCCTAGCAATTTACCTACAAATCTTTCATTTTTACCCCTTGAAGAAAAAGTCACGTACCTTTAACCCTCCTCAATTAGGAAAAGTATACATTTGGTCCATCGACAAAATTTTCTTTGAACACTATAGGAACTGGGGATAAGCTGGGTGAAGATAAAAATGGCAAATCTGTTGACACCACAGCTTATAGGGGTATGATAGGACCTCTACTTTACTTAACTGCTAGTAGACCTGATATTATGTTTGCTACATGTCTTTGTGCAAGATATCAAGCTAATCCTAAAGAATCTCATCTTAAGGTTGTGAAAAGAATCTTTAGATACCTTAAAGGTAGTCCCAATCTGGGTCTTTGGTATCCCAAAGACTCAGGGTTTGATCTAATTGGCTATTCAGATTCTGACTTTGCAGGCTGTAAGATTGATAGAAAAAGCACTTTAGGAGCTTGTCAATTGCTTGGCAATAGACTTGTAAGTTGGTCCAACAAAAAGCAACATTCAATTTCTATCTCTACTGCAGAAGCTGAGTATGTTGCTGCAGGAAGTTGTTGCTCTCAAGTTCTTTGGATGCAATATCAGCTTCAAGACTATGGTGTCACTGCATCTAAAACTCCAATCTTTTGTGACAATACAGGTGCCATAGCAATATCCAACAATCATGTGCTTCACTCAAAGACCAAGCATATTGATATAAGATATCACTTCATTAGAGATCATGTGATGAAAGAATATGTTGAACTCCACTTCATTCCAACAGATAATCAGTTAGCTGACTTATTTACAAAGCCTTTGGATGAATCAAGGTTCAACTATCTCATCAGTAAGCTGGGTATGTTAAATTTGTAAAAGGCAGTTAGCTAAGTAATAACAAATCTGACCCCTTAGAATTATTCTCAAGTTTGAGAGTAAGTTGTGTCTGACCCAGACTACCCTTTCATACTTGGTGTATTTTCAAGTAAAAGAGGGTAAGCTGAGTCTGACCCAGCTTAGTGGTTATTTTTGTTATTAAATATCTCAGTGCGTTTTATTATTTACAATATTTTATTTAGTTTACTTATTTATCCATTTTCTATTTAATTGGTAACTGACACGTGTAGTGGCAACGGCTGGTTACTGAAAAAGTACCTCCACTACTTGTTCATCTACCAATCAAAATCTTTCTCTCTCCAATTTTCAAACGGTTAATTTTGAATAATATTTATTATAATAAAGTATATATACTCTTTTTAACCTAAACCCCCAAATCACTCTTTCATTTCTCTCAATCAATCTCTCTCATTTTCTCAAATCTGTATACTGTTCTATCGATTTCTCAAAACTCTGCTTCTAAAAAATCTTATTTTCTTATAATGGCTTCATCATCTACTTCTCCTAACAACTCTCAATCAGATTCTTCAACTGAATCTGATGTCCTATACCCAGCTCCGGTAAGCGTAAATAAACTTTCACCCTATGTGGTGGGAGATAAGGTAGTGGTTGTTCCTGCTGATCTTGATACTGGTAAAATCAAGATAGTCAGTCTCGTTTCTGCCAATGTTCATCCTCCTGCTTGGGCAAAGGGGTATGGTGAAGTGGTGTCATTCTTATGGCACCATCCATTTGGTAAAATGTTGATTGAGCAGCCAACCGTGGTGTTCAAAGATCTTCTTTGTGAATTCTGGGCTAGTTGTTATGTTGGACAGAACAAAGAATGAGATCCTGCAATATATGGCACCATCCTCAATGGTAAGAAAAAGGTATACATTTCTTTAAAGAGGATTAGGTCTGCGTTTGAGCTGTCTTATATGCCTGATGATATTTATGGAAGTTTAGTGTCTCATCCTGAAGCCAAAAGTGTTTTACAAGATGTTGGTTATGAAGGTCCATTGGCTTCAGTAGTTAAAATGAAATACGTAACTGGAATATGGAATTATCTTTTGAGTACAATTTCAAAATCTTTACAAGTAAAGGCAGGCAGCTTTGACCAATCTAATGCTTTAGAGTTGCAGATTTTTCATGCAATGGTCACTATGACCAGAATAGATTTTGCTGCTGTGATTTTTAGGAACTTAGTTGGCCGAGTCAACAATAAGAGTCTTATCATACCTTATGGTAGGATTATTGCTCTTATTATTGAAGCCATTCTCAATGGTGATTTCAGTTTGGCAACTGGTCAAACTGTTGAATGTAAGGCCATTAATAATAACATTTTCAATAGTCCTAAGGTAACTGCGCAGGGTCTGACCCCAGCAATGCAGACCTACCTTAATTATTGCAGGGCAAGGGAGAGAGAGGAAGCTGTCCCTTCTTCGATGCGATCTGAGTCTGACACTCAATCTGCCAATCAGGGGGACCAAGGTACACAAGCTTCTGAACCCTCAAACTCCCCCAAATCTATTCAATCTTCTTCTCCTTCTAAAGAGGGTGAAGGGTTGGCCAAATCATCAGACACCCTAGCCACACCCTCATCCATTTCTTCCAAACTCACTTCTAAAAGACCCATTGTTGAGGACTTAGTACCTCACAATGATAAAAAGCAAAGATCCAAAAAGCAGTCTGTATCAGCTTCTGGGGTTGACAAAGCAACATCTTCAAAAATTAAAGTCCCCCAAGGTGCATTCGAAGCTGAGGAACGTTCCAAAGCTGACTCTGCCACCCAAGCTGATAAACCGAGAAAAAGGGATCACCTACTACTACCCAACCCTCCAAACAGGGTGAAGGTATTGAAACAAAGACCTTCTCCCAAGGTCATACTGTGTCTAAACCTAAATCGCCATCATCAGCCTCCTAAAAGGTTGATGATATCATTAAAGGGACAACAGTGGATCCAGCCCAGATCCAAAATGAGTCAGAGTCTTTGCACATCATTTCTGAGGATGATCAGCTAAAGGAGAGAAGTATCAAACGCACTTGTGACACTGCTTCTCCTCTCCAAGCTGATCAGACTCCTTCATTCTTACACTCTGAGTCTGCACAAGCTGCCAATGCCCCTTCTATGTCACAAGGAGGGGTATAAGCCTCAAATATTCTCCCTCAGGATGCTTTGGTGCAACAACACACCATTGTTGAAGGGCAATCCTCTACCCTTAACATAACACCTGCAGGATTTGTGTCTGCATCTGTCCTTGGACAGAGGGATCCTGTAGGTTACATGGCTTTCTTTAAGGAAGTCATGTCAGCCCCATGTGCAGCAATGGGAACTATCGGTGGTCCTCACGATGCTGATGAGAATAAAATCACTATCTCCGGAAGTGATTCTTCATTCGATGATGTGCTTGCCCATCCATCCTCAAGGGATGATCTGATGGAAGATGCTAGTGGAGGAGTTGATCAACATCATGATCAATATATTCCCACTGGACCTCAGCCTGAATTAAAAGTCAATCCTTCTCAGGCTAACCAACACATTGTCATTTCTGACAAATCTGCTCATGAGACTCACTCTCATGAGAAAATTCACCAAAACTTCCTTAGCCTCCACCCCCTTCTATATGAGTCCAATGACCCTGATTTTAAGGATTGCAGGCTGCTCTATCCAGAGTCAGTGGCCTTTAGGCCAACTGCAACTCCTTCCCAAGCTGCCACTATCTCATTTTCAGATGTGGTGGGTCAGCTCACTGAGTTTACTTCAACCTATAAGGTTGAGAGCTCAAAGCTGACCATATGCTTGGAAAAGATCCAAAAGGATCAAGAATTGACGGATAATAAGGTGGAAAAGCTGTGCCAAGATCAGACTGCACTGGAAGAAAATTTTAAGAAGGCAGTTGACTTGATGCAGCAGAACCAAACCAAGCTGACAGAGTCTCTTGATGGTCTCATAAAACCCATCAATGAAGAACAGGAGAGAAACAAGAGCACTCTGAGTCAGTTTGAGAAAAGTGCAACCAAGTTCACCAGAGATGTCACCTTAGAGCTTCAATCTGCCAACAAATCACAAGCAGATTTCAAGAAAGAGTTGATTGAAGTCTCAAAGGGTGTCAAAACCAACATTGGATCCCTCCATGCTGATTATGTTGGTTTATTCAGAGCCTGCTGTGTCAACAATGCCAAACTTGACTTGCTCAACCACAACCTCAAAGGAGTCTTTGCAACTCCAGTTAGCTCTTTCCCTGCTGATGATGACAAAAAGGGGGATAAGAGTGCTGCTAAAGTTGAGCAAGAAGAACTAAAGAAAGAAAGAGAAAGAATTCAGGTTGACAAGGAAGTTGCCAAGTACTTTGAAAAACTTAAAGAAAGACAAAGGAAGGGTAGAACTGAGGGGGAGGCCAATGATATGAGACTTGTTGTGGTTGGTTCAAAGGTGGAAGTTGAGAAGGAAACTGAAAAAGAGATAAAAATACCAGAGTCTGAGTCTGGTGGTGAAAAGGTTGTTGGAAGTGTGACTGAAGAGTCTGGTGAGAAGGGTGATACAATTAAAGGGGAGACTACTGATGTTGTTATGAATGTAGTTGGAGAGATAAGGAAGGAATTTGATGTGGAAGATGTTGTGAAAGTTGGTGAAAAGAAGAAGCCTTCCCAAGCTGACCCTGTTCAAGCTGTGTCATTTCAAGCTGACCCAACTTCCAAAGAAAAACTTGCAGAATCTTCTTCCAGTGAAGACACAACCACTTTGACTAAGTTTATGATAAAGAAAAGGCCTAATGAAGCTGGTTCAAGTGGTGTAAAGGTTCTTACTGATGAAGAAAAAGATTGGGAAGCTGCAAGGCAACAGGCTGAACTGTTAGGTGTAACAGTTGAGGTGGCATACAACATGATAGTGGAAGATAGAAGAAGAGAGAATGAGAAAAAGACCTAATCTGATCCAGAAATTGCCAAGATTCTTCAAGAAACATTGAACAAAGAAGATGAAGAAAAACTTGCAGTTGTGGGATCAAAGAAAAATGTAGGAAAAGGAAAAGGCAAAAAGAAAGTGGTGGTTCACTCAAAACCATCACATAAATTGAAAGATGTAAAGGCAAGTGCAGAATTCCATGATCAGTGGGAAGCTCTGGAGAAGAGGAAAGTGACTGAAAGAATCAATCATAGAAGATATCCAGAGCTGATCACTAAATGCCAATTGAAAAGGAAAAGAGGACAGTCCATCCCCTGCATCAGGATCACAAGAGAAGGTTATGAAACAAGCAATGAAACTTGTGATCTTGACAAGCTGTTTGATTTGGGATACACTGAGTGGGTGGAGTTGCACAATATCATTACTGGTATGCCTGGCATTCATCAAGAGACAGTCTTGGAAGCCATTGAGAAGAAGTTTGCTATTATTGTCAAGTTCAAAATTGACATCACTGGACTCCCAAGACCAAAAGCTTATGATATGGATGATGAAGATGAGTCAGCTGAGTCACTTAAAAAGAAAAGGAGAAGACTTGGAAAAATCAATGCTCCTGAAGGTGATCACACAGATTTCCTCAAGAACTTGAACCCTTCAGAGTTGCTTGATCTATTGTCTCCTGATGCTCTTGACAAGATTCTAAGTCATCTTGATCTGTCTCTACCTGCCGGTGTTGAAAATGCAAGAAGTGGGCTGTTCATCACTGAACCTGAGCATGGAATGTACTTTGTAAATGCAAGAGGCCAATTGGTGTTCCAAAGGACTGCTGAGCTGAAAAAGGTACCACATATGCACCTATTTACCTTGTACAGATTTTGTGTCACTTTTAGTGATCAGGGTAATGGGTATGAGCAGTTCCTTATTGATGAGGGTCTAGATAGGAAGTTGAATGTGACTATTGCCCCATCATATGAAGTAAAACAAGAAGCAGTAGAAATGATTGGGGAATAGGTCTTTATGATTGTAATATTTTTTCATTTCTCAATATATGCAAAGTATTTGTACAAATTCTGTTTTTTCTGGTTAAAACTTCATATCAGATTCAAAAGAACCCAAAAGATTCAAAGGGTCACAAGCTGTTAGTAATATTTTACTTTGATTCTTTGTAAGCTGATAGTTAGAAGTGTGTTGGGTTTTGTCATCATCAAATAGGGGGAGATTGTTGAGTCCCAATGTTCATTGTAAATTTGGTGATGACAAATCTGACTTATAAACACTTAGTAATCTTTTGGTTCTTGTAATCTGATCTGGGTCAGACTAAGCTGACACAGCTTACGATCTGTCTCTGGCCCAGATCATGCTTCATGTTTTGTAATTGTTATCATATGGAAGCAAGTGTTGTTCAAGCTGCATCAACTATGTTTATAGCATTCAATCCAAGTCGAAGAGGAGGATTGAAGATAGAAGACCAAGCTGGTAGTGGAAGTCAGCTTGGGATTAGCAGTCAGCTTGGAAACACTTAAACAGATTGGTGCTTTGACGAATGGCCCAATCTGTGTCTGACAATCAAGTGAAGATAACAACCTGGATTGAAGATAAGGACAAATGATGTGACTAGGAAGAATCCTAGGATCCAGGTTGGTGGTTGGATTTACATATGCGTGTCCATACTCTTATTGGATGATAAAGAATTGTGGTAGTACTTTGGGGACCACAAGTACTATAAGAAGGCACAATCAAATATTCATTTGTCATCCAGTGGAAGAATAATACGTGGCTTTATTGGATACCAAGTGAAGAAGGGCTTTTGCCTATAAAAGCCTCAATTCTTGATTGCATATGCGTGGCATTCCTGAGAATCATTCTTCACATTAAGTTTTCTTTGCTCTTACACACAGCTTAGTCTGTTGGAGATCAGCTTGGGCTGATTCTCTTGAGTAGAAACTTGTTGATTGTAATTTGTCATTTCAGAGGGTTGTTTAGATATCTGTAGGCTATCTTTATACCGCAACAACCCTGTAATTCTTTGTATAGATTATTTCTTAATAAAGGATTACTTTGAAAATTACAATATGTGTGCAAGAATGTCTTTTAATATTTATTGCTTTACTGTTTTATTGATTCATGTTCTTTACTTACTTAAAACATAAGCTGAGTCTTTAAAACGTTTATTTAAAAGTTTGTAAAGATCAAATTAAGTTGTATTCACCCCCCTCTACAACTGTTCTGTGTACAATATACTTTGGTATATTGATACACCTTGGGACGTATCACACTCCAACAACGAACCCTTCACAAATTCAGCCAAAGTAACCTCTGAAATATACCAAAGGTATTAAAAGAGGGAAACTAACGGAATTGAAAAAGAAGGGACACAAAAAAAAGAACAAGAATTTTACCTTTCTCTCCAACAAGAATTCTGGAATCGACACCTTCAGGCCACAGCTTCAAAACACCAGCTTGATACAACAAAACATCAGGATAATGATCCAATTTGACAGGATTCTCAATAATTTGGCGATACAAAGAAAGTTCAAAAACACTGGACGACGCCGATTCCTTAAACTTGGTCGGCTTCTCACCAGTCAACAACGAGGAATATACCTCAGGAACTATGGAGCTTTAGATAAAAACGAACTCATTCTTCCAACCCCTAACATCAGTACTCCCTTGTAGAAAGCAATCAATTTTTGGTTTCTTTTGAATAGTAAGCCATTCCCCAGCATCACACAAATCAAAGAAAGCAGAAAAAAGAACAACAGACGCTTCACCGCCATATACACGACAGAGGATTTCAAAACCAATAATGCGAGCAACACCATTGGGATGCATAAACGAGAAAGGACATTTATAATGGCACATGACATCAAGGAAAAAAATTGAGAAATCGGAAGCCTTAGTTTACCACGGGTAACATGGGAAATATACAAACCTACAAACCCTTGTGCAGGACTGGCAACCGTTTCCTCAGGGGAGGGTAAACGGATCGCCTTATCTAAAGAAGAAAGATAGGTAGAGCAAAACCACCCCAATCCCTCATATGTGACTACAGACGAAAGTTCGCTACGAATTACCTTAGCCATTTCTAAAATAACGAAGGAGAAATTAGAAGATTACTTATGTTGGTGTTTTATTCTTTTGGTTGAAAAACAAAAATGATTTTTAATTATAAAAACTAACACAGTTTTAAATTTATAAAATGTTGTACAAGTAAATACCTCAACAAAACGCAAACTAACGAGCAGTGGACCCGATCGAAAGTAGATAGTATTGTGGTAAGTACAGGATCGTTCGCAGGGACGCTTGCACTACCTAGTCTAATAATATGTGTAATTCTGGTGGTTGGGGGTTGTCACGATTTCCTATTAAAACTAATTAAACTAAAAGCAAAATAGAAGCCGCAACCGCTTGGTCTAGCGAGAAGCTTCGGTTAAATCTAGAAAATTGAATTGAAAAACAAATAGCAGTAATTAAATTAAAATACTTGTTTGGCATCTCCGATCTCATGGTACGACCGAATATTGTCCTACCTACTTTCTAGTCTGTTGGAAAACTTAATCACGGCTCAGATTCTCGTTAGATTCACTTTGCCTAAGTAACTAGTGTTGTCCCTAGACTCACACTACTCTTTAAACAAATTCTCGTTAGATTCATTGTTTAAGCATTAATAACCTAAGTCTGTGTTACTAGTCCATCTTTTAGTATACCCGGCTCTTAAGCTATGACCAGATAATAATTCCCTCCGGTGACCATAATGTATGTTTCCATGTCACTAGATCGCGTCTGACATTGTTAAGCATCATGTTCAACTTATTCTAATTATTATGGTTCTAGATCCGTCCGTTAGAACTGAATCACCTTTTAAATCTAATTATAGACCGATTAGTGTTTTCCATCTTTATGTATTAATCCTAGTGTATGATTATAGACCGATCATCAGAATTAAATCAATACATGCAGATATAGAACCTATAATAATATGAAGAACTTATTAACCATGGATCTACGACAAACAGTAAACACAATCCAACAGATCTAACAAATAAAATAAGATAAATAAACGTCTACATGATCACATCGATCCAAACAAGTATTCAGCCTACTAGCCTGACATTATTAAAGGAATAACAAAGTCTGAAAAGATGAAAGACATTGTTTACCAACTAGAAAGTAAATAAAGATGAAAGATCTATGTTGAAGATGAAGAGCGAGAGGTGTTAGAAGTTCCAAAACCTCCTTGGAATCTGCGAAATTCGACCTAGGGTTGTAGGTGTCGACTAGGGCTGCTGATCTGCTCTCTCTCCTAGGGTTTTGAGGGTTCTTGTTGTATTTATAAGGCAAAAGCCGTAACTGGACCTGGGCCGCCCAGCGGCGCTGGGTCATTACGTCAACAAGCCAGCGGCGTTGGTTGCTCCTGCGTCTTCTCGATTTGCTTCTTTCGACTCCCGAATTGCCTCCTTGTGTCTTGTAACTTCATCGGCCTTCATGTTGAGTTGATTGATGCCATTCACCCTCACTCGCATCTTCCGTGAACCTGTGTTTATATCGAATCCATTAAGTACCAATAGTTCCGGAATATTCACTCATTTAGACATTAAAATGTGGCCTTATGATGGGGAAATTTATCACAAAATGAACGCTCATCAATTACCGACCTGAAGAAAAATGAATTAGGGCAGCAGACGACCGATTGGGAAATTGATCGAAATGAATCGGTAAGCGACAAAATGTACTTTTTATTTTCAGAATTTATTTACCTTTTTAACCCTCGAATTTTAAAAGTCTAACAAGACAGCCCCTAGCCGCCTCTCTTATTTGACTGGGGGGCTTGATGATATACCCTATACGGAGCTTTACCTCTGAAGTCAAAGCACCTTCGTATTAGTAAATAATATTTGTCAAACGATTACGAAGTACTAGCTCTTACGAATTCAGACCTCTGTAGTCACACTCATTACGAAGCCTTTGGGATTATTATCCCAAGCTCCGGATATACTCAAATCCTTTCCATACTTATCCGATCTCCTTAGAAAGGAAACACATATCAAATACTCGAATACCTCGGACGCGGTTCAAGGAACCCGATAACAATCTTCCTAAAAGATTAGAAGATATCCTTCAAAGAGGAAGAGATTTACCCTAACTTCTTTTCCTGCTCTCCAAGTCTTCAATCCCCTATATAATAGGGACGAATCTACATTTAAGAGGATCATCAATAACCTCTCCAAAAAACCTATTCAACTAAGGCGTAAAACGGCTTTCATCATCCCTTTGACCGGTAGGGAAACGCCTACAAAATACTTCCAAGATACCTAAACCCCAAGGTTGAGCCATTGAATGATTCTTTGATCAAACATCTGGATAAGTTAATTCTTATCCGATTTGAGCTTCGTTCATGACCTTCATGGGTGACTGTCTTCGTAAAGCCGGATGAGGGGTATATCATCATATATCATTTCAGAATTACATTATTTAGTTTTGCTTTTATTTACATTCTTTACATTTAAATATCCAGTTTGTTTTTCCTTATATTTTTAAATTTGAATTTATAAGGTATTTTTATTTGCATTTGTTTAATAGTTCAATTTATTTTAAAAATATTGTTAATTTATCATATATTTGACAGGAGAGTAAATCTGGTTCTAAAACAATAATACAAATTCATTCGATACGAATGAAAGTGCCAAACACACCCTTAAATAAAGTTAATGTCGATTGTCGAGGGATAAAAATTATTTTGGGGTGAAAATAAACAATATACTCATAATAAAAGGGTCTAAATCAGAATTTTATATATTCCAAGATAATATAAGCACTCTTGTATTTCGCAATTAATTACAGAGCGGCGTCAAGAAACCCGGGAGTGGAGTGTTGACCCGACCCGACCCGACCTGAGCGAGATCTGCGAAATTAGGGTTTTTGTAAATTAATCTAATTCAAATTGAAGGAAGGTTGGTCAGGTTAGCGTGTCATTTAATTAATTCAATTCCCCAATTATTTTCTTAAAATTAATTTATAAAAAAATTTTAAAAAAATGGTGATATTGATGATGATGATGATGATGATGATTGTGTGTGAGAAAGAGGTGTGTGTGTATTATTTGTGTGCAGGAGAGAGATTAATTAATTGGAGAGAAATAGAGAAAGGATTTGAGTGTCTCAATAAATTAATTAATTAATTAATTTATTGGTGGTTTTTGAGGAGATTATTAATGTTATTATCATGTCTGACACAAAGCTTGTGGTAAGTTTTTTTTTAAAGATTAAATCTTGTTGCATTATTCAAGAATATATAATAATATTATGTAATGAATATATGTATATGTATGTATATTAGGTATTGGGGATTCCATGGGATGTAGATACACAAGGTTTGAAGGATTACATGAGGAAATTTGGTGAATTGGATGACTGTATTGTCATGAAGGTTTGTTTCTTCTATCTTATCTTTATATCATTTGGATGGATTGTATATTGTAATTGTAATATACATATAAGTTTGGTTTGAATTTGTAACATTGTATGGATTACCCGAAGACACCTCAATGGCAATAACAATGACTGGCAAGCTTCACGAATCTTGTAACTGAACCAGTTCAGTGAGACGATCTAGATTTCATTTGAACAAGTAATGTAAATAAAATGCAAGAAACTAAATGACTGAAACTATATAATACTAAATATATATCAAGTAAATGGCAAAGGAACACGATGTACTTTTCAATGTATTTTATTAATTATGTTAAATAAAATACAAAGGTTGTTGCAGAACCAAGATAAACACCCAAGTGTAATATCTAAAGAACCTTAAAATACAAGTGATCTAATTAACTTGGAAATACTCGAAAGAATTATCTTGGAGTATAAATCACAAGTTGCAATGCCAAAGTTTCAAGCAAATTTTGCAACTGGTGAGATGTCTTCTATTTATAGGCAAAGTCCATGATGACGTGGACTTGGCCGTACAAATTATGGTTGAGAGCATTTAAGGAATTGAAATTAATTCCTTAACATGCATAAATAAAGCATGTGTATGAAAGTCACTTTGATGTGACGTTTCTTCTTTATTCTCAACCTTTTTACTCAACCTTGTACTTTTCCAGACAATATGTTATTATCCGGGTAAATGTTGGTAAAGTCAAAAGGCTTCCTCATAATTAGTGTAAAGTATTGTAAATACTTTACACTGAAATGGCTTCAGTCTTCGATCAGGTAGAATCCTCTTCTCAGCTCCGCTACTGAGATGATTCTCTTTCTCCAGTCTTCAGTCTTTGACTTCAGATGAATGTTTCAGTTGGCTGATCTGAACAGAAGTGAAGCTCAGTGAATACTCTGAAAATGAAACGTTTCAGAATCCTGAACTAGTATTTTTTTACTGGTTTTCAACTATTTCCTGGACAAATTATACTTTGTCGTTTTCGACCTAACAAGTATCTTTAGATTAACCAACCATCAAAAAGAAATATCATGGATACTTCTTATGCAATTCAAATTAGTTCTCATACCATGTACCACGAGGAATATCGACACTAGTTTTATAAAAAGAGTACACTTTCCACCCCAAAGTTCATCAAAGATAGGGGCTACGAAACTCACCTTGATCGAGCAAATATAAGTTTAAGTCGGGCTACAAACGTCTAATGACCGTCAAATGTCCACAACCTATCAATATATGCATCACAATACAGGTAAATGTCAACACGCGAGCTCAAGCTACGAATTCTAACTTTGAGTGACTCCCGAGACCCAAATACGATACCAGGAAAACTAGGGAAACATGCAATTGAAAGCTTGACTCGACCCTAGGAACATGGACGCGAAACTAGGAAAATCAGGAAAATGAGAGAAGGAGGGGACCGTAGGCTACGCCACCCTTGGCGTAGCATACGCCGGGCAAGAATTGAACCACCTTAAGATACGCTGGACATCGGTGTACGTTACGCCAGGCCAAGACGAGTCACCGTACCATACGCCAGGTTTGACTTACGTCGGCTTGTATAAGGCATTTTTGGCGTGAGCTTTGGCGTAAGACAGAAGAGAGCGGCGTAAGAACTATAAATCAAGTTTAGAGAGTGGCGTAAGCTATGCCACAATTGGCGTAACTTACGCCGGTTCCTGAACAATTCGACCTGCAGCAGTACATGAGCCAAACACCCCCCAATTTCGATCCAAACTCCATTTGACTCCATTTTCAACCCAAAGAAGCTGCAAGACTCAATTTTTATCATAAACATACATAACCCACGACACAATCTTGATCTATAACACCAAACTTAGTCTAAATTCGGACATGGTTCAAATCAAAATCCAAGAAACCCAAAAATGACCAAAAATCCATTTTGACACCAAATCGACCAAGAACTCTTTCAGTCCGACCAAGAGACATGAAATGCAACTTATAAAGATGATCTTGAATTTTGAAATACTTACCAAATTTTCCACCAATGTGTTGAATTCGAAATTGAGCTAGAAGATGAGAAGGAAACCAATTGAGAACCCAAAACCTTGCTAGATGATGATGATTATGATAATAATACTGGGATCTACCACAAATTTGCTAATAACAATGATATGGATGCAAGAATTTTAGAGAGAGGGAGAGAGATATATATATGTGTGTTCTAGCAACTGGAGATAGGGATGAGAGAAAGATAGAATAAAGAGAGAAAGGGATGAGTGGAAATGAAAGGTGGGAGGGGAGTTTTGGTCTTCCATCACCCACCCACCACCCATACACTAACTGGTTACCATTCTACGGGTAACCCGACCAAACACGTAAATGTAAAAACATTATCAGTTATGTCACTTAACATAAAATCGCTCGATTTTTGTTAATTACATAAATTCTCAAAATATCGATATTCCTAATATTTTACAATTAATCACATAGTCAACGAAAGTCAAACAAAGTAAAAAAGTCAAATAAGTCAAATCTCACGGGTGTTATATATATAGTGTGATTTCAATGTATATTACAACAACATAAACTATTTTCACGAATTTTGTTTTTATATTTGACATCATTATAGGTTTGGTTTTTGTGTGGAACATAGGTTTTGATATCTATATAATTCCAAACAATAATACAAAAATTTTCTATAGGAATGAAAGTGCCAAACACACCCTTATTAAGTTAAGAGTGAATTTCATATTTGCCCTCATTAAAGCATACAGTTATCAAATATACCCATCTCACATTAAAAATACCAAATTTACCCAACCTAAATATTAAAATATCAAATATCCCCAAATCACTAATTTGATAACATTTATATATAAAAAAAAATCAATAATAGTTATTTTTTAATCATATAATGACTACAATACCCTTTTAAAAAGGTTAAAACTTCTGCTTATTTTTATTCTCATAACATAGTGATCAAATTACCAATATTCACGAATCAAAACTGTTATGGTAATACTCTCTTTTATTGTTTTGGTAATTATTTTGCTTTTTTTGCTTTTTTTTCATTGTTTAGATGATTGAGAAGTTTTGAAATTACCGATTACGTGGTCAGTGGCCTATTATGTTTTGTCACAAACATAATCTGCTAAGAACGTACAAGATAGTTAATTGAGTATTTTATAATGCATATTTAGTTTATAAAAGTTTGGTTGCAACCGTGTAGATTTCATGATCAGGGTAACAAGAACAAGAAGTGTTTTTTTAATCACATGAACCAACTTGTCGAGAAGTCCTTTTTGTTAAACACTCGTATTTGGCATTTCAATAGTTACACATTTTGAAATTCTTTGATATATGTAAAAAAGTTGCAGATTCATGATCGTTGTTTCAAGAGGGGTATTGTAGTCATTATATGATTAAAAAATAATTATCATTGATTATAAATGTTATCAAATTAGTGATTTGGGGATATTTGATATTTTAATATTTAAGTTGGGTAAATTTGATATTTTTTTTGTGAGATGAGTATATTTGATATTTGTATGCTTTGATGAGGGGAAATATGAAATTTACTTTATTTTGGGTGAAAATAAACAACATACTCATAATAAAGGGTCTAAATTAGAACTTCTATATTCCAAGATAATATATGCACTCTTGTATTTCGCAATTAATTACAGAGCGGCGTCCAGAAACCCGAGAGTGGAGTGTTGACCCGACCCGACTTGAGCGAGATCTGCGAAATTAGGGTTTTTGTAAATTAATCTAATTCAAATTGAAGGAAGGTTGGTCAGGTTAGCGTGTCATTTAATTAATTCAATTCCCCAATTATTTTCTTAAAATTAATTTATAAAAAAATTTTAAAAAAATGGTGATATTGATGATGATGATGATGATTGTGTGTGAGAAAGAGGTGTGTGTGTATTATTTGTGTGCAGGAGAGAGATTAATTAATTGGAGAGAAATAGAGAAAGGATTTGAGTGTCTCAATAAATTAATTAATTTAATTAATTAATTTATTGGTGGTTTTTGAGGAGATTATTTCTGTTATTATCATGTCTGAAAGAAAGCTTGTGGTAAGTTTCTTTCTTTTTCTCTTTTTTTTGATTAAATTTTGTTGCTTTATTCAAGAATATATAATATTATGTAATGATATATGTATGTATATTAGGTATTGGGGATTCCATGGGATGTAGATACACAAGGTTTGAAGGATTACATGAGGAAATTTGGTGAATTGGATGACTGTATTGTCATGAAGGTTTTTTTTTCTTCTATCTTTATCATTATATCATTTGGATGGATTGTATATTGTAATTGTAATATACGATATAAGTTTGGTTAGAGTTTGTAATACCGTTGCAGTGTGTTAGATATCGAGTATGTTCTACTTCTTACTTGCCTAAATGTGTGACTGACTTCTATCTGCAAAAATATGTTTACGTCGGTTTTTACTGTACTTTATTAGTTTCTACGCCTGTACGTGTACAGTTGCCAACTACAGTTTGCCGGCTTGCCTAATGTAAAATTTCTTGTCTGCCCCCATTGAGATTTCATTTAATGGTTTAGAAGCTATTGTTTGGATCAAATGGTTCGTGTAATTAATTCACACAATGATAAGGATACTTGTGTATTGATCTATGCTCGTCATTTCGTTGGAAAAGGTTTAAACTTTAAATCGTGTTTGTTCTTATGTTTCTTTTTCCTGGGTCAAAATGCGAGTAAAGCCTCTTAATCATGGATAGTGATGTACAATGTGGATGTTATCTTAGATCAGGTGGAACCACCTTCTTAAAGGTTTTGTTAGAATCTTCGATTGTATGTTATCCTCTCTTTAGATGGGTCACTGTCGGCCGACTTCTCCCGAAAATTAAGGTTTATATCTAATTAATTGTAAGTAGAAGTCAGGGAAATGTTAGTTGCTCAAACTGGTTTTTTCTTACTGATAATCTTTGGATGGATAAGTGAATGTATTTCTTTGACATGCTTATCGTTTTTGTATTTTCTTGTTCTATACATGCTTCAAAATTTGTTTAATTGTTGTTCTGCATTTTAAAATCTGTCCAAAGTCCAAACACTCCACTAGTCATGAATAGATGTTTAAGATAAAACAATTTGGCACATAATTCCAGGAACGCTCAAGCGGCCGATCTCGCGGTTTTGGATATGTGACCTTTACAGAGGTTGAAGATGCCAAGGTAAGTACAGACTTTTTATGGCTTGTGCTAAAGTTTCATTCGTGTCATTTAATTTATCTTATCATATGTAAAAGATCAACAGATCTTCATAATCCTAATAACAATACATCTCAATCCTTTTGATGATACTTATCTTCTTTTGTACGACTGTCTTACAGGCTGCACTGTTGGCAGAGCATTTCCTTGGGAATAGAGCGCTAGAAGTAAAAATAGCAACACCGAAGGTTTTTTTTCTACGGGCTTAAATTTCATTACACCTTTTTGACATGTGTTACAAACTTACAAAATCGTACTTTTAGAGTTTGATGGTATATTTCTAAAGAAAGTTGTTTTTTTTTCAGGAGGAAATGAGAGCACCATCGAAGAAAGTCACTAGAATTTTTGTTGCTAGAATTCCGCTTTCTGTTACAGAAGCTACATTTAGGAGGTAGGTTTCTTTAAGCGGTTAAAAAAATTTCAATACCCAACCTTGGACTCGAACATGTGACGTCAAATGTCTTGAGTGAACTTAAAACCAACAAAGGCTCAATATCTTTCTTTAACTGATATATCATGAGATGTTGTCTTATTTAAATTTTTGTAACTCTTCAATTTTTTAATGTCATTCCCGATCCATACTGATTTATGGTTGTACAACTTGTTTCTTTTCAGTCATTTTGAAAAGTTTGGTGAGATAACTGATTTGTATATGCCGAAGGTACATAATTAGATGCCACATGGTTATATTTTATTTTTAAAGTCTTTCTGTCAAACTTTACCTACTCCAGTCACTTCTTTTGTACAAATTTTGGATGTTTTAAGAACTCAGTTTGCAAGTTTTGCAGGATCCAACTACCAAGGGGCATCGTGGAATTGGGTTTGTTACTTTTGCAAGTGCCGGTATCTCATCCAAGTCTTGACCTTTTGTTTGTTTGTTTGTTTTTTCAAGACAAGTTTATGAGTAGATTTTGCTATTTTATGTTTGATAGATGTTCATGATTTTGAGAAACGGCATACATTACTTTAATCTTTCTCTACAGATTCCGTGGATGATCTAATGTCCGAGACCCATGAACTGGGGGGTTCAAACGTTGTTGTCGACCGAGCAACACCTAAGGCAATATTCGTCATTACTTGTATTGAATATGTCATCATTTATTCCTTTTCAATTCAAGCTTGGTATTCTGTTAATGATAGCAGCTTTCTTAAAATTTGAAGTTAAGTTTATGGAAAGCTTCAGCTCTTTACAGTTGCTTTTAACTGATTTTCATGTGATAATTACTATCAGGAAGATGATTTCCGACCGATTACCCGCATGCCTCCTACCCAGAGTGGTGGATATGGTGCATATAATGCATATGTTACAACTAGATATGCTGCATTGGGTGCTCCAACATCATACGATTATCCAGGCTCTGCTTACGGAAGTATGTTTACTTTTGGGTGCATACAAGTAATTTTTTTGTTTTTCTGCAACAACTTTAATTAATACCTTTTTTTGGTGCAAGCAGGAGGAGAATCAGCTCGGGGAATGGGAAAGAAAATTTTTGTTGGCAGGCTTCCTCAAGAAGCAAGTGTTGAAGACCTGCGCATATATTTTGGAAGGTTTGGACGTATCTTGGATGTGTATGTTCCTAAGGTAACTTAACTATTCATTTTATGGCTTCCCTGTATCTTGTAATTTTCATGCATACGGATGTATGTTATACCCATCAATAGTGTAATGTGTTTAATCATTACTGTAAATATGCACTTGATGTAGGATCCTAAGAGATCTGGTCACAGGGGGTTTGGTTTTGTGACCTTTGCTGAAGATGGAGTTGCAGATCGTGTTTCACGAAGGTCTCATGAGATTTGTGGACAACAGGTAAAACATTACTTAAGCTGTCATTAATTGGTGTAATAGTTTATTCACTCCTATATTATGACATAAACTACTGGCATAAAATTGTACCCCACCGTGCATCGATTTACCCTCTGAAATACCTATGCAATTAATCCAGTTTTTTTCTTTTTTATTTGTTCTTGATGCGTTACAGGTTGCAATAGATTCAGCTACGCCTGTTGATGATGGTGGTTCGAGTGGAGCCTCTTTTATGGACAATCCTGAACCACCAGCATATGCAGGTTATGGCCCAATGCGAGCTTATGGCAGGATGTATGGAAGCTTGGATTTCGATGATGTGAGTAGGGAGATGTCTTCGGATAATTTTATTTTTAAGCCAACTTTTTACGGTATAATGCACCTAAATATGAGTTTCTCCATCTGTCAAAGATCAACAAAGCTTTACATAATATGAAATGTCTTGGAATCTTTTAAACATTATCAATTGTAAGCGATGATGGTATATTATTATTGATATAAATATATACTAATCGAAGTTTTTATGTTGATGGATCTTTTGCAGTGGGGTTATGGTGGCATGAGTGGAAGTTTAGGACGCATAGGAGGAACTGGAGGCATGGGACGCATGGGAGGACCTAGTGGCATGGGACGCATGGGAGGACCTAGTGGCATGGGACGCATGGCAGGAACTGGTGGCATGGGACGCCTGGCAGGAACTGGTGGCATGGGACGCATGGGTGGAGACCTGGGACGCATGAGCGGCGACTTGGGACGTATGGATGGAGACCTGGGGCGCATGAGCGGCAACTTGGGTCGTATGAGCGGAGACTATGAACGCATGAGTGGTGACATGGGACGAAATGGAGGAAGTATGAGCAGCATAGGTGGAAGTGTAGGTGGAGGGAGAGCTTCACGAACAGATTTCAGGTATAGGCCGTATTAGAGGTTTGGATCTCTCAAAAGATCATTTTCAGTGCATGGATGTTGGTTAAAATGATGTATACTGTCGATTTCTGTATGTTGTTGAACATTACGGATGGAATGTATGCTTTTAAACTAGAATTATTGTTGTTTCAGAATTAGTATCCATGGCTAGAAAGTGGCTCAATAATAATAGTCCTTGTATCTTTACGTGGTTTCGAAGTAAAAACTAAAAACCGATAAGATGAAGATTGCCCACACTATAATGTTTGGTGGTACTTGAAATGATTATTGAGATTATGTTTAATTATCATTGATAATGGTCACGAGAATACCTACGGTAATTATAGGCCAATAAGGAATATTTCAAACTTGGTGACATTTTCTAAGCATGATTGGGGTTATAACTTTTAATACTTTTTTGATGTGAACTGCAATACAACAGAAAATGTATGAATCTTGATGCTCAAATATAGTTTACTTATATGTGAGATCAATTTGGATTTCCATTTCCATTCTAAAATTAAGTTATTCAGCCTAAGAAAGACAGGTAGAGTTGACCTGCAATTTTTTGTATATACACCAAAACTCCAAAAGTGTATTTTTAACATCAAAAATGATATGTAAACAGATAAACCTGCTTTAAGATAGATTCTTGCTTAAGAAAGTGATTTTTATTCATCAAGATGCTAATGTACCTAAAACCGCCGTGATAGACAGAGTATGGGCTATCATATTCATCCACACATTTCATAAAATTGCTTCAACCAAAGGGCTTGTAGAAAACCTACTTAATAATGGTAGTTATTGTGCCACGGTGACGGTGTCGGTTTTGTGGGGACTATAACACTAAACAAATTTAGGCTAGAAAGACACTCTTGAGCAAAATAGCAGATATCACTAAGTGCTCTCTGTTTACAACTGCTGCTGTGTTATGTACCTTGATACAATGATGGATATTGGACCTTACATATTTACCCCCCTCGCCTTATCTTGCAAAATTGTTGATCTAGGTTTAATCATACCTAAACAGAACTTGTTAAAGACTAGATGAAATCAGGCTTAAAACTATATCCACCTCGTATCAACTAATCGTCTCTAGAATTGTATATGCCGTCTGAAGCCAAATCAATTCCAACGGCAGATGCTTTCCCCCCAAATCAGTTTCCTTTTCAAAAGGTGCATGGACTGCAAACCTGTATTTACCAGTAGCGGAATTATATCACGGGCATAAACTTCTAACAAACTAAATAAAGATGCTTCTACCCTAAGAAGAGAATCAGAGATAATTTGGCTTTTGAGATGGTGCTAAATTATATACTTTTCAACTGCACTTCAAAAATATTCTATTGCAGATTCTGTACCCAATTCTCCATTTGTTATAATTGTTACTGAAAGGTGAATGGAACTTTTTCTTCAACAAATCCAAACATTATATTTCAAGTTGAAAGTTAAGCCGTTTGGCCTCTTAAGTATAAACTAGAAAGTGCATTTTCCTTTCTTAGAACGAATGGTGTTAATTGTGTGCATTTGAATCTATATCAAGGCATCAGCATTTAGTCTCCCTCCCCATTCTCCGTGGAATACCTCCCTAAAAGAACACACAGTTCAGAATTTAAGGTCATTATGTTCAAAATTTAACCTGGTCCCTATGAAAGAATATTTTAGTTTACTGAACACCTAACGAAAGAAGAAAAGGATGATAAAAAGGGGGAACCAAGTATTTAGAATGGAGAACAAGTGATGAGAGAAACCTGATTGATGGATGCTCAATTAGAGAACTAGGAGTCATGACAACGGAAGCAGCCAGTTAGAGAATCTGTGACATGTCTGCGTAAGTTTCTAAATTTGCGAGAAGTTCTGGGAGCAACACTTTCTGACATGTTCCTTCTCATTTCTTGGGCTTTCAGTTGTGCAGCTCTATGCTTGTTCAATATTTTATCCATAGATGCCGACTTCTTCTTTTCCAATTTCATCTGTTCAAACAGAGAAAAGTTTAAACCCGACAACCACAATACTTCTGATGCTTCCAGTGTATCTAGTTAGAAAACTTTCAGAAACTTATCATGATGATCGCACCTCAAGTTTCCGGATTGATGCCTCTGCTTTCGCATTCTGCAGGTTCTCCCAGGCAGTGATCCTAGCTTCCTCTTTCTGGAGCCTGAAAATTACAAGAGAACAAAACTGTCAATCTTTTCATATGTGTAACTACGGAGTATCCGTGTGTATCAATCTTTGATAAGAAGTGCTCTTTTGGACCCGACATGAGCCCCACTATTTCTTTTTTAGCACATGCCAAAAAGGGATTTCACTTTCCTCAAACCGAATATATTAGTTTACTTTCTAAGAGAGCCACTGCAGCCACCTTTGTAACTTTGAATTTGCAGATGGCTTATTTAAGGAAGGCGTTCAAATTTCATTAATTTTGAAACTGGAAACAAAGCGTTCGGCTAAAGATTTAGGTACTTAAGTCAAGATTCATATCCTTTAGATATAAATGGTCAAAATGAGCTACACACCGACTAAAGGAGTTAGAAGGATCATAGTAGGTGCATACTTTGACTGTTTCATAGCTCCTTCTGTGGCATTCCATGTCAAAGCTAATTCATTAGCCTCTGGTGATCCGTTATTCCTCATTCTCATCTTGTTTCTTTTTGATTGCTTTGTCATAGTGACTCTTTTGTCCACTTGAACATCCCTCACTTCCAATCTAGCAGAATGGTGGCTGCCAGGTGGAGGTATAGATGTAGGGGATGGTTCAGGGCTGCTCTCTGGGCTCATCTGGGTTGCCATATCTCTTCGTGAAACCACACGCGAAACACCATTTTCATCAACCTTCTCATCTGCAGACATTGATATTTCAGTCCCAACCAGCAATCAGATAGGAGAAGTAGATGATCCAAGTTTTGTATTAAACCAACGAATGTAAACGGGTGCAAGTCTTTTTGACTCAGATGCTATACGTGTGTCTTAAAGTATACATGTCCAAATCTCTTTCACAAATTAAACTTTTTGTGCATTACTTTATGTTGTCAATCAATATCAACTTAGGTTATATGATACTTGTGGTTATTTTAAAGAAAAAAACTATACTTAGGGCCAAATAGGTAGGAAAAAAAAGAGGAGATGACGACAATGTGACATTTTACGGACAGGGGTGCATTCGTGTATCATTTCTATAGAATAGCTTCTGCACAATTGTGTCGCCCTCTCATTGTTTGCGACATGTTTTGTCATAAGGTTTGTTTCCCAAAAATACCCCATACCGTGATACTTAATTGGCGGTAACATACAGTCTAAAGAAAGTAAAAAGATTATACCTTGAGAATCAGTATATGAAGACTCAATCAACAACTCAGACCATAGAGGCACATTACCAGATTGAACCATTCCATACTCACTATGACCAACATTCCTAACACCGCCTGCAGCATCACGAAAATGCAAACCTTCCGGTACTAAAACCCCCGTCGTAAGTGGTGACCCTGCAAGAAAATTTCTACTGCTCCCACCTTCAAGTGCAGGGACAGCAGGGGAATAATTTGAATAATAAGCAACACCAGGTGTCGTCCCACCCAACGGTCCACTTTTCGCCTTGGGCCGTCTTGGTGGAGCTAAAGTCTTGCAAACCCCAAAATTCGAGACAGGACTCGTTATCCACCTCTCGGCATCGTCCCATTTCGATGGCAGAGTCCTCCCACTGTTGAATGGCATCAATGCTGCAGCACTAATATGCCTTCTACTACTATTACTTAATGGTATTCTCTCTGAACACCAACCTTTTTGAAAAGCTAACACATTGTTGTTATTATCACCATAATCAGGTGTCCCGGGACTCGTATAGGCACCCGAATTACGAAAAGATGATGAAGTTTTGTTAGATGATCCTAACTGTGGTGAATAACAGACCTGCATTTTTGCATATTCTAGTTCCAATAATACTAATCTTTTCCTTTAAAACTATATATATCTAAATATATAGATTCACTACCTACAAAAACATGAAAACAAATATATGTAAATAAATACAAATGTAACAAACAATAATCATTAATTCATTTCCAATGTGGTCACCTATATTCTTGGACCAGCTTGTAAATACATATACTTACAATAACAATATCACATTCAATACAGCAAAAGATATACTAAAAAACAAATGTTTCTTTATAGCTAAAAAAAACCACACTAAAAATATGTTGTAAATACACAGTTTAACTGAAGTTTACTATAAATAGTAACAAAATAAACTTAGATTCAAAAATGTTTCATAAAAAAAAAAATTTAAAAAGAAAAACAAGTTATGATTATAAGTATTTTTACCTGAACCAAATGATGTTGACTAGTTGACTTTGTGTGTGTGTGTAATGTAGACAAGGAAACAGAAGAAGAAGAAGAAGAAGAAGTGAAAGTAGATATGGAGCAGTGAATGAGGTAATGTTGTTATTGGTCAATAAAATGATAAAATGAGATGAGATGAGGGGGTAATTATTCCCGGTTAAGTCTTCCACTCCGGTGGATCTAACCCTATTTTTTTCACCCCGGGCCGGAGGTCCCTTCCACCTCGGTGGATCTGGAAGCAGTCTCCCCACCTTTGTGTAGGGGTAAGGTCTGTCTACATCATACCTCCCTCATAGCCCGACTTATGTCGGGATTGAGTACCTTGTTGTTGTTGTTGTATATAATGTAGATAGATATATGTTTTTTGGGATGTTATATGTATAGATTGTATGTATTATGAGAGATAGGAGACAGGATCCATGTGACAATGGCCCTAAAGTACGGAGATATAGTTTCCCTTCCCACCGTCTATTTATTATTATTGTTTTACCATAACTCATTTAATGTTGTTATATATAGGCTATAGCCTTTGTATATATTCTTTTCTTGCTAGACTTTGGTTTAAAATTACGTGGTTAATGGACAGACTTTATACATATTAATATATTATGTGTTTTGTTGTTTTTAGTAAGCAGTTGTACTAAAAACTATGTTTTCGTGACCACCAATGTACAATGTCAAATGTGAAATGTTGTAATTTCCGGTCATCTTTTAGTTTCTTACAAGATGAATGAACATGACTAGCGCCAATTAGAGATGATTCTAGACTGGCTTGTTTTATTGTACAGCAGTATACATGAAAAAGGACCCGTTCGCATAATACTATCAAACTCGGGCCATGATCTAGCTGATCGGGGTAAGGCAACACAACAATGTGGGGATTTTCGACACAAAGGCTCTAGAATCACCAGACATATTTGGGCTACAATTAATCATAGCTCTGATACAAATTGTTAAGATCAATATCGACCTCAATACAAATGTCAAACAAATGTGGCTCAGGTTGTGTCTAGATTGTGTCAGTTGTTGTATTCCTAGACTTTTTGTAATCATGTTTGTACTTTGTTGACCCTGCTAATACTTTGCTAGCTTGGTCTTGTGCATATATAATATATAGTTTCTTGCCGTTCAAAAAAAATAAAAAAAATACAAACAAACTTTCATGTACACTGACTAGTTAACTAGACATCTTATCGAGGAACTCTCATGAAATATATAACCATCTACCTCCCTAACTAACAAAGTATTTGGCAATTCATATTTTAGTCTTGTACTTCGACCATTATGTGTGATATATGATCCTTTGACATCCACGCCCTTGCTGATCATCTTTATGTAGATTAGCATTAGTGTTCAAGTAAACGTATCAACCTTGAGGTAACCATCAATTTCTTGGCATCGTAAAACACTTTTGCAACAAAGTATTTCGATCCTATACGTTGCCTTAGGCTATATGAAATAATCTTTAATTGAGATAAAACAAAGATTTCAATTTCAATATGGGGAACCAAAACTGAAGTCAAGAACATAGAATATATATATATATACAAGTATAAAACCGTGTTGATTTGCATTCGGCCGGGACAAACTTAAATTTTAGTCTCATTTGATTCTAAATTAAAGCGATGGAACAACTTTTGTTTATGACACATGCACGTTTGTAACAAACAAAAATGGACTCTTTATATCCTTTCTTAAGTATAGAAAAAGGCTAGACAAACCTAAATTATTGCACCAATAATGATATATAATTGTCTTTGAAACTTTATGTTATATACACATGTATTTTTATTGATAGTTTGGATCTTAAACTGTTTGGTTTTCAAAATGTACGAAAATTTAATAAAATAGAATTTAATTTTTAATTTTGGTCATGATAGATTAATGTAGGAAATTCAAAGTTTTATTCTATCAAAATTCCTATACATTCTATAAACCGAACGACGAACATTGGTATTGATTGTAATGTGATTGTACTTGTAATGAAAAATGGGCATATGACTTGAGCACCACCCATATACTATGTCAGGAGATCGACATGGCATCATATTTGACAAAAATCAAATGGAAATTCTACACTGCTTAATTGATAACAACATTTGGAGTACATGACAAGTGATTGAAATTAAATCTACCTTTATTATACTTTTTAGTTTTTGATATTCGAAAGAAACAAACTGTTATTATAACTTGTAGGAAGAGACTACTGATAATTCGAACTATAATTAAATGGACATCGAATTAGCTCTAACGACATACACTCCATATTCACCAATTCGTATTAAAAAACATAAGCCAGAATGTTGTAATCTCAAGTATATTACAATTACATAAAAATAGCCGCTAATATTAAAATTATAAAATCGTATGTAACCCTTAATCCAAACATTTTATTATACTTAAACATATCAAATTACACTTCGAAGACTTGCACCTTTCACATTGTAAGCATAAGACAAAACTTGCATGCTTCAAGAAATGTGGCTCATCCCACATGGTCGTCTCGAGACCATCTTTGTGTAAACATTGATTAATTAAGTGATTCCTTTTTATATATTAATTTTATAATCGTACGATGTAGCGGTGATAACAGCTTAATTTATATATTAATTTTATAATCGTACGATGTAGCGGTGATATCAGCTTTTATAAAATTAGAAACTTTATAAGACTAGTATGAAAATCGAAATTGTTTGTGTATAGTAAGATATGGACTTTAAACCTCCACATTTATGCGTGACAGTTGACTAGTTGTCCTGTTTCAAGCATGTCGATCACTAATAGAACTTCGAGGATGTAAATTGTTTAGACTGCTTTTGTTGAACATGGTATGATATCATATATTCATATTTTTGTTGAATCAGTGTATATGTATACACACCTCCCATATTTAGTGTTGCTTTGTGAAGTCATTCTTAATGAAATTCTCTACATTCATATAAATGACATACTTTTCTATATTTTAAGGAAAGAAATTGAAAAGGTAGATCGATTGAAACCCCCTTGATCTCATGAACCGCATTGGTACTTGCGAAATCCTTATGATGAGTTCTTTTTGCATCAGTGATTAATTAGATTCCATTTTCAGACTTGTTTTTGGCAAGAATTAAACTTGAGTCTCTCAAAATTAAGTGGTCAACTCAGCTAAGTGAATTGGTTAAGGAAAAAAATTCTTAATTGTTTTTATGTTTTACATTGAGTGAAAAATAAAACAAAATTTTAATATATAATTATTATACTAACAAATGAAATGTCATTTTTCTTAAACCGCGGTAATGTTAATATCTAACAAGCACCTAACTAGTGATCACTAGAGATGTAAACGATCCAAATGAATTCGTGTTCATGTTTGTTTTACTTAATGATGACGTACCTAGCTTAAACACCGTTAATGCTAGTAGATAAGCAATAAAATCCACTAACACTAACCAACCTTAAGGTTGGAGCCTCTCCAATGGGTAGCTACAGCCAACCTCAAGGTTGGAGCCTCTCCAATGGGTAGCTACAACCAACCTCAAGGTTGGAGCCTCTCCAATGGATAGCTACATCCAACCTCAAGGTTGGAGCCTCTCCAATGGGTAGCTACAACCAACCTCAAGGTTGGAGCCTCTCCAATGGATAGCTACATCCAACCTCAAGGTTGGAGCCTCTCCAATGGGTAGCTACAGCCAACCTCAAGGTTGGAGCCTCTCCAATGGATAGCTACAGCCAACCTCAAGGTTGGAGCCTCTCCAATGGATAGCTACAGCCAACCTCAAGGTTGGAGCCTCTCCAATGCATGGCTACGGCCAACCTCAAGGCTGGAGCTTCTCCAAAGCATAGCTACAGCCAACAAACCGATTAAAGGCCGAGTAAAGCCACAGTGAGGACAACGACGTCTAACAAACCCTGCAACAACTTTGTCTCTTCCTCGCAAAAGACAAATGCTTACGGACAAGACGACACACCGAACCAACGTCTCTCTGCAAGATAAACGTCATGGTTAGGGACATCTCCTAACAGGGTAAACGTCATGACTGGGGACCAATACACTGACCTACCCTTGGCCTTACCTCTCATTGGCTTACTTCTAAGACCAATGAACAACACATACAAACACACAGTATACATTTGGTGGCGTGAGATTAACATCTTAATTTCACACCAGCTGGGAATCGCCAGCAGGTCAAAAACATCTCTCAAACCCCTTTTTCCATGCAAGATTAACCCCTAGACCTTAAGTGAGAATCCTTGCTTAAACAAGTGGCGCCATCCGCAATATCCAAGTAATCTTGTAACGAAAAACAAAAAACATGTCGGCGGAGGGACCAACGGAGCCCCCGGGTTCCAACTCTCCCCGAAATGAGTCATCTATAAATAGAAACTCATCCTTTATAACACCAACGGCTAGGCAGATGGAGCAGTTAGCACCATTGATGAGAGAATACCTCCGAAGAATGAATATGGATAGTGTGCGTACTCGCCTGACTTACTCAGATGACAGCGAATCCGTAGACGAAGAGATAGAAGCAGAAACACCCCCTCCAGGACACCACGCAAACAGAGCCGGAGCGAGGGTGCACTTTCGTGAGGCACCACGGAGACGCGTCAATGGTAATCCACAAAACCCACAACCGCAAGGTCCAAATCTACCACCTATGGCCGCGGAGCAAGTGCACAATCTGAGGCAAACGTACCACCCCACATATCATGGCTACGGCCAACCAAGGTGAGCTCTCCATGGATAGCTACAGCCAACCTCAAGGTTGGAGCCTCTCCAATGGATAGCTACAGCCAACCTCAAGGTTGGAGCCTCTCCAATGCATGGCTACGGCCAACCTCAAGGCTGGAGCTTCTCCAAAGCATAGCTACAGCCAACCTCAAGGTTGGAGCCTCTCCAATGGATAGCTACAGCCAACCTCAAGGTTGGAGCCTCTCCAATGCATGGCTACGGCCAACCTCAAGGCTGGAGCTTCTCCAAAGCATAGCTACAACCAACCTCAAGGTTGGAGCCTCTCCAATGCATGGCTACAGCCAACCAAGGTTGGAGCCTCTCCAATGGATAGCTACAGCCAACCTCAAGGTTGGAGCCTCTCCAATGCATGGCTACGGCCAACCTCAAGGCTGGAGCTTCTCCAAAGCATAGCTACAGCCAACAAACCGATTAAAGGCCGAGTAAAGCCACAGTGAGGACAACGACGTCTAACAAACCCTGCAACAACTTTGTCTCTTCCTCGCAAAAGACAAATGCTTACGGACAAGACGACACACCGAACCAACGTCTCTCTGCAAGATAAACGTCATGGTTAGGGACATCTCCTAACAGGGTAAACGTCATGACTGGGGACCAATACACTGACCTACCCTTGGCCTTACCTCTCATTGGCTTACTTCTAAGACCAATGAACAACACATACAAACACACAGTATACATTTGGTGGCGTGAGATTAACATCTTAATTTCACACCAGCTGGGAATCGCCAGCAGGTCAAAAACATCTCTCAAACCCCTTTTTCCATGCAAGATTAACCCCTAGACCTTAAGTGAGAATCCTTGCTTAAACAAGTGGCGCCATCCGCAATATCCAAGTAATCTTGTAACGAAAAACAAAAAACATGTCGGCGGAGGGACCAACGGAGCCCCCGGGTTCCAACTCTCCCCGAAATGAGTCATCTATAAACAGAAACTCATCCTTTATAACACCAACGGCTAGGCAGATGGAGCAGTTAGCACCATTGATGAGAGAATACCTCCGAAGAATGAATATGGATAGTGTGCGTACTCGCCTGACTTACTCAGATGACAGCGAATCCGTAGACGAAGAGATAGAAGCAGAAACACCCCCTCCAGGACACCACGCAAACAGAGCCGGAGCGAGGGTGCACTTTCGTGAGGCACCACGGAGACGCGTCAATGGTAATCCACAAAACCCACAACCGCAAGGTCCAAATCTACCACCTATGGCCGCGGAGCAAGTGCACAATCTGAGGCAAACGTACCACCCCACATATCATGGCTACGGCCAACCATATCCTCCACATAACGACCATTTCACTCCTCAAAGCCAATACTTTACGCCGCAGTCTACACATTGTGAGGTCCCAAATACGATGGTTAAACCCAGAAGTGTATAATACAACAAGTCTAATAATCACTAGAATGGACTAGTATTACTTAAATATAAATGCAAGTATATAAATAAAGTAATACACGACTTAAAGCAATAAACAAGTAAAGTGGAACATTATGTATTTTTCAAGGTGTATTTTATTTATGATGTTAAATAAAATACAAGGTTGTGCGGAATCAAGATAATACAAATAAGTATATGTATCCTAACAACCTATGAATTACAAATGATCTATATTTGTCAAATAACTCTTTTGGATCGAGATACTTAAAGTTGTGAAGTATCCCTGTTTAAGATCGAGAGTATTCAGACAAATTCACTCTAATGCTAAATGTATGCTTTAAAGTAATTTTCTCAAAGAAATGACTTTGTATTTATAGGCAACAAAATTCACCAGTGAATTTTGTGCCGTACAAATATGGTTGCATACATTTAATGAACCGACAAGAACATTAAATGCATTGGTTACGGTACAAGGATAAAGTCACATCAATATGACTTTATTCTTTTAACCAACCACCTTTACACACGTATAAACTTTGGTAAAGAACAAGTGGAGTGTTCTTTGGAAAGTGTGTAAAGGCAAAAGTCAATTCCTCGATATCAGTGTTCAGACTTGTAAGGTCTAGAACACTAACAATCCTCCAATGTACAGATCTGGTAAGACTTCCAGTGGACTCCGCCATTTGTCAGTCTTCTTTATTCTGACTTCAGTCTTTGACTTTAGTGAGAACGTCTTTAGTAGAGTAGATCTAGACTGGGGTGAAGTCCAGTAAGCTAATCTGGAGAATACTCCAGATTTCCTATACAAGTATTTGCTTACTGGTCTTCCATTATTTCTGGACAAATCTTCAGAGGGACTCCAGATTCCAAGTCTGGAGTAGGTCCAGTAGAACACGTTTCTGGATAGATCTTCAATAAGGCTCCAGTAGTCGAGTCTGGAGCGAGTCCAGTAAATCTGGACCTAACAAATTCCCCCTATTTGTTTAGAAATAATGCAAGTGTTTTCAAGCTTAAATCTATACAACTTTGTATGCTTGAAAAACACAAGTTTTGACTTAGTCTAAAAATCTAAGTTACTGGAAAACACTTTATAGATCATGAGTGTTTTCAGTTTCATCTTTTAAGTTCTAACTTAGACTAAATCTGATCATTTACTTTTATGAATCAAAAATTGCAACTAATATTACATACATCAACTGATAAATAGTCACAATTTTCATCAAACAATAAATTACAATAAGTAAATGATATAAGAGTCAGGCCCTTCTCTTCGATGTCTATCCTGGAGCATCTTCAGAAGCCTTTCTCTTTGGTGATGGAGAAAATGGTACTGATTCTGGCGATTTCATGCCTATTGCAACTTCCATCTGTTGCTTTCTTCTCCATACCTTCTTAACCCTCTTCAGAAATGCTTTAACTTTAGTCGACAAATCTGTCTTCCCCCTGAACGTTAAGGCAATCTCCTTCAGTTCAGTCCATCCAAACGCCTGGACTGAAGTACTCTTTCTTTCATCAGTAAAGTTACCTTCCCTGGTCAACTTTATTTCAAACTTTGACATACCTTCATGATTATCAGCAAGCTTAATCTCTGCACCAGTGATCCTTCTAGCATCAACCCTGAAATTCAACATTTCATTATACTTGTCTTTCCATTTGGCTGTCTGGATCATTGCTTCAGTTTCCTTTGACACTCTCTGTTGTTCTACAGCAGACTGGAGTTGTTGACGATTGATTTTCAGAGAAGTGTCCAGGGGAATGAATGTGCTCACATCTGCATCTTTAATTGCTTTGATCTGTTTGGCAGTAAGCTTAGGTAAGCCAGTCAATTTCTTCCTGTACTCTAACTCCAGAGCACCAGCATTTTTCCTTATATTCTTCTGGAGGTTCACCAGTTCCTCCTTTCTCTGCCTGATAAGTTCTGGTACACTAACACTATAAATTATTGAATCATAAATTTGTTCTTCTTCAGCATAAAAGGAGCGTACATGAACATCATTCAATGCATTCAGACATTGATGAACTCTAGGGTCTTCCTTCATCTTTTTGTACACATCAATGTTTATGCCCAACCTGCCAGCATTATAAGAATCCAGAGTCCCCATAGTTGCCATCTCCCTATGATGGGCCAGCAGTTCATCTTTTTGATTTCTCTTGAAGATTTCAATCATTATGCATTGTTGTTCCAGCTTCTTAGAGGTTTCATCATCAGCAGTGGGAAACTCTGATGAACCTTCAACAGTTTGTTCTTCTTCACCAGATACCATTTGTTCTTTTCCTTTAACAGACTTCAGAGTAGTTGGAATATCTGGGAAAGTTTCAAACTGGGGCTCACTGGCTTCAGTACCAGCAACTTCTTCAGTCAGCATAGTGGCTTCAGTGCCAAATGCTCTCTGTGCTAATCGTGCACTGGCATCAGTACCAGTCACTTGTTTTTCTTGCACAATGCTTTCAGTAGCAAAGGCCCTTTCAACAGCACTGGCAACAACTTCCTTCTTCTTTCTAATCAACCCTTCTTGGACACCAGACGACTTTTCCCCCTTGGAATGATCACCAGTTCTGGACTTGAGATCATTCCATAATTGTTCTAGCATGTGTCTGTCCAGTGCACCAAAAGTTCTTCCAGTTACTGGAGTTGTATCATTCACATTCTTTCTGAGTGTCTGCACTTCCTTTTTAACATTTTCAACTTCTTGAGGCAAGTGCTTTGGCAATTCTTTTTCTATCAACTTCTCCACTTGGGGTAACTGTAGAAACACGTGAATGACGTGTTCCCAGATCGTTTAACACGAGATCTACGATCATAGATAGGCGGAATCCGTCTATAATCGTCGTTAGGGTTTATTTGATGAACACGAAGATAACAACAACAAAATAGCTACGAATTTACTGATGAATAGGAGATAAAAACAAAGAATTCATTTATCATTAGTCGAATGATTACAAGAATAAATCCGTTTAAAATACATCTCAATGATTCCGGATTACAATCAATCGAGACGACTCTTGGTAATGAATTACATGGTGGTGGAATGGCGGGGCATAGATCTCTACCCCGATCCCTATGGACGACCTCTGTTGCAACTAAAATCCCCTCTCAAATCTGAAACCTAAGTCCTATATTTATAGGTACAAAATGGGCTGGGCTGTCAAATTCGTACAAAATGGGCTGGGCTGTACGAACTTATTAGTTCTTACGAACTTAAAGTTCGTAAGGCATATATGTACGAACTTATTAGTTCTTACGAACTTAAAGTTCGTAAGGCATATATGTACAGTTCTTACGAACTTAAAGTTCGTAAGGCATATATGTACGAACTTATTAGTTCTTACGAACTTAAAGTTCGTAAGGCATATATGTACGAACTTATTAGTTCTTACGAACTTAAAGTTCGTAAGGCATATATGTACGAATTATTAGTTCTTACGAACTTAATTTCGTAAGGCATATATGTACGAACTTAATTTCAGAAGGTGAATAATTTCTTACGAACTTAAAGTTCGTAAGGCATATATGTACAGTTCTTACGAACTTAATCTTCGTAAGGTAATATTTCTTACGAACTTAATTCGAGTACATATATCTTACGAACTTAACTTCGTAAGGATTATTCTTACGAACTTAAAGTTCGTAAGGCATAATAATTCTTACGAACTTAAAGTTCGTAAGGCATATATGTACAGTTCTTACGAACTTAAAGTTCGTAAGGCATATATGTACGAACTTATTTAGTTCTTACGAACTTAAAGTTCGTAAGGCATATATGTACAGTTCTTACGAACTTAAAGTTCGTAAGGCATATATGTACGAATTTCAGTTCTTACGAACTTAATCTTCAGAAGGTATATTTCTTACGAACTTAAAGTTCAGTAAGGATTATATCTTCTTACGAACTTAAAGTTTCGTAAGGCATATATGTACTTCTTACGAACTTAAAGTTCGTAAGGCATATATGTACAGTTCTTACGAACTTAAAGTTCGTAAGGCATATATGTACAGTTCTTACGAACTTAAAGTTCGTAAGGCATATATGTACGAATTTCTCGTTCTTACGAACTTAATTTCGTAAGGCATAATAATTTCTTACGAACTTAAAGTTCGTAAGGCATATATGTACGAACTTATTAGTTCTTACGAACTTAATTTCGTAAGGCATATAATTTCTTACGAACTTAAAGTTCGTAAGGCATATTGTACGAACTTATTAGTTCTTACGAACTTAATTTCGTAAGGCTTATATTTCTTACGAACTTAAAGTTCGTAAGGCATATATGTACAGTTCTTACGAACTTAAAGTTCGTAAGGCATATATGTACGAACTTATTAGTTCTTACGAACTTAAAGTTCGTAAGGCATATATGTACGAACTTATTAGTTCTTACGAACTTAAAGTTCGTAAGGCATATATGTACGAATTAGTAGTTCTTACGAACTTAATTTCGTAAGGCATATATAGTTCTTACGAACTTAAAGTTCGTAAGGCATATATGTACGAATTATTAGTTCTTACGAACTTAATTTCGAAGGCATAATAATTTCTTACGAACTTAAAGTTCGTAAGGCATATATGTACGAACTTATTAGTTCTTACGAACTTAAAGTTCGTAAGGCATATATGTACGAACTTATTAGTTCTTACGAACTTAAAGTTCGTAAGGCATATATTTACAGTTCTTACGAACTTAAAGTTCGTAAGGCATATATGTACGAACTTATTAGTTCTTACGAACTTATTAGTTCTTACGAACTTAAAGTTCGTAAGGCATATATGTACGAACTTATTAGTTCTTACGAACTTAAAGTTCGTAAGGCATATATGTACAGTTCTTACGAACTTATTCAGAAGGTATAATTTCTTACGAACTAGTTAAGTTCGTAACAACAATATCTTCGTAAAGGTTGATCACTAAGTTCGTAAGACAAAAGGCTTGTTATTACGAACTTAATCTTCAGAAGGTGAATAATCTTCTTACGAACTTAGTAAGTTCGTAAGGACCATTAATCTCTTACGAACTTAAAGTTTCGTAAGACCATTATATCAGCAAAGCTACTAACTTCGTAAGGCTATTAAATTCGTACGGTGAAAGTTCACAACGAAGATAGCTAAGTTCGTAAGCTAAATTCGTTAGTTGAAATCTGGGGCTCACTGGCATCAGTACCAGCAGCTTCTTCAGCCAGCATAGTGGCTTCAGTGCCAAATGCTCTCTGTGCTAATCATGCACTGGCATCAGTACCAGTCACTTGTTTTTGTTGCACAATGCTTTCAGTAGCAAAGGCCCTTTCAACAGCACTGGCAACAACTTCCTTCTTATTAGGTCGAAATCGACCAAGTATAATTTGTTCAGAAATAGCTTGAAGTTTAGTGAAGACGTTTTATCAGAATTCTGAGATGCCTCAGAATTCCTTCACTAAAGCTTCACTTCAGTTCAGATCAAGACAAATCTGAAGCATTCATTCTGAAGTCAAAGACTGAAGTATGAAGAAGAGAATCACCTCAGAAGCGAGCAATCAGAGTGATTCTACCAGATCGAAGACTGAAGCATCTCAGTGTTAAAGTATTTACAACACTTTACACTGATTACGAGGAAGACTTTTACTTTACACCTTTATCCAGTTAATAGAATTATCTATTAATAAAAGGTACAAAGTATAGGCTAGGAACCTAGTACTATAAGTCACATCAAGTGACTTATATACTCTTCCTTGTGCAGCATGTAAGGAATTATGGCTTAATTCCTTAAATGCTCACAACCACATTTGTACGACATTGTCCATGTCATCATGAACTTTGTCTATAAATACAAAGTCTTCTCACAACTTGCAAAAGGCTTGAAACTTTGCATTGCAACTTGTGAGATATACTCTAAGTAAACTTACGAGTATTTCCAAGTCAATTAGATCACTTGTATTTCGGGATTGTTTAGATATTTACACTTGGGTGTTTATCTTTGTTCCGCAACAATCCTTGTATTTGTTTATACATCAATAAATCAAATACATTAGAAAACAACGTGTCTCAATGCTACATACTTGATCATATTTATATATATCTTTATATAGTTTCTGCCATTTGTTCTTGCATTAATTCATATTGTCAATTGTTTCTTGTTATCCACATCTGGATCGTAAACTAAACTTGTCCATCAAGATTAGTTGTACTTGCCAGTCGGGTTAGTTAATCATCTATATATAGTTCGGGACTCACAATTGGTATCAGAGCAGCAAGGTTGAATCTTATCAATTCATAAACCTTTGATCTGCATAGATGGCTGACTTTGAACAAGAACGACCTGACCCTAATAATGCTACCCCACCCCCTATCATCAACAACAATATACCCTCACACAATGTTCACGTACACTTTCCAACTAATCCTGTTCCCAAGTTTGATGGGAACAGTGAAAACTTTCAAACGTGGAAAGCGTGCTTGCTTAAGTATATTGCTGGTGTTGAGAGACATTTACCAGACATTTTAAAAGATGGACCCTTTGTCCCTATGAATGCGTCAACTGTCGTCAGAAATGCCGATGGGACTCCTAGGCAGTCACCTAAGGAGAAGGATCATTGGTCAGAGGAAGATCATAGACTTGTTGACTTGGATACCAAGTTACAAAATATGATCTTATACGCAGTTCCAGAAACCCTTATGCCCACTCTTGTTTTACTCGAAAATTCTAAATTAATGTGGGCGGAACTACTGACACAGTTTGAAGGCACTAATGAGACAATTGTCACAAGAAAAGTTGCCTTAAACAAAAGATATGAGTCTTTCTTTGCTATTCCTGGGGAGTCCTTAACCCAAACTTATATCAGATTCACAAATCTGGTAAACCAACTGAAAGCCCTGGGAGTAACTAAAGACAAAGAAATTTTGTTAGAAAAATTTTGTGACATTTTACCTTCAAAATGGGAAAATCTAATCTTGGTCTTGAGACAAGGCAAAACATTACACAGTCATACTCTTGCTTCCCTTTATGGAGCATTTAGGTATACTGAAGAGAACAAAGCTGAACGAGCTTTGGCTGAGCAGGATGCCAAGAACCATGTTTCGACAAGTTCTGGTACGATTCAGTATTCTGAACCACAAAGCACTGCTCTACTATCTTCTGAGAATGACATTTTTGATTCAATGAAGAAGATGGTTTCTCAAATGTTAAAAACCGGTGTTTCTGCTAATGTCACTCATGATTGTGATGAAGATGACAATGATGATCTGGTTGCCATGCTGGCTAAAACGTTCAATCGTTTTAAGGCCAAATCAAATCGATCTGGCAAACCCTTTGCTTCCAGCGCTTCTATTGATAAGTCCAATCTTGAATGCTTTAAATGCGGCAAGAAAGGACACTTCATGAAGGAATGCAGATCTAGTCAACCTTCATCATCACAATCTGCTCCTAACCATTCTATTTTTCAGAAGTCTGATGACAGCTATAAGGCTAAATACAAGAAGTTGAAGGCTCATATGGCTCTTTTGGCACAAGACAACTCGAGCAACAGTTGCATGATTGCCAAGACTGAAAAGTGGGAAGACTCCGATGATTCATCTGATGATGAGGAGGAAGTTAGGGATATGTGTTTCATGGCACAAGAAGACCAAGGTCATTTGGTCAAAACTGATGTTGAATCTGGCCGCTGGGTGGACATAGTGATGAAAAAGGTCAGTAATTTTGGATATGAAGAAGATGAGGAACACAAACTGGACCTTTTGGTTCTTTTAGAGGCTGACATCTCATTTGTTGAGACTGTGCGTTCAGAAAGCCTAAAAATGTTTGAAAACAATACTTCTGAACTGAACGCCAGTCAGGCCAGACTAAAGGAACTGAAAGATGTTCATCTGGCCCTAAAAAGTTATCAATCTATGGTTGCCACTTTAGAGTTGGAAAAGGAAGAACTAAAAACCATCCTTGAAAAAGAACAGAAAATAATCAAATCTTGGATGAGTGCACCAAAACCAGATGCTGCAATTAAAAAACACTTTTGCAAATCAAAAAACAGCATATGAATCTGGTGATCTTCACATGGCATCTATAATCACTGATTTAGATGCACTTCCAAAAGAAATGAAACCGGAAATTACTTTCCTAAAGTTGGCAAACAAAAAATTGTGACTAATAAGGTCAAGGAACAATCTGAGGGAAACTCTGAAACAGCTCAGACAACTGTTTCAGAAAAGAAGGCTAAAAACAAAAAGCCATCTCCTCAGACTTCATCTAAGGTTCCAAAAGGACTAAAGAAGAAGAAAACCATCTCCCCCACTGAGCCTTCTACCTCAGATTCTGGTAAGGCTCAGGTGTCCAATGAAGAATCTATGTTGTTAAGGTTAGAAAGTCAATTTCAACTATTGGCTAGACAAGTGCAGAGTTGTAATGCACGTTTAAAAAAATGTTGAAACCACTCCTCTTCAACCTAAACAAAATGCAAAACCTTTTTCTAAGCAAATCAAGCAAAAATCTGAGAAGAAAAAGGTTGAGTACTCCATCAAACCAACAACTTTTGTGTCAACTGAGATAATGACTGAAATCCCATTTGACCCATCTGTTCCTCACAAACCAAAGAAATCTGAGACTGCTAAGGGAGAGTCTAGTGAACCCATCCATAGATGGGTTCCCAAAAAGAACTAATCTTTGTGTGTGTGCAGGGAGACCGAAAGAAGAACATATGGTTTCTGGACAGTGCTGCTGGCCGAACCATGACTGGTTATCAAACCCTGCTGGAGGAATATAGGGTGCAAGAGGGGCCCTCAATCGTTTTTGGAAATGATGGAAATGGAAAAACTGAGGGATATGGTGTTGTGAATAATGGTCAAGTCAAATTCACACGAGTTGCATATGTGAATGGTTTGAAATATAACCTGATCAGTGTCAGTCAACTTTGTGATGATGGCTTCAAGGTTCTATTTGATATTTCACAAGGCACCATATTCAACAGAGATGGAAAGGTAGTACTGGTTGCACCAAGGAAGGGAAACATTTATGTCATTGATATGAATCCATCTATCTCTGAACAATGTTTCTACACAAAGGCTGATGAAGACACAAACTGGTTGTGGCACAAGAGATTATCCCATCTGAACTTCAAGAACATTAATAAGTTGTCAAGAAAACAACTTGTTGATGGAATACCCTCTATGTCTTTCAACAAAGACAAGCCATGTCCAGGTTGTGAAATGGGCAAGCAGAAAAGAGCTTCATTCAAAACTAAGCAAAGCTTCAGTATAACTGAACCTCTTCACTTGCTTCACATGGACCTTTTTGGACCAGTGAACGTTCAGACCAGAGCAGGAAAGAAGTACACCCTTGTCATCGTAGATGAATATTCAAGATATTGCTGGGTGATTTTCCTCAAGTCCAAAAGTGAAGCTGCTGCTGAAATCATTGCTCTCATCAAACAAATTGAGCTCAAATACAAGCGAAAAGTTTGTCAGCTCAGAAGTGACAATGGCACTGAATTCAGAAATGCCATTCTGGAGGTCCTTCTGCACTGAAACTGGCATATCTCAGAACTTCTCCTCAGCACACACACCAGAGCAGAATGGTGTTGTAGAAAGAAAGAATCGTACGCTGATTGAAGCTGCTAGAAGTATGCTAAATGAATCTGGTCTTCCCAAGAATTTCTGGGCTGAAGCTGTTGCAACTGCTTGCTACACTCAGAACAGATCTATCTATGTCAAGAGACATAAGAAGACCTCCTATGAAGTACTCAGAAACAGAAAGCCTAATATTGGATACTTCCATGTATTTGGGTGTCCAGTATACATTCTGAAAAACTCTAATCAGCTTGGAAAATTCGATGCTAAAGCTGATGAAGGGTACTTCCTAGGATATTCATCAATTCGCAAAGCCTTTAGAGTCTTTAACAAGAGACTTGAAAAGGTTGATGAGTCAATTCATGTTACCTTTGATGAATCCAATTCTGCAATCTTTAAAGATTCCATCCTGTCTGCCACCCTCAGAAAGTCCAATCAGTTTTGGTGACTCTGATCCCACTGCAGAATCTGATCAGTCACCTGAACATGTTTCTGAACATCTCCGTTCAGAACCAGAAAGAAACAAGCAAAGCAACATTCCATTCTATCCTCCGGTTAGTTTCAAACTACCTTCTGAACTAACTATTGGATCAGATGTATATGCTGCTACTCCAATGATATCAGACTCCACTGAGCAACCTCAATCTGAAGAATTTCATGATGCAAGTCATGATCTGCAAGAGGAAGAAGAAGCTGAAAATGTATTTTCTGAAGCTCCTCCTGAAGTTACTCAGAGAAGTTCTTGCACTGATATCATTTCTCATCCTGGTCAATACTCTAAATGGACAAAAGCACATCCAATCGAGCAAATTATTGGAGAGTCCAGTAGAGGGGTTCAGACCAGAAGAGCCACAAGCGATCAATGCTTATTCGTCAGCTTCTTATCTCTTATTGAACCCAAGAAGATTGACGAGGCTATGAATGACCCAAGCTGGGTTGAGGCCATGCAAGATGAGCTCAACCAGTTCAGAAGAAACGATGTATGGGAACTCGTTCCTTGTCCCAGTAACCTGAAGAAGGAACCAATTGGGACAAGATGGGTCTTCAGAAACAAGATGGACGAAGATGGTCACGTCATTAGAAACAAAGCTAGACTTGTTGCAAAGGGATATGCACAAGAAGAGGGAATAGATTTTGATGAAACTTTTGCACCAGTTGCTAGACTTGAAGCTATTAGAATTTTCTTAGCTTTTGCAGCTCATCATCAATTTAAAGTCTATCAATGGATGTCAAAAGTGCATTTCTGAATGGCGATCTAGAAGAAGTTGTGTATGTGCATCAACCACCAGGGTTCATCAATGAAGAAAAACCACATTGGGTGTACAGACTGAACAAAGCCTTATATGGTCTGAGACAAGCACCCAGAGCCTGGTATGATACTCTTACTAAACATCTTCTTAAAAATGGTTTTAAACGAGGGGCTATTGATAAAACTTTATTCATACTGCATGATAAAAGTGATATCCTTTTAGTACAAGTTTATGTTGATGATATTGTGTTTGGTTCTACTAATGAAAAGATGTGTGAAAAATTTTCAAAAATCATGTCTTCTGAGTATGAAATGAGTATGATGGGAGAACCGACATATTTTCTGGGACTTCAAGTAAAACAAAATGAAGATGGTATTTTCATAAATCAAGAAAAATATGTCAGAGATTTACTAAAGAAATATCAATTTGATTCTGTCTCATCAAAAGATACTCCAATTTCTGCTCCATTAACTCTGGATTCTGATCCACATGGAAAACCAGTGGACCATACAAAATATCGTGGTATGGTTGGTTCACTGAAGTATTTAACTGCAAGTAGACCAGACATAATGTTTGCAACATGCCTTTGTGCTAGATTTCAGTCTGATCCCAGAGAAGCACATGCAAATGCTGTTAAAAGGATCTTCAGATACCTTAAGGGTGTCCCCAGATTGGGTCTTTGGTATCCCAAAGGCTCAGTCTAGATCTAATGGGTTATTCAGATTCTGATCATGCAGGTTGCAAGATAGACAGGAAAAGTACCACTGGTGGGTGTCATTTCCTTGGTGGCAAATTAGTAAGCTGGACCAGTAAGAAGCAGACTGCAGTATCACTATCCACTGCAGCTGAAGCTGTACAGCAAGTTGTTGTGCTAGATATCTAGGTAAAGAGCTACTGACGGGGCACGGAGAGTAAGAAGGAGAGTTAATACAGGATAGAGGTATAAAGAAAGAGAAGCCGTGCCTTAGGAGGCTTTGAGGAGGCCCAATACAGTGTGCCTATCGGGATCTGGCCTCTTCGGTGGAAACCTCGATCCCTTCCTGTGATCCGATGGTGTGGGTGCGGTGCTACCATTTCCCGTGGCCCCTGATGGTATGTGTATGTCCCCAGTTCTCTTTTTTACGTGTGCCGCTTGGACGCGTCCGTGGCACGGAAAGCCAGTCAGCGTTTGTAAGTCTCACCATGGGAAAGATGAGCTTTACGTGGTGATGCTGGCCAGGTGCCTTCACAGCAAGCACAGGCATCAGTGTTCACTTCCCCCGAGAGGGTTAGCCATTTGCGGCGGCCCAGTGGGCTTTTTGGCCGGAGTTCTATACTGCGTGCATCTCTCCGCACTCACATGTCGGCGTTGGCGTGCTACGCGGGGTGTGTGGAGCGCAGCGTTCTCCACCCCACGTTGATGTGGCAGACTCGGGGTGTAGTCAGGCAGAGGAGTAGGCTTGAGTATCAAGCGAAGAACTAGGCTGCCTTGTCAGTCTTCCCAAACGGAGAAGTGAAGTGTAGGTAAAAGAGAGAGGGAGAACTGTAATAGAAGTAAGGCAGATACGCTTTTGTATGCTGACTGTCCGCCTGCATCGTGTGGGCCCCGTCGGTCGGCCTGATTCGGCACAACAGGAGAGTTCGCTCTTCAAGAGCAGGTGGTAGACGCGTCTGCCAAAAACGGCCCGCCTGCAACTGAGAGACAGGCCAGGAGCGCATGACCGACTCTCTGCTGTCCTGTCCACCGCCCCCCGGGGCCGTTCCACCGTAGTCCACGCGTGGGGGGCTCGCGTTGGGGCGGGGTTTTCCCCCCGCTCTAGGTTTGATGGTCGTTGGGGGCCGACTGGGAATCAGCCGCTCGTCTACATGCGTGTTAGTCTCCAGCCCTGTTGGGGGCTCTTTCCGAGATCCATCCGCTGTGCGGCCGAATGGAGTGTGGATGAAGAAGCTGCTGGGAATTCCCCTTCCCATCTTTCTACTCCCTTGCGGCGATGGACGTGCGTCTCTGGGGGCTGAGTCATCTCGGGTCTGGAACGAGAGATGGGATAGTTTAGCGTCGGAAGGCCCCTGGCAGTTTGCCATTGCCACGTGGTTGCCCTGGGGGGCTGGATAACCGGACTTAACTGGTCTGTGGCTTAGACAGCTGTGCGAACTCTCGTGTGGCCGCGATTTGGGCGGGTGACCTGCTGGGCTGTTCTGGTTCTGAATCTGTTGTCTCGGTGGCTGTCGCGCGTTGTGCAGTAGTGTTCCCCTGCTGGTGTTTCTTCGGCCTCACTCTCTATTTTTCCTTTTTACTCTTTCCTATTCTCCCCCTCCCAAACTTGTGTGCAAGGGCGCACGCTGCTGGTCTTAGAGTGGTGCGACTCGGCCGCTGCTGGGCCGTTGGAGGGTCGGGATAGAGTGTTCCGGTAGGGGGGCTGTCCAAGTCTGCCAGGCGCTGGTTAGAACCTTGCGTATTTCATGGAAGTCAAAAAGAGCGAAGTAAGCTGGACTAGTAAGAAGTAGACTGCAGTATCACTATCCACTGCAGAAGCTGAGTACATCTCTGCAGCGAGTTGTTGTGCTCAGATTCTATGGATGAAGAACCAGCTGACTGATTATGGTGTTACTTACACAAAGACTCCAATCTTTTGTGATAACCAGTGCCATTGCCATATCTCACAATCCTGTAATGCACTCGAAAACCAAGCACATCGATCTCAGGTATCATTTCATTCGTGATCATATTCTGAAAGGAGATATTGAATTGCCCTTTATTCCCACTGATAAGCAACTCGCTGATGTTTTTCACAAAACCCTTAGATGTCAAAACCTTTAAACATCTAGTCAGTGAGTTGGGTATGTTAAATCCTTAGACTGGTAATCTTGTTATGAACGCCTATGTGACATTGATCTGGTTCACCAGTCTGAGCGATCCATGTAATTTTTGCTCGCCTAGCTATCGAACGCCTTTGTGATACTATCTTGGCACTTATTAATTCATGGATCATCACTTCAGGGGGAATGTTAAATATTTCAATAACCTTCTTTCTGAGGGGGAACCTTTGCTCAGAAAAATGTATTTAACTGAAGCACTTCAGAATATCAAAATATTTCAGTTGAATTTTAATGACTGAGATGGTTCAGATTTTCTGAAACTGACCATGCTCAGAATTTGTTTTGTCATCACTGAAATACAAAAATCTTTTCAAGATATTTTTGATACTTGGCCAATTGTGTGAACACGTGGCATACTGCATACTAGGCCTTTAACCTAGCATTGGTCATGCTTATGTATCACACAAGTGGCGCCGTAAAAAGAGAAGAAAATGAGTAAGAAAAGTGTACAGGGTGGGGTCCCCAAAGGTCGCGGCAGGAAAGGCGGACGGGACCCAGAAAATTGGTGGAAAGTGGGAAAAAGAAAAAAAAGCCGTGGGGGGCCATCGCGGAAATACAATTGCCCGAGTCAGTCGGTCAGGGACTGCGGGTCAGGGTGACTCTCTAATCATCAATATCTCGCGTATACTCTTAAATTCAGAAGAGTCATAGTCAGCTTTTCATTTTTCACTTTCACTTTCACTTTCAAATCTCAAAATGGCTAAATCATCTTCTTCCTCACATAAATCACTCATTAACTTTGAATATATTCCTTCGAGTGATGTGAAAACATCTGCCACATGGCCAAAGGATTTCACTCCATCACAAATTCGTTTTAACATGAGCAACTTTTTGGCTCAATTAAATGTGAAATCCGAAACGCTAATGGGAAGGATCAATAAGTTCTGGGAAGAATCCCCCTTCCATTATGCGTTGACCGCAAATCCTCAAGCAATGTATCACTTATACTTGCTTGAATTCTGGTACACTGCTGTGGTGAGTAAGGATGAAAAATCCATCTCCTTCACTCTCAATGAAGGCACCAAGAAGTGTGTCATCACTCTAGAGGGGTTCAGAACTTCCCTTCATCTGAACTACCTCAAACCTCCCCAGGTGTTTGAGAAAAGACTCAAAGGAGTCAATTTTAGGGAGGTTCTTGTCGCCACCGGTCATGGTGATATGGAGGATGATAATGGAAATTTGAAGACCTCTGGGCATATTTTCATGTCTGGATTCGGTATTTGCTGGAGGTTCTTCTGGACTCAAATAGTTGAAAGTCTTGGTGGCAACCATGGAGGGTTGGACCAACTTTCTTTACCTCAAGTAGAGATGGGGTATATATATGGAATGGGATGCAAGTGGACTTTACTGAGATTCTCTTCGCTCAGTTGATCACAAAGTTAAAGGGGAAGAGAAGTCTACACGTTGCATTCCCAAGATTTCTGAGCTTATGCTTCAAAGATATACTTGGAGAGGCTTATGATGAAGCTGGACCAGAAGCTTCTGTACCAGAATATAGCAGGGATTTCTCGAAGGCAACAATTACTGGAGATGAACCAGAACTCTCCTCTGCTATGATTCAGGTATTTTAAAACTGTCTCAGCCACACTAGCTGGTTCAGAAAGGTTACTAAGTGGGCCACAAAAGAATGTGGGACCCGTTAGTGTACCTACGGTTGAAATCATTAAATCTGGTGACGATGCAACTGCTTCTGCAGCTGTTGAACCAGAATCTGGTGAGGGTACTAGTGACCCAAACCAGGGCATATCTGACCAGATCGCAAAAGTGAATGCTTTCTGGGATGACGATGAGCCACTTCAGGAGAATCTTGATTCTCTTGCTGAATTTGAGTTTGACGAGGGCTTATTGGAGGCGAATCAATCTGATTCTGAGCCAGCCCCCATCCTCGCAGACGCCCCTCCTCCCCAGAAATCCAACCAGATAACGAGCCTTATGTTCCACCACCACCATCTCACCAAAATCCTATCTTCCCACCTGGCACCACACCCGCATATGTAACCGATCCTTCTTTCACTCCTTCACTTCAATTTCTACACCCACAAATTCACCATGTACCACCACCAATAAATTATGATGCCCCTTTAGAAAAGGATCTAGATTCTGAGACTGAATCTGAGAGTCCTACAGATGTTCAAATGAACAAAGTTTTAAGGGCTGGGTAGTTTACCCTTTGTGGCTCCTGCTTCTGCACAACCCCCACCTCCTTTCAATATAGAAGCACAGTTAGAGAGAAACCAAACCGAAGTCCAAGGCCTTATTCGTAGGGTGGAGGACTTAACCAGTTCTCTAACTGCCAACACTAGCTCATTGGCTGACATGAAAGGTGCTCAGATGTTCCTCGGAACTGAGCTGACCAAAGTTGCAGGGAATGAAGGGCTAGTTGTTGGGAAATTGAATGAGTTGGTGATGACATGCAATAAGGTGAGCTCTGCAATCAGAGAAGCCTTCAGATTGACTAAAAGAGATGTTCAAGCTTCAGTTGTTGCGAACTTGACATCTGGGGTTGAATTGTTAAAACAAGAGGTCATGGCTGTTGGTAATGAAGTACATGAGCTGGTTCAGAAGCCAAGCATTAATGAAAAAGAACTTGGGGCTTCTGTCAGTGCAAGTATAGTGGAAGATCTGAAGTCTGAGCTATCTCAGAATATTGCTGCTCAGATTTCAGAGTCTGTCTATCAGAAAGTTGGTGAAGAAGTTAGGTTGATGATTGCTGAACTGACCAAGAATACAAATGATAAAGTGGAAAGAGCTGTTAATGAAGTAAAAAGCTCAGTTTCTATACTTGAAGGTGCAGTTCAGAATCAGTCTAAGCAATTGGAAGAAATCTTAACTCTTCTGAAGAAAGAACCTGTCACTGCTCCTCCTCCCCCTGCATCCTTCACTGATGAAGATCGAAAGATGCTTAAAGACTTGAAAGATCAAGAAGCACTGAACCTTAGTTCTTCATTTAGACTAAAGTCTCAGTTTGCTACAATGGCTAAGGGCATATGTGAGTGTCTAGAGCAGCAAAGTTGGGAACCACTGAAGGCACTTAAAACTACTATTGATCTATATGCAAGATTGCCTTCAGAGATTCCCAAAGGGGGAAGTGGTGTGCCTATTGGTTTGATGGCAAGTACTCAAGAGATGATTCAAGCAACCAAGAAGCAAACTGAGGTGCCATCTGAAAGTGCCTCAGTTCAGGGGGAACAAGTTCAGACTTCTGGTGTTGAAAAGAAAGATAAAGGAAAAGGCAAGGCCAAGGAAGCAGAGGAACCAAAGAAGGTTGTTAAGGGTACTGGACTGGTTGTTGGAGAAAATGTTGATGAACAAGGTTATCCACTCCACGATCCTAATGCTGATAGCAAGAAGTTAGAGACTTTGCAGAAGCAAGTCTCTAACCAATTCATAATGTGGAGTGAAAACAAGGAAAGGGAAAGGGTTCAGCACCAAAGCATGGGAACCCTAGATCATATTGATGCTGCATCTCTGGGTCTATCACTTGAACGATTTCAGAAAATCAAACATGACCCAAGAGTGCAGAAGGCTGTGAAAGATATGTTGGATTACGAGTATGGGGTGAACTACTCTCCTCTAGAACAAAAGCTGGACCATCTCACCTTCAAAATGTCCATCCAAGACTTAGTGAAAAACAGAGAAATGGAAATGGCCAGAAAGAAGAAGGAGATTCTGGCTGGAGTTCAGAATGTAGAGAGGGAGTTGTTCAGGCCACCAACAAAGCCCAGAACTGGAACAAGGACTGGAAAAAAAGATTCTCGTGATGTTGTCCACACTTCAATCAAACCAATTTCTGATGATGCTGCTGAGATCCAAAGAAAACATGAAAAGGATCAGTATGATCATTATATGAATCATCGATCGCATCCAGCCAAAATTGTTGATATGGTAGTTGCTAAGGCTGATGGATTGAAGTTGTTCGATTTGGTTGTGAAAAGAGAAGGAAGGGCTACTGAAGAATATACTCAGGTTTCAGTTCATGAATTTGGCATATCTGAGCACAGGGAGATGATCCAAGTTCTTAAAGGAAAGCCTAAGTCTGCCTTGACTGGTGCATGGTTAGCAAGAATTCAGCAAAAGATGCAAGCCAAGGTAGAAATTGAAGCAAGGCTATTTGGCAAAAGGGATCAGTCTCCACTGAAGAGAAAACCTACTGAGGCACCTTCTGGTTCAAGGCCTGCCAAGAAGTAGTTTTCTATTCAGAATTATCATGTACTTGTAAATATTTACATTTGTAACTTTCATTTCAGTGTGTAATATATAAGTTGCAAATGACAAATAAGTAGATGATAAGTTTAAGTTAGAAAAACACAAGTAAAATTCTGAGACATCAATGATCTATAAGATGTACTTAAGAAATTTTTACAACTTAAACAAAAACTTGCATTTCAGACTTACAAACATGTATAGATAGAAGTCTGAGATGCATGCACTATTTCAGAACAAATAGGGGGAATTTGTTAGGTCGAAATCGACCAAGTATAATTTGTTCAGAAATAGCTTGAAGTTTAGTGAAGACGTTTGTACAGAATTCTGAGGTGTCTCAGAATTCCTTCACTAAAGCTTCACTTCAGTTCAGATCAAGACAATCTGAAGCATTCATTCTGAAGTCAAAGACTGAAGTATGAAGAAGAGAATCATCTCAGAAGCGAGCATCAGAGTGATTCTACCAGATCGAAGACTGAAGCATCTCAGTGTAAAGTATTTACAACACTTTACACTGATTACGAGGAAGACTTTTACTTTACACCTTTATCCAGTTAATAGGAATTATCTATTAATAAAAGGTACAAAGTATAGGTTAGGAACCTAGTACTATAGGTCACATCAAGTGACTTATATACTCTTCCTTGTGCAGCATGTAAGGAATTATGGCTTAATTCCTTAAATGCTCACAACCACATTTGTACGACATTGTCCATGTCATCATGAACTTTGTCTATAAATACAAAGTCTTCTCACAACTTGCAAAATGCTTGAACTATTGCATTGCAACTTGTGAGATATACTCTAAGCAACTTACGAGTATTTCCAAGTCATCTTGATCACTTGTATTTCGGGATTGTTTAGATATCTACACTTGGGTGTTTATCTTTGTTCCGCAACAATCCTTGTATTTGTTTATACATCAATAAATCAAATACATTGAAAAGAAAACAACGTGTCTCAATGCTACATACTTGATTATATGTATATATATTCTTATATAGTTTCTGCCATTTGTTCTTGCATTTTATATCTAGTCAATTGTTTCTTGTTATCCATATCTGGATCGTAAACTAAACTTGTCCATCAAGATTAGTTGTACTTGCCAGTCGGGTTTAGTCATTCGTCTTTATATTTGGGACTCACAATTGGTATCAGAGCAGCAAGCCCTTCTTGGTCACCAGACGACTTTTCCCCCTTGGAATGATCACCAGTTCTGGACTTGAGATCATTCCATAATTGTTCTAGCATGTGTCTGTCCAATGCACCAAAAGTTCTTCCAGTCACTGGAGTTGTATCATTCACATTCTTTCTGAGTGCCTGCACTTCCTTTTTAACATTTTTAACTTCTTGAGGCAAGTGCTTTGGCAATTCTTTTCTATCAACTTCTCCACTTGGGGTAACAGCCCATCTTGAATAGTTCGAAGAACAGACTCAGAAATTTCTTCAGATATTTCTTTCAACATACTAAGTCTGAACTTCTTTGCACATTCATCACTAATCGTGCTAACAACAGCAGCCTGATCAAGTGTGGGCCTGCTTTCCAATGAACTAACCCTAGTAACCAACTTCTGAACCTCATCCTTCAGACCTGTCAGTGGTTGAACAAGTTCACCTTTCACTGCAGTCTGAACAGCATTCACCAGCCCTGTCTCCAATCCCTGGACTGCCACTTTGATGTTTTCAGTGTTGTTATTAGTGGCCAGTACCAGCTCATCCAGCTTCTCAAAAACAAGCTTTTCATTCCCAGCAAATATATTCATTTCAGATTCTAGATTGTTCGATAATAAAGATTTAAAATCGGAAACAACCTGGGATGATGACTGGAGTGATCTCTCCAGGTCCGCCACCTTACTTAAAAGGCCTTGGACCTCGGCTGAAGACGAAGTGGAGAGACCACTGGGAGGTTCAAGATTTGAAGTCATTCTGTTCATTAAGGGTACTTGTGCCCAGACCTCTTCAGTTGCAATTTCATCAGT
>CM067172.1:125147950-125229066 GCA_034093135.1 Erigeron breviscapus | reverse complement strand
AGTAATTGATGTAAAGGATGTAGTGTAATTGTTTTAATTGTTAAAGGATGTATGTGTTAAATAATTTTATTAATAGTGTTATAAGTATATTATACGGTGATATTTGAATTTGTGAATAAATGAGATGAGTAATATTAAGTAATTTTTTTAGAAAACTAAAAGAGTAAAATGTTTTATGATATAGTTGAGATGGAGATACTAATCATTTTTCATACTAACATCAATTACCAGGGAGCTTAAAAAACTCGATATATCCTCGAATGATTTCAATGGGTCATTTCTTGTTTTCACTTCCTACATTGTCTTAACTTGTATTAACGTATATCAGAAAACAAGTTTACTAAATGCAACTAGAAACAATGGGCCATTCCCATTTTGTAATAAAAATTGATTGTCCAATGTGGACAGCAAATTAACACCAGCAGAGCTGGCTTAATCTTTTTAGTAGCCTTAAGCGAAACCATATTGCCGCAGCCTACACATAGTTCGCGGTATGCCTATAGTCAACCTTTCACTCCGCAGCCTACCGGACCACAGCCGATGCATACACCCAACACACACCCTTTTCCCCCAACTTACACACAAAACTTCAACCAATATCAACAACAACACCCCCCCCCCCCCCCCCCCCCCCCCCCCCCCCCCCCCCCCCCCCCCCAACTTACACACAAAACTTCAACCAATATCAACAACAGACAATGTTTACTAATCCAGCCAGCGGGCAGTCCCAACCCTCGTGGCTTCCAAGCGAGCAAGACATGACGATCCAAACAGAGCCGGGTCCGTTCGTATAATGGATCGAAGACTACCCGTTGCCATCCGGAGGCTTGCCGAAGGGAATCAAAATGTATGATGGTAAAGGTGACCCCGATAACCACTTGAAGCATTTCAATGGAATGATAAAGATGCAACGATGGAATGTTCCGGTTGCATGCCACATGTTTGCTCTTACTATGAAGGATGTAGCCCGTGCTTGGGTAGATGGGCTACCAGTGGGAAGTGTAGTAAACTTTGAAGATTTCAAGAGAAAGTTCAGATCCCACTTCAGCCAGCAGAGGAAATATCAAAAGATCCATTTGGAAGCACACAACATAAAAAGGAGAGAGGGTGAAAGCATACGCAATTTCATTACACGATACACAGATGAAACAGCACTCATCAAAGTTGTTGGAATTCGTCTGCCCAAGACACATATTAAATTGACGTGGCTAGTACGTGATGATCCAAGTCGGGTCATACCCAATAACAAGCTAGACAAACACTAATGATTTTATTTATAAGATATGATCTTTAAATAAATATCAATACTTGAAACATTTAGAAAGTGGTTTTCTAAATAGTTGCACTTGAGATATGTAAATAAATTATATGGATGATTTATTTTGAGAGAACATGTTTTAAGGCCAGAGAGTTCCCACTGCGGCGCAGTGGGAGCGTGTCAAACCCACTGCGGCGCAGTGGGGGTTTTTGCACACGAAGGCCAGAGAGTTCCCACTGCGGCGCAGTGGGAGTGTATCAGACCCACTGCGGCGCAGTGGGTTAATACCCATGTGATGGGCTAAGGGGCCGGCCCCCCCTCCCCATGTGGTGATACATGCAAATTGACACTTGTTGTCTTGCATGCTTCACAAGACATAAGGGCCTTGACACTCAACATAGAGTGTATCAAAAAAGACACACAAAATCTCTTACACTTCTTGTAAGGATTTTTCTCTCATTACTCTCTCATCTAGTTTCTTCTTATTTTTGGTTCTTGGAAAAATCAGCCAAAGGGAAAAAGAAGAAAGGGGTTTCAAGTTTAATTCCTAGCATAATTTTGGGTGTTTGTTGGAAGCTTGGGGTATACAAGCTTGAGGTTCTTCTAGGTTGAAGACTTGGCATTTGAAGACATCATCTCCTTCATTCAACCTTCTCATTAGCTTGGAAGAAGGTAGTCTTCTAAACACCCTATGGTTGTTGTTTTGTATGTATGTTATTCATATACATGGATCCTTATTGTTTGGGTTTTCTTTTAATAGTTAAAATTGGTTTTAACTACATATGTCACATTGAAATGGTTCAATTTTCCGCTGCGTTTTTAATATTATAAGGATAATATTACTTTGATAAAAACCCAAAAATCCCAACAATGGCATCTAGAGCCGGTTATATGGATACATACATCAAAAGTTGAAATTTTGTTTGGACAAAATCCAATATTTTGGTCATTTGGTTATGGCCAAAATAAATACACAAAAAGGAGGTTCCTTTTTTTCTTGTGTATTTTAGTGTCACAACTTAGCCAAGAGACCTTGTGAATGTTTGTGATGTGTGGATGTGTTTGTTTAATTATTCAATGGTTGTAATAGTTAAATAGGATTTTATTCATTCATTTGGTTATGTAATCTATTTATTTCATTTGGTATGTAATAAGTAGATTAGTTGCATTTTTCATTATAAATGTAATCTCCAAGATGGCATCAAAAGGTTTGGGGCTAAAAGTTGGAGGCTAATGAGAAGACCAGTAAGTTCTCACTGCGGCGCAGTGGGGGTATATTAAACCCACTGCGGCGCAGTGGGGACTATGTGGCCGAAGACAGTAACTTCCCACTGCGGCGCAGTGGGAGTATGTCAAACCCACTGCGGCGCAGTGGGGGATAATGCAACCGAGACCAGTGACTTACCACTGCGGCGCAGTCTGAGTGTATTAGACTCACTGCGGCGCAGTGGGTTATCAAAATGAAGAAAATCATTCAAATCACATCACAAAAGGTTACTTGAAGCATTTGGATGCAAGATCAAGTGGGAGCTCAACTAACACAATATGGGGTGGGAAGGGCGGAAAGGAGGTGGAGAAAGGCGGGGAATTCAGTTCTCCCTTATCCTCCTTTGTTACTTTGTCCCTTAGGTTGAGACCTTTTGGCCCACTTGTTTCGGCTAACAAGTGTGGTCAAAATAGTTGGCTAATGTTGTGCACTTATTTTATTTGTGTGGTTGTTTGTTTATTTTGTCATATGGATGCTCAAACCAACAAACTTGATGACTACATAAAAGATTAAAATTGGTTTTAATATTGACATTAACTTGGTAAATTAAAATGGGTTTTATTAAAAGTTAATGGTCACAATTATAAAAATGGATTTTATAAAAGAACCTTGAAATTTGGATTTCAAGATTCATTATGGTACATAGTTTTTAACTAGAATATAAAAACTCAAACGACCCTTTAAAACAAGTTAAACGCCATCCTTTTATACAACACTTAATTATTTGGGAACTCTTTGTAGGATAAAGGTCACCTAACTACTTTGAGGGAACTTATAAGTTAAGGTAAATTTATTGTACTTATGGGATAAAGGTCACCTAACCACTAGTATAGATAAATTTACATGTGTGTATAAGTAGGACAACTTGATTTGGAAGCCATGTGATTAGGGTCACCGAAGCATGGTAACCAAAGGCGTTGATGGGATTAAACATGCCAACTTAATATAAGATATTAAACCGGTCCCATACCACTAGAAATTGCAAAGTGTTGCAATCGTCAAACGTTGACTACCTTGTTAATTTAGATCATGGGATAAAGGTCACCTAACCATCATTTAAATGTAACGTTGGATTCTAGGTTTTAATTATTAATTGTCTATGAGACATGAAAGGGTATTAACAATTAAAATTTATATTTGATATCGAAAATACTAATAAAGAACTTTGTTAATCTTGTAGATGGCCGCTAACAATGCAATAAACCCCAACCAAAACGTCCATAATTTTCACTAAGATCCATCCTTGAAAAGGATCGTCTAAACCAAAACAACTTTGTGGATTGGTTTCGTAACTTAAGAATTGTTCTTAGGCACGAAAAGAAATCCTATATTTTAGACGATCCTATTCCTGATGAGCCCGAAAAAACTGATGTTGAGGCCTATAATGATTGGGTTAAATATGTCGAGGACTCCGTGCAAGTTAGTTGCATAATGCTTGCGAGTATGACTCCCGAACTCCAAAAGGAGTTCGAGCATCATGGGGCATACGACATGATTACCCAACTCAAGGAAATGTTCCAACAAAAGGCAAGGGCCGAACGCTTCGAAACGGTTCGAGCGCTTCATGCATGTCGCATGGATGATTCACAACCCGTATCAACATATGTTCTTAAAATGAAAAGCTACATTGATCGCCTCGAAAGGCTTAATTGTCCCGTCTCAAATGAGTTAGCTACGGATATGATCCTTAACTCATTATCTAAGAGATTTGAAACTTTCGTGTTAAATTATAACATGAATGGATGGGACAAGACCGTTTCCGAGCTTCATGGGATGCTCAAAACGGCCGAGGCTAGTATGGGAGGAAAGTTCAACCCGTTCTCATGATCAATGAAGGCGGAAAGAAAAGGGCTTACTCCGGACCCAAGGCAAATGTTGCTAAGGGAAAGGGTAACTTCAAAGGGAATTTAAAGGCAAAGGAAAGGGAAAAATGGATACCCAAAAGCGAAGAAGCAAAAGGTTGCTGTCAATGACCCATGCTTGAGTGTGGGGAGGTAGGACATTGGAAACGTAATTGTCCAACCTACCTCAAAGAGTTAAAAGCTAAGAGGGATGCAGGGCAAACCTCAGGTACAATATTTATGATATATATTGAGCTTAATACAGTTCTTTCTTACATATGGGTATTGGATACCGGATGTGGAACTCATATTTGTAATATGTTACAGGGGTTCATAAGAAAAAGGAACATCAAGAAGGGGACATTAGTCTCTTTATGGGCAATGGTGCATTGGTGCATGTTGAAGCCCAAGGAGACTATCTTTTGAAACTTCCAAATGGTTTGGAAATTGTATTAAACAATGTTTTGTATGCACCTAGTTTGACTAGGAGTATTATTTCAGTTTCCCGTTTAAGACTTGTTGGATATGATTTTAATTTTGTTAACAATGATATCCATGTTTCTTTGAATGATGTATTTTATTTTAAAGCTATGCCTTTAAATGGTATTTATGAATTGGTTCATGAAAACACCACATATGATAACTCAATGTACCAAGCTACCACCAAGAAACTTAAATTAGATTTAAGTGAAACCTATATTTGGCATTGTCATCTTGGCCATATAAATAAGAATCGCATACTAACACTTCAAAAGAATGGTCTTTTGAAAACAAAATCAAATGATTCATTTAATGTATGTGAATCTTGTTTACAAGGCAAGATGACTAAAGCACCTTTCAAAGGCACAAATGAAAGGGCAAAAGATTTATTAGGTATCATACATTCGGATGTATGTGGTCCTTTTAAGCCAATGACTAGGAATGGTAAAAGATACTTCATTACATTCACCGATGACTATAGTCGTTACGGTTATGTATACTTATTAAAACATAAGAGTGAAGCTTTTGAAATGTTCAAAATTTTCAAGAATGAAGTAGAAAACCAACTCAGTAAGACAATAAAAATTCTTCGTTCTGATAGAGGAGGTGAATACCTAAGTGATGCTTTCAAGATCATCTTAGAAGTTGTGGGATTGTCTCACAACTAACTCCACCTGGAACACCACAACATAATGGTATGTCTGAAAGGAGGAATCGAACTCTATTAGATATGGTTCGTTCCATGATGAGCAGAAGCTCACTACCTCTATCATTTTGGGGATATGCCATAATCTCTGCTGACCGAATTTTAAATATGGCTCCCACCAAGAAAGTGGAGAAAACACCTTTTGAAATATGGCATGGAAGAGTTCCATCTTATCATATTTAAAGGTATGGGGTTGTGAGGCTTATGTAAGACATGATGCCTCAAACAAATTAGAGCCCCGATCCACTAAGTGTATCTTTGTAGGGTATCCCAAAGATGATTTGGGATATTATTTCTACAATCCTAATGAGCAAAGTATTTGTTGCTCGAAAGGCTGAGTTCTTGGAAACTAAATTCCTTATGGAAGGAACTAGTTCCAGAACAGTGGAACTTGAAGAAGATCAAGAACCACTGACAGATACATACTTGGGTGACACTAGCATTCAACAAAAGGATGTTGAAGATGATCAAAGGGTTGATCAAGACACACAAAACGTTCGTAGATCTGGTAGAGCTACTTATCCACTGAGAGATATGGATTTCTCGTGGATGAATGCTACATGGTAGTTTCTGATGAACCTACCACCTACCATGATGCTATGTCCAAATCAGATTCGGACAAATGGCTAGAGGCCATGAACGCTGAGATGCAATCCATGTATGACAACCAAGTTTGGGAATTGGTTGTTGAACCTCCTAATTCCAAAGTAGTTGGAAGTAAGTGGGGGTTCAAATTGAAACACGATATGCATGGAAACTTGAGTACTTATAAAGCTAGACTTGTAGCAAAAGGTTTCACTCAAACTCGAGGGTCGATTATGATGAAACTTTTTCGCCTGTGGCAATGCTAAAGTCTATTAGGATATTATTTGCCATAGCAGCACATTATGACTATGAGATATGGCAAATGGATGTCAAAACCGCTTTTCTAAATGGATATCTTGAGGAAGATGTCTATATGGATCAGCCTGAAGGTTTTGTCGATCCTAAACATCCTAATAAAGTATGCAAGTTAAAGAAATCAATCTATGGATTAAAACAAGCATCAAGAAGCTGGAATCGTCGTTTTGATGAAGAAGTCAAGAAATTTGGCTTCATCAAAAACGCTGATGAAGCTTGTGTGTATAAGAAGGCTAGTGGGAGCATCATTACTTTCTAGTATTATATGTCGATGACATTCTACTATTTGGAAATGACATTCCAACCTTGGAAGGTGTAAAAGCCTGGCTTGGAAGTTGCTTTTCCATTAAGGATCTTGGTGAAGCCGCCTATATTTTGGGAATAAGGATCTATAGGGATAGATCAAGGCGCTTAATAGGTTTGAATCAAAGTGCATACATAGACAAGATCTTGAAAAGGTTCAAGATGGAAAACTCCAAAAAGGGTTTGGTGCCTATTCAAGAGGAACTATATTGAGTACTTCTCAATCTCCCAGCTCAAAAGTTGAGCAAGAGAGAATGAGTGGAATCCCATATGCATCTGCTATAGGATCCATCATGTATGCTATGATATGCACGAGGACCGGACGTGTCATGCGCTTTAAGCATGACAAGTAGATACCAGCAAAATCCAGGAGATAGTCATTGGATGGCTGTCAAATATATATTGAAATATCTTAGAAACACTAAAGATATGTTCTTAATATATGGATCTGGTGAGGAGGAACTCGTTGTAAAGGGTTACACGGATGCGAGCTTCCAAACTGATCGAGATGATTCTCGATCACAATCGGGGTATATCTTCATTCTAAATGGAGGAGCTGTTTCTTGGAAAAGCTCAAAGCAAGATGTGGTTGCATTGTCCACTACAGAATCGGAATACATCGCCGCTTCTCTAGCAGCACAAGAAGCTGCATGGTTGAAGAAATTCATTGCCGATCTAGGGGTTGTACCTTCCATTCAAGGACCCCTAGAAATTCTTTGTGATAACGAGGGTGCGATTGCACAAATCAAGGAACCTCGTGCACATCAAAAGACTAGGCACATTGAGCGGAGATTCAACTACATAAGGGATGAAGTTGAAAAGGGAAAGATATGTATTCACAAAGTTCACACAGATCAAAATGTTGCGGACCCACTCACGAAGCTCCTTGAAAGGCCTAAGCATGAGAGTCATACTTGTGCCATGGGACTTCGATATTCTAGTGATTGGATTTGATCTATTTTATGTATTTGGATATCGGAACACTTGTAGTTATTAACACATTTATATGAATATTGGTATTTTGCATTTAAATTGTGTTATGTTCCATTTTGCATGTTTAAATCCATGAATAAGTTAATTATTCTAAATGTCCGTAGTCGATCATATTTGTGGGAACAAATATGAATGTAAGATTATTATGAACTTGGATTGGTAGATATTCAAAAGGTTTGAATATAGAGCAAAGTGTTGCTACCAAGGTTCATAGATATTTGTGGGATACAAATATTGGACTGACCTGCAGTCAAGCATTACTACATGGAATCTCTGTGATTGATCATAAGTAATCTTGAGTTTAAAGGCGAATATCATTGTGTCCTCAGACCTGAGATACATATTGGGTCTTGATATTCACTGAATATTATACTTTGACTTAATTCTTCGCTGTTCTGAAACATGGCAGTACATAAGACTAAGCTCAGGTATGATATAAGGTGATTGTGAGAGACGTATGTAGTCGAGATGGAATTTGTCCCTCTTATTCGTTGAGAGTAAGATGTCTAAGGCCTGCTACAAAGTTAAATCAATAGAGAATGATCACTCTGTGTCTCTAGGATTTAACATGACATCTGTGACAAAAGGATAAATGATCGATTCACCTAAATCATTTCAAGTAAGGGACTTGAAGAGGATGATGTTATTGAATGGCACTTAGTCATACGTATTAGGGGTAGCAAACCGTTGTTAGGCGGTATTTGCTGCTTGCGTCAATCTTCTATGAATCTTGTGCAAGTGGGAGATTGTTGGAATTCGTCTGCCCAAGACACATATTAAATTGACGTGGCTAGTACGTGATGATCCAAGTCGGGTCATACCCAATAACAAGCTAGACAAACACTAATGATTTTATTTATAAGATATGATCTTTAAATAAATATCAATACTTGAAACATTTAGAAAGTGGTTTTCTAAATAGTTGCACTTGAGATATGTAAATAAATTATATGGATGATTTATTTTGAGAGAACATGTTTTAAGGCCAGAGAGTTCCCACTGCGGCGCAGTGGGAGCGTGTCAAACCCACTGCGGCGCAGTGGGGGTTTTTGCACACGAAGGCCAGAGAGTTCCCACTGCGGCGCAGTGGGAGTGTATCAGACCCACTGCGGCGCAGTGGGTTAATACCCATGTGATGGGCTAAGGGGCCGGCCCCCCCTCCCCATGTGGTGATACATGCAAATTGACACTTGTTGTCTTGCATGCTTCACAAGACATAAGGGCCTTGACACTCAACATAGAGTGTATCAAAAACACACACAAAAATCTCTTACACTTCTTGTAAGGATTTTTCTCTCATTACTCTCTCATCTAGTTTCTTCTTATTTTGGTTCTTGGAAAAATCAGCCAAAGGGAAAAAGAAGAAAGGGGTTTCAAGTTTAATTCCTAGCATAATTTTGGGTGTTTGTTGGAAGCTTGGGGTATACAAGCTTGAGGTTCTTCTAGGTTGAAGACTTGCCATTTGAAGACATCATCTCCTTCATTCAACCTTCTCATAGCTTGGAAGAAGGTAGTCTTCTAAACACCCTATGGTTGTTGTTTTGTATGTATGTTATTCATATACATGGATCCTTATTGTTTGGGTTTTCTTTTAATAGTTAAAATTGGTTTTAACTACATATGTCACATTGAAATGGTTCAATTTTCCGCTGCGTTTTTAATATTATAAGGATAATATTACTTTGATAAAAACCCAAAAATCCCAACACAAAGGTCTAGCTGAAAGTCAAAAGATATCCGGCTTCGTACATGGGCTACGATTCAAGCCTCTGGTCGAATTCCTGTCCACGGACCTCCCACAAATGTATACAGCCCTAACTGACAAGACACACAGCTTTTTACTTGCAAAAGACACGGCTGGAAATTTAGGAGGGGCGGAGCCAGTTGAAGGAAGCCCGTACTTCAATCCGCAGCCCTATGGGAGGGGTGGAGGACGAGGCCGGAGGGGCCGTGGAGGCAGAGGACATCACTTCTCTCCATACCAAAGAACGCAAGATCATACTCCTGCTAACCATGGCACCCTGAATAACACACAAAGACCCCCACGGGACGTGTTAGCCGCAGAAAAGTCACCACCAAAGCCAAAGTCACAACAGAGGGGGAAAGACATGAGCAAATTCTGTGATTATCATAACGTTCGTGGTCATGACACGAATGATTGTAAAGTATTCAAAGCCAAAGTGGAGGAAGCAGCCAAAACCGGAAGGCTGGCCCAGTTCTTAAAAAGCTTGAAGGAGCAAGGGCCAAGAGATAATCAAGGAAGGCAAGACAACACCGAGGCTCAAGCAGCAAGGCCGGAGGTAATGGAAGCTCCCATAACTATGATAATTGGTGAAGTCCTACGAGAAGAACAGATACCAGATAAAAATGAGCCATGGAAGTCGGTGACAATTAGCTTCCCACCCATTGAAGAGAAAGATGCGTCAGATGACCCAATAGTGATTGAAGCCATTATAGGGAAACACCCAGTAAAAAGGGTGCATGTGGACACCGGAAGCGGGTGTGAGATAATGTACGACCACTGCTTCCAAAGACTAAAGCCAACCCTGCAGAAGCTAAGAAAAAGCTCGACAAGTTCCTTAATTGGGTTTTCGGGGGAAAGAGCATGGTAAAAAGTTGAAATAACATTGCCAGTGACTGTGGGAGAGATGCCGAAGCAACGTACAGAAACATTAACGTTCATCATCATCCGAGCTAACTCCCCATACAATGTCATTTTAGGCAGAGTGGCCATGAGAAAGATGAGAATAATTCCTTCCTCAACTCATGCTGCAATCAAATTTCCAACATCACTAGGCATCGGGTATGTGAAGTCGGAACCACTTTTCAATCGGTATTGTGCTAAAATAGAGCCGCAGGATGTGGCTCCGGAGCAGGAGAAACTTATACTGTCCGGGGAATCAGAAGAGAAAGTATTCATCAATGAAAAATACCCAGACCAGCATATTCTGATCGGCCGCCAACTCCCAACAGAGTACAAAAGAAAGTTGAAAGAATTACTTGAAAGAAACAAAGATGTGTTCGCATGGACGCCATCTGACATGACTGGTGTCCCAAGGCAACTGAAGATAGGAAGTGAAGTATTCGATACCCAACATAGGCTGAACTCTCGACCGCACATAGAGCCGATAAAACAGAAGAGAAGAAGTCTAGCCCCAGATAGATGCAAGGCCGCGCAAGAGCAAGTAGCGGACTTGGTCAAAGCATGTATCTTGAGGGAAGTCAAATATCAAAGCTGGGTAGCTAACCCAGTTATGGTAAAGAAGCACGATGGGGGCTGGAGAATGTGTGTTGATTTCACTGATATCAACAAGGCTTGCCCAAAGGACTGCTACCCGCTACCAGAAATCGATTGGAAAGTAGAGTCATTAGTAGGTTTCAAGCTGAAGTGTTTTCTTGATGCCTACAAAGGATATCACCAAATACAGATGCATCCGGATGACGAAGACAAAACAACATTTTACACTGCTGGGGGCATCTATTGCTACAAGAAGATGCCTTTTGGGCTAAAAAATGCAGGAGCAACGTATCAGAGGCTAGTAGATAAGGCATTTGGGAAGCAAATCGGGCGTAATCTGGAGGCTTATGTAGATGATATGGTTATCAAGAGCAGGAGTGAAGAGGACATGTTGATGGACATCGAAGAAACCTTCAAGACACTCCGGGCTATAAACATGAAGTTGAATCCAAAGAAATGCACTTTCGGAGCAGAAGAAGGCCAATTCTTGGGCCATATTATCACAAAAGAAGGATTCAAGGCAGATCCGGAGAAAGTAAAAGGCATCTTTAGTCTAAAACCATCAAGCAGCCTAAAGGAAATACAAAGTCTCAATGGAAAGCTTGCAGCCCTCCATCGCTTTCTTTCTAAGTCAGCGGAGCGCTCCTTACCCTTTTTCAAAACGCTGAAAGGTTGCTTGGGCAAGCAAAACTTCAGCTGGACGGAGGAGGCTCAGAAAGCTTTTACAGAGTTAAAGGAATACTTGTCAAATCTCCCCACCATTACTGCACCAACCCCAGGAGAAACCTTGGTGTTGTACCTGACAACTTCAGAAGAAACAATCAGTGTTGTTTTAATGACAAACAAAAAAGAAGGGAAAGTACCAGTATACTACGTAAGTAGAGTTTTGCAAGGCCCCGAAACCAGATACCCGAAAATTGAAAAGCTAGCTCTAGCTCTTGTTCATGCAGCACGAAGACTCCGCCGGTATTTTCAAGCACACCCAGTCATGGTGCTAACCGATAGGCCAATAAAGAAGGTACTCACCAGGCCGGAGGTATCCGGAAGACTGGCGAAATGGGCTGTAGAGTTGGGGGAGCATGAAATTGAATTCCAACCAAGAAATGCTGTTAAGGGACAGATACTTAAAGATTTCTTAGCAGAAACACCCTCCAAATAGGGAAACAGATGGAGAAATTTGTCTGGGAACAAATAGTGACAAGATTTGGGATACCAAGAGTAATTGTGAGCAACAATGGCAAGCAATTTTGTGAAGGAGTTTTCAGAAGCTTTTGTGAAAACTTAGAAATTTAACAGTCTTTTACTTCCGTAGCCCACCCGCAGGCTAACGGGCAAGTAGAAGTAACCAACAGGGAGATCGTGAATGGAATCAAAGCAAGGCTGGGGAGATGCCAAGACGGATGGTTGGACGAATTGCACCAAGTTCTGTGGGGCATTTGAACAACACCTAAAGTAAGTAACAGAGAAACACCATTCAGCTTGGTGTATGGTTCAGAAGCAATGATACCAGCGGAAGCAAGTGTTCACACTCTCCGTCGAGCAGTCATTGAAGAAGAAAATGAAAACCAACTCAGAAGTAACTTAGATTTGTTAGAAGAAAGGAGAGAGCTGGCAGCCATAAGAGAGGCCACTTACAAAAGGCAGATGAAAAGATACTATGATCAAAGGGTACGGAAAGAAACATTCCTACCAGGAGATTATGTCTTCCGCAACAACGATGCAAGTAAAGCAGAGAAACAAGGAAAACTGGGTCCCCCGTGGGAAGGGCCGTACGAAGTTGTTGAAGCATGCGGAAACAGAGCGTACAAGCTCGCGACACTCCAAGGAGAAGATTTACCAAGAACATGGAACAACAACCAATTGAAGAAATGTCATATATAAGGGCAAGCAGTCACAGTGTACGTTTATTGTAAGCTCCAGTAGCTAATATTCAAAGTTTAACACCTGTCTAACATTTGATTGATTAATGAAAGGGCAACAACCGGAAGCCCCTTTGAGAAAACATTTACATTTTTCCTTCTTTACAAACATTATTTCATGACTATACACATGTATAATAATAAAAAAATGAATGAAAAAATGAGCTCTAAGTATTTGAAAAGTTATAACTGACACTCAAGTCATTATAACTTGGGCACATAGGCTCGCAACCTGGTGCCGCAGACTTAAGTCTGCTGGTGTGAAAGGGGACGAGCTCCCTAGACACCTTGCGGTAACCTTCCCATGCGTTCCGACCAGGAACGGTAAAGATGCAATAGCCGCATAAGCCCAAACAACTTGGCATCAACATTAAGCCCAAAAATATGTTTGGCAGGGGTCTAAACATGTACAAATGATTCTAGAAATAAACAATATTGTGATGTGCATAACCAACAAAAGATAAGAGAGTAAGAACACATCAAGCATGCATACTTCATATAAAAAAAGAGAGAAGAGAAAAGAAGATGCATAAAGCATAAGATTGTCTTGACCCCGAAGGATCTTACAAGCCAAGGCCACGAAGGGCCAAATTAAAGCTAAGTATCCAAAATGAAAAAGTTCTAAAATGCCAACAAAGGCAATACAATCATCCAAAGTAAATAAAGCAAAATGACAATGATCAAGGAGCAGCAGTGGTGGCGGAGCCAGAAGGCATAACGGAGGATCCTGGAGCAGTAGCAGAGGATGGAGCCTGGGCGGGGTCCAAGGCAAGGATCTCCCCGGCAGTAAGGTTGGAGCTCTCCGCAACCAATCGAATGAAGTCAAAATCTCTATCACCAAAATGTTTGGCCGATTGGTTGAGCTCCATCAAAGCCCCCGGTTTGTAGCCAGGAAGCTTTGTAATATCCAAGCTCGGATCCCTACGATGAAGTTTCTCCAAAATCTTATGCCCACCATGACTCATTGCTATCTTTTGAAGCTCAGCCATCCTCTTCATGAATTCATAACTACCCAAAAGCTTACGAACAACCCCCGGAACACCTGCTATCAGCTCCTTGCGATCAGCACTAAGCTTCTCAGCGCCCTCCTCCAACAACTTAACTTTCTCTTTCAATGCTCTATCTTGCTCCTTGAAACCAACAATCTCTGCCAAAGTACCCTCCAACCTACCTCTCAAATCTTCCGACTCTTTCCTGAAACCTTCCTTTTCAATCTCAGATTGGTTCAACCTTTCTTGCATCCTATGGAGATCTTCCTCAAGGGAAGCGGACTTTTGCTTCTCAAAGGTTGTAGCAGACCGGAGCTCTTCATACTTTGCTTCCACAACCTCCCGAGAAGTGTTTAACTCATGTTTCTTCACTTGACGTTGCAAGACTTTAATAAAACGCTGGAGTCGAATGTTTTCCAAGCTAAAAAACTCCAACCGTCGATCAGACTCAACCTAAAAGCAGGAAGTAGGATGAAGCATGAAAAAAAGTTATTATTATCATTTTTCATAGTTAGAAAACAAAATAATAATAAGTAAGGAAAAAGAAGAGGAAAGCTTAAGCAGACCTGGGAACAAATGTTGTTAATGATATTCTTCCTATTAAAATCACGAAAGGCTTCCTGAGGTAACAAGGCAACCTCACGCAGACGAGCGGGAGCCATGATATTGTCAACATATTCACGTCTTTCCTCCACGGACCGGAGCAAACTCGTGAAAGAAATCCCAGTGAAGGCAATAGAAAGGACCCTCGGCGGTGGGCACGGCCGGAATAGGACGAGGCATGGGGGCAAAAATAGTAGCATCCATCTCCGGAGCATAAAAACCACCAGCGGACTCAACGTCACCCTCCGTCTCACTCCCATCCCCCTCCATCTCATTCCCATCTTCCTCCATCTCATGCCCGTCCCCACCCTCCTCCTCCTCCTCATTCTCAAAATCCTCTTCATCACTTGATTGAATGTCCACAACTTTCTTTTTCTTTGTTGATTTTCCTTTTTCCTTCTCTAAATTCCTCTGAATAGCTCCATTATCCTTACCCATGCCCGAAGCCAGCCCACTTCCACCCGTATCAACATCAGAGCTCCGCAGCCTATACGCGGTACTCCCACTGGGCTCCGTTAATTTAATCCCTTTCAAAACTTTTTTTCTTTTCGAAATCTCAACATCACCTGCACTCTCCGTCTTCCTTTTGGCTGAGGTTTTCTTGCGGACACCTATGTTATCGGACGCAGCCTCAGGCGGAACTTCCTTGTTTCCTTTCTTCTTTTTGGCCTTAATTTGTTCAACACGGGCTTTAAGGGTTCTATCTTTTAACTCTTGTGCTTTTGGGTCCTCCGGAAGCACAGTGATTTCTCCATCCATTCTTACACTTTGAACCTCCGAAATCTCTACGCCCTCTGCAACATCTGGTTCGAACCTCTGGTCATCGGAAGGTGACCCCAAGAGTGCAGCAAAATCCATAACTACAAAAAAAAGAAACACATCAAGGAACAAGTAGGTAAGACAACTTTAACAAAGTTTGTAATAAGTAAAGTATGTAGAAACATCTATAATATAAATAATAAGAGCCATGAGAACAAGCTTCAGGCCTCCATACCCTTCCCATCAGCACTAATAATGCGGGGAGCAGCAGGGTGAAAACTCCATGTGTTGCTCAATTTAGCAAGGTACAAGGCTGCCTCGGGAAGGGTATGACAGCGTACAGGCGGATCAATCAGCCTGGCGGCCAAGGCGTCATCATACCTGGTAGTAGGTAATGTAACACCCCAACATGGCGGAATTATGGGATGTCACACGAAAAGAATAGCACGACATGGAAAATTAAGTAGAGACAATACTATATGCAAATAAGGATTAGGGCAATCCATATATCAAGTTCAAATACGAGTACAAATACAACATGGGATCACAAAATGCATAAGGAGCACATGCCATCTAAGTTACAAAAGAGTATAATCCAAAATGATGGCCGATAATCCTAAGCACAACCCGTCAAGGGAAATCAATGAATCACGGATCCAATAGTCAAGCCCAAATCCTAGCAAAGTCATGCAAATCATCCATTTCATCCTTGATTACCTGAAAAGTGTACTAAAACGGGTCAACATAAAGTTGGTGAGTTCGTAGGTTTAAACGTTAAAATCATAGTGTCGGGATAACAACCGTTAAGGGTATTCAAGGATGAGGACACTTACATAATCATCCATACGTTCACAATTCATCATAATCAACGTTACGTTACAACCAAACGTTCATATACAATATACACGTTAAACAATATCGTTAATAACAACGTTATGCCACGAATGTGGACTTACTCGTTATGCCATCAACATGGACTTTACGTTATGCCACTAATCGTGGACTTACTCGTTATGCCATCAACATGGACTTTACGTTATGCCACTAATCGTGGACTTACTCGTTATTACAATCATTCATCACAACAAGCATTTATAAATACGTTTATGGAAAACAAGGCATTTACGTCCAACAAATCATCGTTTAATATCAAATCATTTCAAATAAGTCGTTAAAACGTTTAAGTAAAACAAGTACACTTTTCACCCCAAATGTATAAGAAAACGGGGCTACGAAACTCACCTTTGACGAGCTTACACGAGTTATAGTCAAATTATAAACGTCCAACAATCGCTTCGTGAACACCACCTATCAAACATACATATTACAATCACTTGTCAAATCCTAATTGGAGCTTTATAAGGGTAAGTAAACATTGGATAACAATCGGGACTCGATTTAGTCGTGTCTTAACTCTTAAACGTCTTAATGGCTCTACCGAACATAAACAAGGACACTTTGACACGACATTTTTAGAAATGGAGATGGATTCACCCCACATGGATGTTACCATGAGGAAATAGACTCTCATACGATTCCAACGATAGGTCATATGCCTAAAACGGACAAACGGATCAAAAGATATATACATATATATATAGATCGTTTGAGTTAATATCTCAAGTTGGTTTCAAAAGTGACTCACGACTTTGAACGAATGGTTTGTCTTGTGTAAGGCACCAATAAGATCATAAGAGGACATTCTGGAAAGGTCGGGACGATCCTAGGATGCTAGAACCGAAGCTAGGAAAAAGTTAAGTGATTAAGACCCCCAATTGCGCCGCAACTTAGGATTGCGCCGCAACAGGAAAACAGACGTTTAAGTTGCGCCGCAACTTGTATAGTTGCGCCGCAACCCACCCAGTTCAGCACCAGCACGAGCCAAACACCCCCAAAACACTCATTTTGACTCCATAAACGACCAAGGAGGATCTAGGACCCGATTTCAAGCTTAAATCCACACATTTGGACATAAACAAACATAACCCACATCTTAGTTTCATTCCATAACATCATACAAATCCGAATTCACCTCCATTTCAACCAAAACTCTAAATGAAACCCTAATTTGACTCAAACCCATTTTTGACCCGAAATCAACCAAGAACTCATAAGATTCGACTAAGAAACAAGTTCAATAACATAAAATGGAGAGATTTAGCTAGATTTCACTTACCAAAACAACCCGGATCTTAAATTCCGAATTCTTGGAAACTTGGAAAGGATGAACACTTCAAAACCCTAGATTCTTGCAAGATGATGATTATATTTGTTATTATGGTTAAATTACTTGGTTAAATCTAGGAGCAAAGCAATATTTATTATGAATTTAAGAAGATTAAAGATGGTGGGTGAAGAAGATGAAAAGGGAGTTAAAGAGAGAGAGAGAGGGATAAGGTTTTTGGTAAAAATGAAATTGAATGGATGGATGTGAGAGGGGGGAGTGAGAGGGGCCGGCCTTGGGGTCTCATTTTTGAGGCCCCGCTCCGCTAATTTCGACAAATAGCTAAACGTTAATCATTTAAACGCTAAAACGAACCCGTAAACACAAATAAACTCCACGTTACGTTAATACACGACAAAACGTTCGATAATTCATATAACTCGTGAAATCGTTCACATTTAATTATGTCAAGTTACAAATCAACTAAAGTCAAAAATCGTGAATGTTACATTATTCCCCCGTTAAAGGAATTTCGTCCCGAAATTCTAAGTTAACTAGACTCGCTAAACAAGTGGGGATACTTAGCTTTCATCGAATCCTCTCGTTCCCAAGTGAACTCGGGTCCACGTCTCGCTTGCCATCTAACTTTAACAATTGTATACCGAGTATTCTTTAACTTCTTAGTTTCCCGATCTAAGATTTCTACCGGTTCCTCCACGAATTTCAACGCTTTATTGACTCGGATTTCATCTAAGGGTACGTGAAGCGTTGGGTCGGCCAAACACTTCCTAAGATTACATACATGAAAAACATTGTGAACTCCACTCAAGTTTTGAGGGAGTTCCAAACGATACGCTACCGGACCAATTCGTTCCAAAATCTAAGATTTCTACCACGTTTCACAAAATGAACTACTCCCTTCCACGGAGACACTTTGAGTAACACATAATCACCAACTTCGAATTCAAGAGGTCGTCGGCTAACGTTGGCATACTTTAGTTGTCGTTCCCTGGCCACTCTCAACTTCTCTTTGATTTGAGAAATCACTTTAGTTGTCTCAACAACAATCTCGGGTCCAATGAGTTGGCTTTCACCAACTTCCGCCCAAGCTAAAGGTGATCTACAATCTCTCCCATACAAGGCCTTAAATGGGGCCATTTGTATGCTAGCATGGTAGCTATTATTATAGGAGAATTCGACCAAAGGGAGATGCACATCCCAATTACCACCGAAATCTATGGCACAAGCTCTTAACATATCTTCTAACATTTGAATTGTCCTTTCACTTTGACCATCGGTTTGTGGATTGAACGTCGTACTCATGTCAAGTCGAGTACCCATCGCTTTTTGAAACGCCTTCCAAAATTTTGAAGTAAATCGGGCATCCCGATCGGTTATTATGGAAATTGGCATTCCATGTTTGGATATCACTTCTTTGATGTACAAGCGTGCCATGGTTTCAAATTTGTCGTCCTCCTGGATGGCCAAGAAGTGAGCCGACTTAGTCAACCGGTCAATAATCACCCAAATGGTGTCCTTCCCACTACTCGTTCTTTGCAACTTCGTTATGAAGTCCATAGCAATTTCTTCCCACTTCCACACCGGTGTTCTCGGTTGAACTAGCAAACCGGGTGGTTTCTTGTGATCGGCCTTTACTTGATAGCATGTGATGCATTCACTAACGTATCTAGCAATATCTCTCTTCATTCCCAGCCACCAATACAAATCCCTCAACCCGAAATACATCTTGTCGGAACCCGGGTGAACCGAGTAGGCCGACTTATGAGCTTCATTCATTAATTTTCATCCGAAGCCCACCCAAAACGGGGATCCATAATCGTTCAACAAAATATAATCCATCGTCTTCTTTTCTATCAAATTGTTCCTCTAAGCCATGTAAAGCTTCATTGATGAAGTTTTCCGGCCTAGTTGCCAATCTTTGAGCCTCGATGATAGAGTCACGAATACTCCTTTGTACGGTAAGGCTCATGGCTCTAACTCGCCTCGGTTTCACACGTTCCTTTCGACTCAATGCATCGGCTACCACGTTGGCTTTACCCGGATGGTAACGAATAACACAATCATAGTCGCTAAAGAGCTCCAACCATCTTCGTTGTCTCATATTTAGTTCACTTTGGTCAAAAATGTGTTGAAGGCTTTTATGATCGGTATAGATCACGCTCTTGGTGCCATACAAGTAGTGCCTCCAACATTTTAAAGCAAACACGACCGCTCCCAATTCCAAGTCATGGGTCGGGTAATTCTTCTCATGCACCTTTAGTTGCCTAGATGCATAAGCAATCACCTTACCCCGTTGCATTAAGACACAACCCAATCCTTGCTCGGATGCATCACAATAAACAACAAAAATCATCGGCTCCATCGGGCAAGCTTAAGATGGGTGCGTCACACAACTTGTCTTTCAACAATTGAAAGGCTTGTTCTTGTTTTTCGCCCCAATCAAACCTCCTTTCTCTTTGAGTCAACAAGGTTAAAGGTTGGACGATTTTTGAGAAGCCCTCGATGAATCTTCTATAATAGCCCGCCAAACCAAGAAATTGACGAATCTTGGTGGGCGTCTCGGGCCTTCTCCAATTCTTTACCGCTTCAATCTTACTCGGATCGACGTGTATACCTTCCTTGCTCACCACATGCCCAAGGAAGTGGACTTCTTCCCACCAAAATTCACACTTGGAAAACTTGGCATATAACTTTTCCTTCCGAAGTAACTCCAAGACTAGCTTCAAATGCTCTGTGTGATCTTCCTTCGTCTTGGAATAGATAAGTATGTCATCAATGAAAACAATGACGAATTTATCCAAGTATGGATCACACACCCGGTTCATCAAGTCCATGAACACCGCCGGTGCATTAGTTAAACCGAAGGGCATGACCGTGAATTCAAAGTGCCCATAACGGGTTCGAAAAGCCGTTTTTGGAATATCATCTTCATGTACCCGCAATTGATGGTAACCCGGCCGCAAGTCAATCTTTGAGAAGTATTTAGCACCTTGGAGTTGATCAAATAAGTCGTCGATTCTAGGAAGAGGATAGCGATTTTTCACCGTTAACTTGTTCAATTCTCTATAATCGATACACATTCGGAAAGACCCGTCTTTCTTTTTGACAAATAAGACCGGTGCTCCCCACGGTGATTGGCTAGGGCGGATGAAGCCCTTTTCTTGAAGTTCTTTGAGTTGGGTAGCCAACTCTTGCATTTCGGTCATGGCTAGGCGATACGGCGCCTTGGCCACGGGGGAAGCGTTAGGAACAAGATCAATACGGAAATCGAGTTGACGAGAGGGAGGCAAACCCGGTAAATCATCCGGAAAGACATCCGCAAACCCATTGACTATGGGCACGGTCTTCAATTCAACCTTGGTGACGTTAACATTATACACTTTATTTTCCCAAGACTCGGACTTTTCACCTTGAACCACTAATTCCTCACCATTCTCTAACGGTATTCTAACTATTTTATTACCACAATCAATTACCGCGTTAACGGACGACATCCAATCCATACCAACGATTACGTCAAAACTACCAATATCAAAAGGGACCAAATCTATGTAAAACGGGTGATCGTTCAAATCTAAGATGCAATCACGAACAACTTTACTAACTCTAGACAAACCGCCATTTACCATGTCGAGTTCAAAATAATACGTTAACGGGCTAAGGCTAGCATTAATCAACGGAATAAAATCATTGGATATGAGGCTAAAGTCAGCCCCGGAATCAAATAACACGGTGGCATATTGGTCGTTGAGAAGAAAAGTACCTGCCACGACGTTTGGGTCAACATGAGCCTCGGCCGCATTCACGGCAAAAGCTCTACCACGAGGGGCCAATTGTTGACGAGGAGCTTGAGGAAGTTGTTTTGTTGGCCTTGAAGTCCCCGGTTTTGATTTGGACCGGCAATTTGTAGTTGATTCGGGTGCACGGTCACTTGAACTTGTTGGCCGATGAGATTTGGGCATGTGTTTCGGTAGTGCTCTTGACTACCACATTCATAGCAATTGCCCCGAGCCGGAAAACGAGCATTAAGAGGAACAACATTCAATGGTGCACCCCTAGGATTGGTGGGATACATCTTGGCCATATGGCCCGGTTGATTGCAATAGAAACACGCTTCGCAACGATATTGGGGCCTATGATGACGGTTACACCTAGGACACAAAGGAGCCGTCCCGGCATAACCTTCTTTAACCGGCATAGTCGCCGCAAACACCTTCCCACCTCTAGTTGGTTTCTTGTTGTGATACCTCTCCACCTTCTTGGTACCACTAGACTCGGCTACTTCTTTTCTCTTGCCATCACTTTTGCTCAACTTGTCCACCCCTAATAAGTTCCAATGTCACGCTAGTGGTGCGGGTGGTTGCCTCTTTGTATGTCAAAGGCATGGTGGGGTGAGAAACAAGCATCCTCACTTCATGAGGCAATCCCGCAACATACTTCTCAATTTTCACATCATCGGGTCTCACATAATGGGGAATGAGTCTAGAGAGTTGGCCAAAACGGCGAGTGTAACTCTCATAGTCTCCACCCTTCATGGCAAGCTTAGAGAATTCTTCTTGCAAATTCCTCATTTCGTGTGCCAGACAATATTTAGTAATTATCATTCTTTTGAAGTCTCCCCAAGGAAGGTTGTTAGCCGCATCGATCCCCAATTCCTCAACCTCCTCATTTCACCATTCAAGAGCATCACCTTTCAACATGCCGGTGACATAGGAAATTCGTTGGTGATAAGCACAACCACTCCGAACAATGATTGATTCAATTGTCTCCAACCATTCCAAACAACCCGTGGCACCACCTTCTCCCTTAAATTCCGAAGCTCCACATAGTTTGAAGTCTTTAAACAAACATCCTTGTTGGTAAGCAAATTGTCCTCTTGGTTGCACAAAACCTTCTTCTCCATCGTCACCGTTTACATTCACATCTTCATCTTCATTTTGAACATGAACCGCTTCATCTTCCGGTTCTTCTTGTTCATTTCTAGCTTCCATGGCCGTTTGGATTCGGGCCACAAGATCCGGCATGAGATCATTTAGAGCTTGAGTGATAACCTCGGCGGTTACCGGGGGATTGGCACCACCCCGGCCACCACGACCACCACGGCCTCCACGACCCCCTCTACCACCACGTCCACCCCTACCTCCACGTCCACCTACAATTTCTTCTTCTTCTTCTTGAGCACGAGGGAGGCGAATAACTCTTTTTTGGTCTAACCATCCTTTCCTGAACACACGTGTTAGATTAGCAAGTTAATTCTCACACTTCACACACGAATAATCGAAATCGACCGTCACATAACAAACAATACATCCCTAATTTCTCCTAATCCGTCACAAGAACACATAATTCTATGGGGATATTACCATGGCAATAAGCTAAGGCATTATCGTTTCATGAAATTCATAATCAACATCACAATCACAAGTCAATTAACACAATATAAAAAGGGGTCAAGTCATAACAAGGTGGGTGAAGTATAGTCCGAATCTTAACTTCAACATTCAACACATTAAAAGTGTTTGTATACAGGGTGTACCATCGGCTAACCCTCCACACCGTTAATATATTGAATGGATGTCAAGACTCGGTTCCGTTATACTCTTTAAGTATTGGCCGGGTATGTATACAGGGTGTACCATCGGCTAACCCTCCACCCAACCAACACTCATTAAGCATACCGGGTTACCTACTATACTTCATCCACAATGCGCAATCCACGAGGTATTTAACTTTATATGACGTAGGGTAACCATAGATTTGTTGATCAGGCGCCTCTAGGGTTACCGAGTGTCATACTCCGTTAATGCCATCGTTTCACTTTGCTAGGGTTAACAACAAAAGTTCAAGAATATTCATCAACGTTCATTCGGTAAGTCACGGTGTATCCCGACACTCATACATGCATCAATCAAGTCATCACATAACAATCAAGTCAACAATCAAGGAAAACCTACGAACTCCGTTTACACAAGTCTCATGCTTCACACAATTCACGTTCCACACATAGTTTCCTATCATGCATGCTAATTATGAAGATGTGGGTGCAATGGCTATAGACTAGGTCAAACCACCTAATTCTCTACAACCACGGCTCTGATACCATTCTGTAACACCCCAACATGGCGGAATTATGGGATGTCACACGAAAAGCATAGCACGACATGGAAAATTAAGTAGAGACAATACTATATGCAAATAAGGATTAGGGCAATCCATATATCAAGTTCAAATACGAGTACAAATACAACATGGGATCACAAAATGCATAAGGAGCACATGCCATCTAAGTTACAAAAGAGTATAATCCAAAATGATGGCCGATAATCCTAAGCACAACCCGTCAAGGGAAATCAATGAATCACGGATCCAATAGTCAAGCCCAAATCCTAGCAAAGTCATGCAAATCATCCATTTCATCCTTGATTACCTGAAAAGTGTACTAAAACGGGTCAACATAAAGTTGGTGAGTTCGTAGGTTTAAACGTTAAAATCATAGTGTCGGGATAACAACCGTTAAGGGTATTCAAGGATGAGGACACTTACATAATCATCCATACGTTCACAATTCATCATAATCAACGTTACGTTACAACCAAACGTTCATATACAATATACACATTAAACAATATCGTTAATAACAACGTTATGCCACGAATGTGGACTTACTCGTTATGCCATCAACATGGACTTTACGTTATGCCACTAATCGTGGACTTACTCGTTATGCCATCAACATGGACTTTACGTTATGCCACTAATCGTGGACTTACTCGTTATTACAATCATTCATCACAACAAGCATTTATAAATACGTTTATGGAAAACAAGGCATTTACGTCCAACAAATCATCGTTTAATATCAAATCATTTCAAATAAGTCGTTAAAACGTTTAAGTAAAACAAGTACACTTTTCACCCCAAATGTATAAGAAAACGGGGCTACGAAACTCACCTTTGACGAGCTTACACGAGTTATAGTCAAATTATAAACGTCCAACAATCGCTTCGTGAACACCACCTATCAAACATACATATTACAATCACTTGTCAAATCCTAATCGGAGCTTTATAAGGGTAAGTAAACATTGGAAAACAAGGCATTTACGTCCAACAAATCATCGTTTAATATCAAATCATTTCAAATAAGTCGTTAAAACGTTTAAGTAAAACAAGTACACTTTTCACCCCAAATGTATAAGAAAACGGGGCTACGAAACTCACCTTTGACGAGCTTACACGAGTTATAGTCAAATTATAAACGTCCAACAAATCATCGTTTAATATCAAATCATTTCAAATAAGTCGTTAAAACGTTTAAGTAAAACAAGTACACTTTTCACCCCAAATGTATAAGAAAACGGGGCTACGAAACTCACCTTTGACGAGCTTACACGAGTTATAGTCAAATTATAAACGTCCAACAAATCATCGTTTAATATCAAATCATTTCAAATAAGTCGTTAAAACGTTTAAGTAAAACAAGTACACTTTTCACCCCAAATGTATAAGAAAACGGGGCTACGAAACTCACCTTTGACGAGCTTACACGAGTTATAGTCAAATTATAAACGTCCAACAATCGCTTCGTGAACACCACCTATCAAACATACATATTACAATCATTCATCACAACAAGCATTTATAAATACGTTTATGGAAAACAAGGCATTTACGTCCAACAAATCATCGTTTAATATCAAATCATTTCAAATAAGTCGTTAAAACGTTTAAGTAAAACAAGTACACTTTTCACCCCAAATGTATAAGAAAACGGGGCTACGAAACTCACCTTTGACGAGCTTACACGAGTTATAGTCAAATTATAAACGTCCAACAATCGCTTCGTGAACACCACCTATCAAACATACATATTACAATCACTTGTCAAATCCTAATTGGAGCTTTATAAGGGTAAGTAAACATTGGATAACAATCGGGACTCGATTTAGTCGTGTCTTAACTCTTAAACGTCTTAATGGCTCTACCGAACATAAACAAGGACACTTTGACACGACATTTTTAGAAATGGAGATGGATTCACCCCACATGGATGTTACCATGAGGAAATAGACTCTCATACGATTCCAACGATAGGTCATATGCCTAAAACGGACAAACGGATCAAAAGATATATACATATATATATAGATCGTTTGAGTTAATATCTCAAGTTGGTTTCAAAAGTGACTCACGACTTTGAACGAATGGTTTGTCTTGTGGAAGGCACCAATAAGATCATAAGAGGACATTCTGGAAAGGTCGGGACGATCCTAGGATGCTAGAACCGAAGCTAGGAAAAAGTTAAGTGATTAAGACCCCCAATTGCGCCGCAACAAGAAAACAGACGTTTAAGTTGCGCCGCAACTTGTATAGTTGCGCCGCAACCCACCCAGTTCAGCACCAGCACGAGCCAAACACCCCCAAAACACTCATTTTGACTCCATAAACGACCAAGGAGGATCTAGGACCCGATTTCAAGCTTAAATCCACACATTTGGACATAAACAAACATAACCCACATCTTAGTTTCATTCCATAACATCATACAAATCCGAATTCACCTCCATTTCAACCAAAACTCTAAATGAAACCCTAATTTGACTCAAACCCGTTTTTGACCCGAAATCAACCAAGAACTCATAAGATTCGACTAAGAAACAAGTTCAATAACATAAAATGGAGAGATTTAGCTAGATTTCACTTACCAAAACAACCCGGATCTTAAATTCCGAATTCTTGGAAACTTGGAAAGGATGAACACTTCAAAACCCTAGATTCTTGCAAGATGATGATTATATTTGTTATTATGGTTAAATTACTTGGTTAAATCTAGGAGCAAAGCAATATTTATTATGAATTTAAGAAGATTAAAGATGGTGGGTGAAGAAGATGAAAAGGGAGTTAAAGAGAGAGAGAGAGGGATAAGGTTTTTGGTAAAAATGAAATTGAATGGATGGATGTGAGAGGGGGGAGTGAGAGGGGCCGGCCTTGGGGTCTCATTTTTGAGGCCCCGCTCCGCTAATTTCGACAAATAGCTAAACGTTAATCATTTAAACGCTAAAACGAACCCGTAAACACAAATAAACTCCACGTTACGTTAATACACGACAAAACGTTCGATAATTCATATAACTCGTGAAATCGTTCACATTTAATTATGTCAAGTTACAAATCAACTAAAGTCAAAAATCGTGAATGTTACAGGTAAAGAGTCCGTTGCCATACTCCCAATGTCACGTTTACTTAAGGCCTGATAATGGTTGGGATCAATAACATCGGAGTTAACATAAAAAAACCTAGACTTCCATCCCTTGATGGAATCCTTCACAGCAAACATACAATTACTCGAAGGAGATTTAGCCCTTTTTTCGATGGTATATCAATCACCGGAAACACCCAACTTAAAGAATAAACGAAAAAGAGCGACTGTAAGTTCTCCCCCGTGGGCACGACAGTGTGCCTCAAACATGGAGATCCGTAGTGCACCGAAAGGAGTAATCTTAGAAACATGGCAACTATAGTAGTGGAGCACATCTAAGAAAAATTTAGTGAAGGGAAGGCGACCATTTCCCTTGTCAAAAGTAGCACAATAGAGAGCTACTTTCCCTGCCGGAACACTCTTTACAGTGTCAGAAGGCCGCGACAGGGTATAACCCATATGGAGGGGAAACCTATGCTTTGAGAGAAAGGAAGCAAAATCATCTTTGTCAAGGGAACAAAAGTGAAGATGTGAATCTTTCCTATTAGCCATCTTATAAGCATCAAAATAAAGCAAAAGTACAAAAACCAACCTTCCGATTAGGGTGAGCTACGGCGGCGGCGGAATTAAGGTTGCGGTTACGCTAAGGCAAGGCTACGGACCGATTAGGTTAAGTGTTGTTACGGCGGAAGCAAGGTTGCGGCTCCGATTAGCTCAAATGTTGCTACGGTTTGGCTACGGCTAGGCTGCGGTGCACGAGAGAGAGGGAAAGAGAAAAGAGAAAGTGAAAAGGAAAGTGAAAAAGAATGTGCCCTAGTTTTCAACTATTTATAAGGAAAAAGATGGATCGGGCCGAGACTGCGAAAAGACACACAGCGGGACATTCGATTGGATCGTGACACGTGTACAAGCTACTGCCCCATGGATGGAGGGATCAACCCTATTGTTTCTCAATAATAACATATACAAATACAAATATAAAAAGAAAAGAAAAAGAGAGAAGGTAATAATGATAAATAATAGCAACAAATGCACGCAACTAAACAAACGATCGTTTCAAAAATCCTTACCTCCCGACTTAACCTAGCACTCCATAAATCTGTACCGCTAGACTGGGGGGCTTGATGACGTACCTAGCTTAAACACCGTTAATGCTAGTAGATAAGCAATAAAATCCACTAACACTAACCAACCTTAAGGTTGGAGCCTCTCCAATGGGTAGCTACAGCCAACCTCAAGGTTGGAGCCTCTCCAATGGGTAGCTACAGCCAACCTCAAGGTTGGAGCCTCTCCAATGGATAGCTACAGCCAACCTCAAGGTTGGAGCCTCTCCAATGCATGGCTACGGCCAACCTCAAGGCTGGAGCTTCTCCAAAGCATAGCTACAGCCAACAAACTGATTAAAGGCCGAGTAAAGCCACAGTGAGGACAACGACGTCTAACAAACCCTGCAACAACTTTGTCTCTTCCTCGCAAGAGACAAATGCTTACGGACAAGACGACACACCGAACCAACGTCTCTCTGCAAGATAAACGTCATGGTTAGGGACGTCTCTTAACAGGGTAAACGTCATGACTGGGGACCAATACACTGACCTACCCTTGGCCTCTATAAAAACCCCCTTCATTGGCTTACTTCTAAGACCAATGAACAACACACACAAACACACAGTATACACTTGGTGGCGTGAGATTAACATCTTAATTTCACACCAGTTGGGAATCGCCAGCAAGTCAAAAACATCTCTCAAACCCCTTTTTCCATGCAAGATTAACCCCTAGACCTTAAGTGAGAATCCTTGCTTAAACACTTAACGAATAATTCACGACGAATAGACTTATACAATATTTCATATTTATTGATAATCTTGTGATTCAGTTATTTGATAAATATAATTTTTTTAAGTGCGAACTACTAACAAATGACAGTATGTCTAACCTAGCCAAGTTGTTTAACTAGGGTCGTGCTAGAAAGCCCCTCGTAAAATAAATTTCCGATTTAAACATTTTGATAAGAAACTGTTATCACTCAGAGATCTAGATAGGAAAACTAAATTTACCATAAATGAAAATTAAAAATACTTGTATTCACCCTCACATATGCTTACTTATATATATCATTACCACCAGATTATCTTTTATTGTGTGTTTATTTGATAAATTATAGTAAAAATCATTTCAAGATTTACGCGTACTCTCCATTTACGCCATAACACCCAACTTAAAAGAACACAAATCGTACTTTTCTTCCTTCTAATATAAATAACACTAGAAATGGAAAAACGTTTTCTACCACATAAACGGATTAAACAATAAGCACTTTAAAAGCATACTATATTACTATGAAAGTTATTTAATTGTAAATATGTCATCTTAAAATAGTATAAAATTAAAAGTTAGTTAAGTCCACCCAAAGTATTATATACTTTACAGGGAGCCATTTTATTTATTATAGGATTTTCATAGTGACCCCCTAATGTATAGTTTAATTGAATATGGGATACTTAGTATATATAGCATTGCTATGGAACATGTTTTACATAAAATATTTAGTCATTACAGTATATATAGCATTGCTATGGAACATGTTTTACAGAAAATAAAACATCCTGTACATTCCATGCCAACATCACACATGGCATAATTAAGTTATCTTTACATGTACAAAAGCTAACGTACTTAGAACACTGTTAGTTGAATTGCAAATTAACAACTAAAAGAACAACTACTTAAGAAGAGTCCAAGAGCTTTAGCTCAATGGTCATCAGGAAGTGGGATAGAGCCCCTGGAAGTGTATACATCACGGGTTCGAGTCTTGCAAGCAGGGGGTTTTTTCTCAATTATTTGGGTTTCCTCCTGAAAGGTATTTGGGGATGATCGCGTGGCTGCCACTGATTGCAAAAGGTGGTGCCGTGAGTGATCCTAATTGCATTTCAAAAAAAGAAAAGAGCATAGCATGTTTTGAAGATACTACATTTTCGGGACTAATAATCGGTTTCCCCGTACCGAACCGATTGGTACCGAAACCGATTTTACCAAATATCTAAAACCGATACCGAAACCGAATCCCTATCGGTACCAATTTTCGGTACCGGTTCGGTTTCGGTATTTCGGTAATCTTGCTCATCCCTAGGATACTACATATGCCTTACTGGTTTTTTTAGTTAATCTATAAAATTGTATTTGATCTCTTTTATAGTTAACAAGCTTGGTTCTCGAAAAAGGTCTCCTTCGCTTTAAAAAATTTCTATACTTTTGACAAGAAATAAATGTCTAGTTGTTACTATAAACACGTCACATAACTTACTTGAATGTTACTTTTTTTTTTGAACAGCTACTTGAATGTTACCTACCAAGTTTAGAGTCATTTTTGTCTATTTATTTTAAAGTAGTGCAAGTTAGAAGTTACAATTATAAAACGATCTTCAAAACATGGATATTCAGATTTCGACTATTATGTGCAATTTGCCACATATCAAATATATCATGATAAAAAGAAAAAGCATATGTAGCAGGGGACTGGGAAAGGACAAACCCGATCCGCATCCTGTATTTTCTTTTTCTCGGCTTGTCTTGGGGACTTGAATCCTCAAAACCGATCCTGACATGTAGCATTTTTCGAATATTAACATAGTGTAGGACTGTAGGTAATAATTGTATGTAAGACACTAGTATGGAAACTTATAAATCAAGGACTACAATAGTAACCAAGACATAATATAGGGAGTATAAATACAACTAATGTATGCCACAAATACCTACCATTGAAAATTGAAATTGAAAATAAAATTATATACCGCCATAAAGATATTTTTTTCTGTTAAAAATAGAATGAAATAAACAGAATAGTGCCACATGGCTCTCAAAAATCTCAATCATTGGTCCTCCATGTTCCAAGTCTCTTAATGGATTGGCTCACAATCCCACTTGACCCACCACCATTTCATCAATCTCCATTACAATTTAATTTGCTTCTTCAAATTCCATAGTCACAAAACTTTGACAAAAATTCAAACCAAAAAAAAAAAAAACTTCAAAGTTTCTTTAAACACTTGCTAAAAGTAGCAAGTAATGGCTAATTCTCATGTTTTTTGCAGCCCAACAACAACAACACTTCACTCAAAAACTCATTTCCCAGTTGAATTCTTTAGCTCAGTTCATTATAAACAATACCATCATCATCTTTTTAGAAATAAAGAAAATGGGTCTTCAAAAAAACTCAAAGGGTGTTCAAAGATCAAAGCTTTATTGACAGAATCACCACAGAACATAGTGGACCAAAAAAGTGACAATAATAAGAAAAAGATGAGAGTTTTGGTGGCAGGTGGTGGAATTGGTGGGCTAGTTTTTGCTTTGGCTGCAAAAAGGAGAGGATTTGATGTTGTGGTTTTTGAAAAAGATTTAAGTGCAATTAGAGGTGAAGGACAATATAGAGGTCCAATTCAGATACAGAGTAATGCTTTGGCTGCTTTAGAAGCTATTGATTTAGATGTTGCTGATGAAGTTATGAAAGCTGGTTGTATTACTGGTCAAAGAATTAATGGTTTGGTTGATGGTATTTCTGGTAATTGGTAAGTAGTCTTCTTTATCTTTTTCTATTTTTAAAAAAAATATTATTTCATGATCTTTTCTTTAAATTCTATGCATATTTGACCTGTTATCGCCCCCCTCCGTTTTTTGGCAAACATAAAAGAAGGTAAATCGCGTAATACTATGATTATAAAAGAAGGTAAAATTTGTGTAATTCCTAGACTTTTCTTTGATTTCTATTATCATAGTTTTATGAGTGACCTTTGTATTTATAGATTAGTTAATGACTTATTGTCATTAGCAAAGTGAAGTCTACTATGGCCTTAGTTTTAAACAGGTTCTTATGTTGGTTAGATAATATCGAAAAGTTAATCAAATATATAGTAAGTTTACCAGGGTAACCTGAAGTGGAATAACCTTATTCGTTTATCGGTTTTTGATCAAAACTATGATAAGTTTATGAAATACTGCAAAGTTGATTATTCAAATTATGTCACAGTAATTAGTTTAGATGGACATCCATACATATACACTATACTAAATGTGCTATATAGATGTAAAAAGGCTATGCAGAACACAATTTTGTATTAGAAGAAAATGTGAAATTTGCAAAAGTAATTACAGTTTTCCTTTTAAGGTCCAAAAATTAATTTACTTATGATTTTGGTACTTAATAGCTGTATGTTTACTTGGTTATGATCAGGTACATCAAGTTTGATACATTCACTCCTGCAGTGGAAAGGGGTCTTCCGGTGACTAGGGTTGTAAGCCGGATGACATTACAAAGGATTCTGGCCGATGCTGTTGGGAAAGATATTATTTTAAATGGTAGTAATGTAGTCAGCTTTGAAGATCATGGTGATAAGGTAAGAATCCTAGAACCAATTTTGCACCTTTTTTTTTCCTTTTCGGTTTTAGTTCTTTCAATATACAACAAGTCACATATAGGTGTATTTGTGATAACGCGTATTGAATGATTATCTTGTGTTCCCTTTATTTAGGTTTCTGTGGTTCTTGAAGATGGGCAACAGTTTGAAGGTGATCTTCTAGTTGGTGCTGATGGAATATGGTCAAAGGTATGATTTCGTGTATATATGTGTAGATTATACTTATGATATTGGCGATATTAACGTTTTCTGTGTATAAATGAAATAGGTACGGAAGAATTTGTTTGGGCCAAAAGATGTGACATACTCTGGCTACACTTGTTACACTGGGATTGCTGATTTTCTTCCACCAGATATTGACACTGTTGGGTATGTTCATGTCCATGTGTCTTGTTATTTTTATTTTATTGACTTTGTTTTCTTTTTATTACGAGATTATTGAATGATTTATGTGTATTTTTTAAGGTATCGGGTATTTTTAGGACACAAACAGTACTTTGTATCTTCTGATGTTGGTGGCGGAAAGATGCAATGGTATGCATTTCACAATGAACCAGCTGGTGGTACAGATAAACCTAACGGTAATCTTTCTTTTAATTGCTTAATATATCATATATTCTTGATAAATTCAAATAACATGCTTTGGGCTGGTTCAACATGACCATTGATGATCGACGCTTTTCTTGATACTTTTCCAGGTAAAAAAGAACGGCTTCTTGAAATCTTTGGAGGTTGGTGTGATAACGTGGTGGATTTGCTGATTGCCACAGATGAAGAGGCAATTTTAAGGCGGGATATATATGACCGAATCCCTAAATTTACATGGGGAAAGGGTCGTGTAACCTTGTTAGGAGACTCCGTCCACGCAATGCAGCCTAATTTGGGTCAAGGCGGTTGCATGGCAATTGAGGTATCACTATAAGCTCTAGTTTAACCTTTTAACCGGTTTTATATAGGATATGCTTAAGGTATTCCTCAACTTCAAAAGGGACGAGAAGTTTAGCTCACTCATTCTTCCTCGTATACTTACAGGATAGCTACCAACTAGCACTCGAGCTCGATAAAGCTTGGAAACAAAGCACCGAGTCAGGAGCACCCATAGATGTTGTCTCTTCACTGAGGAGGTAATGCTTCAACTTTGATAGACAATCAGATTTGTCATGGTAAAATGAACCCATAACCATATTCCCATATAAGTACATCTATTTTTATAAAGGATATGCATTTGACTCTTTTGGTCAAAACTCAAGCAAAACCTTGTTGGGAGGGGAAAAAAAGCAATATACTTTTGAAAACTTCTCTCTGCATACTAAGCCATTGCAATTCATAGCAAAATTGCCTTAGTTAAAATTTCAAAATTCAGAATATTGCCTAAATTACTATATACCCTACATAAGATAAAGCTTTGGAAGTCATTGTTGTGAGATTGTGGGTTGTTGTTATTGGATAAGAGGTTTTGGTTCATATGTTGACCATCTAAAAGAAGTTGTCAATATTTCACTTTTTGGATCTCATTAGTTACGAAGACGCCAGAAGACTACGGGTGGCAGTTATTCATGGATTGGCAAGAATGGCTGCAATTATGGCATCAACTTACAAGGCTTATTTGGGTGTGGGGCTTGGCCCGTTATCCGTAAGGCTTACAGAATACCTCCCTCTTGTTATGCAAAACCTTTGGAAACAGGTTCTAATTGTATATTTATTGCATCTTGGATTTGCAGTTTTTAACAAATTTCAGAATCCCGCATCCTGGAAGAGTAGGTGGAAGATTTTTCATTGATATTGGAATGCCTTTAATGCTCAGTTGGGTTCTTGGTGGCAACGGGTGAGTCACATTCGAGAATCCATCTATAAAACTTAACTTTTTTTATGTGTTCAGCAGATCTAAACTGTGTGTATCTTCCTTTTTAGCTCAAAACTTGAAGGTAGAGCACAGTCCTGCAGACTCACTGATAAGGCAAGTTACTCTCATGTTTTGACTTTGAAGGTCAAACATGTTTTTGCTAAACATATAACTATATGTTGTACTTTTTTGGTTTTAACACCAACTCTTTTTCTGACATTGTGTCTTTCAATGTCTTCTTAAACTTTTTCTTAAAAGTTTAAATATGTTTGAATCGACTTTGAAAATCAGAAACAGGCCCGAAACAATTTTAAAAGCAAAAACAGTTTGTTAGACCTTCAAATTTTGAAGTGTACCAACTAACTAAGCTGGGATGAAAACCACTTATGCAGGCAAACAATGATCTGCAAACGTGGTTTAGAGATGATGATGCTTTAGAGCGTGCTCTTCGTGGCGAGTGAGTAATTATTTCCCCTTGTATATGCTCCATTTGTCAATGTATTGTACTTTAATTTTATATTTCTTTGTGTTCGGCAGATGGTTTTTACTTCCGGTTGGAAAAGAAAATGCAGATTCAGAGCCTGTTTCATTAAGCCGCGATGAGAAAAAGCCCTGCATAGTTGGGTAAGTCGACAAGAGTTAAGTAATTCAAAATCTATTTAAATGGATTTGCAATGTATGGTAATAATGTATCTTGATTTTATAGAAGCGTACCACACACGAGTATCCCTGGAAATTCAATAGTCATCTCCTCACCAGAAGTTCGTGTCTCCAATTTTGCATTATTTTGTTCTAAACCGTTCTTCGTCTTCATTTCTAAGTAGTCTTCTTTGTTATTAGGTTTCAAAACTGCATGCTAGAATAAGCTGCAAAGATGGTGCCTTTTTTGTGACTGATCTACGGAGTGAACATGGTACCTGGATCACCGAGTAAGTTATAAGCTTCGCAAAAATTTTGAATGAATATGTCGGTCTACATTTATCTGCAGGAATCTATAGATATACACATGTGTCTATATTCCTTTCAAGAAGGGATATGTTAAAAAAATCTGTTCTTTTTGCATATGCATCAGACATCTAAGTTACATTTGACCTCAATTTTCTCTTCTTATATCTTTTTAATTTCCAGTAATGAGGATAGGCGATATCGGGTACCTCCAAACTCTCCTGCTCGTTTTCATCCATCAGATATTCTTGAGTTTGGTCGAAACAAGAAGGTAACGTAGAAATAACTCCTCAAGTATGATGTAAAATGAGATATATTTTGACTTTATGTAATAGTAGAACTGCATTGTGCATTCAAGTTACATCAAGGTCATGTTTTGACATGTATTCTACAGGTAGCGTTTCGGGTAAAAGTGATGAGATCCCCACAAAAGATTCCGGACTCAGAGGAGGCAGGGGACCGAATTCTCCAAGCCGTTTGACAATATGTCAACCCAACGATTTTTGTGATTATACTATGTGAAAATTGTACAGCATTGTAGCAGTTACAGCAGCAACACATACAAAGGGCTAGAGATTTTGGCCTTCCTGAAATTGTAGCAAGTTGTTGAATTGATTATTGATGAATTCTGGTATGTATAGATACATATAAAGGTGCTACAAGAAATGAAAGCCATATTTTGCTAATATTAAAGCAATTTGTGTATTTTTGGTACCAAATTCCGATTCTAGATTTATGTTTTTTTTTACGATAAATTTGGGTTTAACGATATTGCCTTTTTCATATACAGACTTTAAAGTGTTAAGTACATTTAGTCGATATATGAAAGACATAATTCAACTCTACATAATACGAGTAATTCATATATTTCTATGGAGTTTAAGCCAACGACTAACAATGTGGGACTGTGGGTTCACTCGAAAACCCGACATAGCGAGGTCAGATTTACTTTTACATTTAGATAAGTAGTTATAGAGGAGGGGTTATTTGAGAACTCCTAAAAAAAAAAGAACCCAAGAACTCCTCTACACCCTTGGATCAAAGAAAATGGATGGACAAGATTAAAAATAAAAAACCCCTCTCAACACTAGAAGGGTATTTTCGTCAGCTCCTTTTTTTTTCTCTCTCTTACTTTAATAGAATTCTATCTAATTCACTAAAAAACTTTTATCTCACAAACCGTAAATCGTTAGACGAAAAGAAAAGCATGGGTAGTCTTAGAATTTCGTCCTCTTTCATTAGAGATGCGATTCGATATACTTTTGACGACTTTTTAAATTTCGTTTTTTTTTCCATCACGTTCATTTTACACATGTGTAAGTTGTACTTACCCATGGGCAGGTTGTACTTACCCCTAATACATCCCGCTCTAGGGTTTAGGGTTTGAAGGTCGAGGGTTACGGCTAACCCTCGACCTTCAAACCCTAAACCCTAGAGCGGGAACCCTCATCCTTTTTAGGTTTTTAGGGTTTAGCATTTAGGGTTTAGATTTTCCAGGGTTTTTAGAAAGTAGCTTCCCCCTCGGATTAGAAATTAAGCTTTAGGGTTTAGGTTTTGAAGTAGGGTTAGGCTAACCCTACAACTTCAAACCCTAAACCCTAAAGCGTACCGTGTACCCGCTCTAGGGTTTAGGGTTTGAAGGTCGAGGGTTAGCGATAGGCTAACCCTCGACCTTCAAACCCTAAACCCTAGAGCGGGAACCCTCATCCGTTTTAGGTTTTTAGGGTTTAGCATTTAGGGTTTAGATTTTCCAGGGTTTTTAGAAAGTAGCTTCCCCCTCGGATTAGAAATTAAGCTTTAGGGTTTAGCATTTAGGGTTTTACAATGCGTCCTCATCATTTTTGAACTTTATAAGTAACTTACCCATGTGTAGGTTGTACTTACCCATGTGTAGGTTGTACTTACCCATGGGCAGGTTATACAACTCACCAGTTCCAGGTCTTTCCTACACATGTGTAGGTTGTACTTACACATGTGTAGGATGAACGTGATGGAAAAAAAAACAAAATTTAAAAAGTCGTCAAAAGTATATCGAATCGCATCTCTAATGAAAGAGGACGAAATTTCAAGACTACCCATGCTTTTTTTTCCGTCTAACGATGTACGGTTTGTGAGATAAAAGTTTTTTAATGATTTAGATATTTTTTGATTTAATAAGAGGAGAGAGAAAGAGAGAGTTGGACAACTTTTTTAATAATGACAATCATGCCCTTCCTGATCTTGATGAATGGAGGGCTGAGATTGGTTCTCGCGTTCTTTTTTTTTAAGTGGTTCTCAAAATAACTCACCCCTATTATATATGTATCTATTTAAAAATAATAGTTTTATAGAAAATGTGTCTAAATTTTATAGCTTGTTGCTTAGTTCACAACATATTTTTGCTAATAAACTAGTCATTTACTACTTTTATTTATATATACTCCGACTGAAATATATATATGTTCTCACCTATGATTATCAAAAGTATTCAACTACTATTAGTAAATAGATAATATTAAATCTTAGAGTAACATATTTTTCTGTTTCGAGCCCCCTTAATATGAAATTTTGGCTCTGTCACTAATAATGAGAGTAAGATACCTGATAACGTGAGACTATCTAAAACCCTTAACGGTATTTCTCGGTTTTAAACTCGCAAGTTAGTTTTCACACTTGATATTTTTACCCTTAAATACTTTAGAAGATCTTTGAGATTACGTTTTATTTCGAATATTACATTTGTAAACATAAAAAATCTAAAAAGGTTTTTGGATAAAAAAAAAGTGATTATCAGCCATGAAAACGCAATTTTGCAAAATCATGTACATACATGTTTTTTCAAAACGCAAAATCACTAATCAACTAATTTAGGGTACCAACCATGTACCATTACTTTTTAACCATAAACCACTTATCAATGTTTTATATTATTGTATTAAACCATATTTTGAAACATGATTAATACCGCAAGGAAAAAATTTGATGATATATTTTCATCACCAAATTAAATTCAAATTTGTTTAAAAAACTTATATATTTTTTTTTTAAAAACAAAAAAACTTATAAAAAAGGGAAACTCTCAATTTACCCTGTTTTAGACCATAGAGTGATTTATTTAACTTGCAGACAGTGTTTGGAGGAAACTGTTTGTTGTATCCTTGGGAATTCATATAAACCTCTTCATGTAAATCCCCATGCAGAAATGCATTATTAACATCCATTTGCTCAATGAACCAGTCTTTTTGACTGCAATTGCTAAGATGGTTCTAACAGTTACCATCTTTGCCACAGGGGCAAAGGTTTCAGTGTAATCAATTCCTTCTTTTTGTGTGAAACCTTTTGCCACAAGCCTGACCTTGTATCTTTCAATGCTTCCATCAGCTTTGAACTTAATTCTAAAGACCCATTTACATCCAATTGGAGTCTTTCCAGTAGGTAGAGTGGTGAAGGACCATGTGTTATTAGCCTCTAAAGCATTAATTTCTTTATGCATTGCCTCTACCCATTGTTCATTCTTTGATGCTTGGATATAAGATTGTGGTTCACTAATGAAGAAAGTTTAGGAAATGTTTGATGGATTGAGAAGAAATATTAGAGTAATTGAGAAATCTGGAATGATGGAATTTAGAAGTGATATTGTTGACTGCTGGAGTGGAGGTTGATTTGGATTTGATGGAGGGACAGTGGTAATCTTTGAATTTAATAGGAGGGTGGGGAATTCTGTTTGAAGTTCTGGTAGGGAGGCATTGAGTTGCAGAATGAGATGTGTTGTTGTTGGGGTGAGGAGGGGGTGTGGGTGAGGTAGAGGATGAATTACTGGTTGGTGGGGAAGGTGATGTTGCAGGGGATTGGGAGGAAGAATGTTGATCAGAATCTGTAGTGGTGTGGGAAGATGTGTCAGGATTGAAGGTGGGATTTGGTTGATGAGTTGGAGAGGTTGGTATAGCAGAGTGTGGTGAAGTATCTTGATGAGGTGTGGGAGAAGGGGCAGTGATGAGAGGTGGGTTATATGTTTGATTTAGGGGAAAGAGTGATGTATTGTTTAAGTTGTTAGGTTGTGTGGTTGGAATGATTGATGTAGAGGAGTGAGAGTGAAAAGTGGTTGGAGAGGCAGAGGTGGTTGGGGAAGGTAATTGAGATAGAGAAGTGGGATGAGGAGATATGTGATAAGGGAAAATGTGTTCATGAAATATGACATGTCGACTGACAAAAGTGGTATGTTTTTTAGTATCATAAAGTAGGTATCCTTTCTGGTTTGTTGGGTATCCTACAAGAATGGAGGGAGTGGCTCTTGGAGCAAATTTGTCAAGGGGGTGTTTTGAAGCATAGGTTTGGCAGCCAATGACTTTGAGGAAGGTTAAGTCAGGAGTGGAATTGTAGATGTATTCAAAAGGTGTTTGGGAGTTTAAGGGTTTAGAGGGGAGTCTATTTATTATGTAGGCAGCAGCAAGAACACAATATCCCCAGAAATGGAGGGGGAAATTTGCTTGAAACCTAAGGGCTCTGGCCACTTCAAGCAATTGTTTGTGTTTTCTTTCCACCCTAGCATTTTGCTGGGGTGTATAAGGACATGTGGTTTGATGGATGATGCCATTGATTTGAAAGAATTCTTGTAAAGAGTTGTTTAAGAATTCTGAACCATTATCACTCCTCACAGTTTTAATGGTGGTTTTAAAGTGATTTTTGACAAAAGAGTGAAATGATTTAAGATGAGATGTGGGCAGTTGCTTACTTGGTAAAAGATAAACCCAAGTGGCTCTTGAATAGTCATCCACTATTGTTAAGAAGTATTTACAATTAAGAAGGCTTGTTTGTTTATATGGTCCCCATATGTCTATACGAACAAGATCAAACAAAGATTGTGCATGTGATGTGCTCTGTGTGAAAGGTAAAGCATGTTGCTTTGACAAAGGACAAATTGTACATTCATTCACAGAATTTGCACAAGTAACAGAAGAGGAAAGACATTTTATTTGTTTGATTACATGAAATGAAGAGTGACCAAGTCTTGAATGCCACAAGTATGTGTCATCCTTCCTTGTTGTTGAGAGAGTAAGGTGCTTGAATTTGTCTTCTTGATGAATGATGTACAGACCATTACAGAGGGTGCCATAGCCATCCTCTTGTGTTGGTCCTGGAAGTAGCATGATAGAGGTGTAAATAAGACAGAGAGATTAAGGTCTGTGCCTAGAGTGCTGACTGAGAGCAAATTGTAGTGGAATGATGGAATGTAAAGGACATTGTGAAGTGTGATTGTGGAATTGATTGAGACATAACCATATTTTGTAACTTTGGTGTGTGTACCATCAGGAAGGGTAACATAAATGGGTGGGTCACAAGTGTGTATGTCATGCATGTAAGATAGAGAAGTAGAGACATGGTCAGTGGCACCACTATCTATTACCCAAGCATCAATTAAATGTTTAATTATAGAGGCAATTAAAGCATATCTTTGAGCAGTTAAGTGAGAGGCAATTAATCTAGGAGTACCTGCAGCAGTATTGGTGATCTCCATACCAGATTTGGTCTCTGAATTGGTATTCGGCATCATGAGGACAATCTGATTGAGTTGATTCTGCAACTGATCTATTCTTGCATACATTGCAAGTTCAGAATTGAGTCCAGTTGGGGAGGCAGATGAAGAAGCTTTGGGTCCAGTAGAGATGATGGGAGATGAGAAGTTCTTTGAGTCTGTAGAACTGATTGGAGGTGGCTGCTCATTGATTGCCAGGTTGATAGTTTTGAATGATTGGTTTGGTGGCTTGTATTTACCATGAAGAGGGTGACCCACTGGAAATCCAATGGCCCTGTAACATTCTTCCTTTGTGTGTCCCTCTCTATTACAATTACCACAGAAAATGCCTTTCTTGAATGTGCTCCTCCTATAAGTTTCTGTCCCAGGTGGTGGTGGTTTGGTGTATTTGGAGTAGTTTTGGTAAGGTTTGTGGTTTGAGGAGGATGCAGATAGTGCTGCAGTTATCCCAGTGATTGTTGATTTTGCTAGGGTGCCTTCCCTTTGTTTTTCTTCTTGACTAATCATACTATAGGCTTTTGCAATTGCTGGTATAGGTGTCATTAACAAGATTTGACCTCTAATATTGGAATAGCATTCATCAAGTCCCATTAAGAATTGAATTAACCTCTTTCTGTTTTCCCTTTCAGTGCTTTTGGTTCCATTTGTGCAAGAACAAGGACAAGTGCATACAAAAGGGGCTTCTAAAGCATCTATCTCATCCCATAATCCTTTCATTTTGTGGTAATAAACCTCAATGGCACAGTTTTTTGCTTAAGATGGATAATATCATTTGTTAACTGATATATTCTATGTCCATCAAGCTGTGAATAGTGTTTTTGCAATTCATTCCACAATTCATTAGCAGAAGTAAGAAAGTTCAAGGAGTTACCTATCTGGTCATCAACTGTGTTGAGTATCCAAGATATGATCATGTCATTAGTCCTTTCCCAAACAGGATGATATTCTGCTGCTATATCTTCTTTCTTCAATTCACCAGTTACAATTTTCAACTTGTTCTTTGCATTGAGAGCTATCATCATAGACCTTTTCCATACTCCATAGTTGTCTGAACCACTAAGTTTCTTGGAAATGAGAAGTAGACCAGGATGATCATTCTGATGAAGAAATAATGGATGATTAGGAGAAGTGATGTCATCAGTTGTGGTGGCAACTGGTGGTGTTATGGTTGCCGGAGCCATTCAATAGATTTGGGAATTAATTCAGAGAAATCAATCAATTAGGGTTTCAGTAATTGAATAGTAACTGAATTAATCAAGGAAATGTGTGGAAAAAGTGGAATTGATTGCGAAAAAAAATTGAATTGATCTAGGGTTTCAGAAATTGAAATTGGAAGTGGATTTTAATGGATGATTTGTGAATCGGACGTCGGCAACTGATCGGAACTCTGTTCCCTGCCGGCGGTGAGTCGTCGGAGACGATGATCGGACCTAAATCACGGTGAGTGACTTTTTCTCTGATACCATATGAAGAAGAGAGATCGAGAGAGAATTTGGGAATTTCATTTTCTATTATTTTGGAATGAATAAAATTAATTATACAGGAGATATTTACACGTATATATAGTCCACTAAGCTTTGTAACTGACTTGTAACTAACTCCTAACTACCTAACAATCTTTTGTAATAACATAACTACTTATTCCTAATATATATCTATTCACTTATTTATATATACAAAATCACATTCCATTGCATTTCTTGAAGAACTTGCTGTGCCATTTATATTGTGTAGTAATATGATGAGAAGTAATATTGTTGACTGCAACTCCTCCTTTAGATTCCCACGAAAGATTCCGGAGGAGGCAGGGGACCGAAATCTTCAAGCTGTTTGACAATTTGTCGACCCAAAGATGAGGGGTTATCTTTGTGATTATACTATGTGAAAATTGTACAGCATTGTAGCAGTTACAGCAGCAACACATACAAAGGGCTAGAGATTTTGGCCTTCCTGAAATTGTAGCAAGTTGTTGAATTGATTATTGATGAATTCTGGTATGTATAGATACATATAAAGGTGCTACAAGAAATGAAAGCCATATTTTGCTAATATTAAAGCAATTTGTGTATTTTTGGTACCAAATTTCTTCTAGATTTCTAGTTTCTTTTAGCTTCAAATTTTGGTTTAACTTTGGTTTGACGACATTACCTCTTCATATATCCAATGTTCAATTTGAGTTCAAAAACTTAAAGTTTTAAATCCATTCAGTAGATATTTGAAAGGCAAATATCTCAACTCTACATAATAATTCATACATTTGTGTTGGAGCCGACTAACAGTGTGGGCTATCTCGAACACGAAGCCCTTTAAAAATAGATTTACTTTTACATTTAAGTTGTTATATTTAAAAAATAATATTTTTATATAAAATGTGTCTTTCTTTTATAACTTGTTGCTTAGTTCGCAACATATCTTACTAATAAACTAATCATACATAAGATTGGTTTGACGAAGTTGTTCTATACTTGTATGCTTGCATGATGATTAAGTATAAGCATTAAATTTAGGATATTCATTCTAGAAACAGTCGATCAACATAATTATCATTAAATTACAATAGCGGGTGACGATACTGGAAAAGGATGAAATGAAAAGATTCATAAAAAAAGAAAAATCCAAAATTGAGCGAAAAATTTTAAATGCATTAAAATTAATTTAAAAATCCATGCAGATTTTATACTTCATGCAGATTTTATACTTCATGAAGGGCATCGGCCCCCCTTCCCCCTCCCCCCCCCCCCGACAATTGTTTGTATGGAGTCTGAACATTTGTGTGTATGTAAGTGTGCGTGTGCGTGCAAATGATGTTTTTTGAAAGAGGGGGGAGATGAAAGGTAATGGATGAGAACTGAAAATTTGAAATGACTAAAAGAAAATTTTACAAAAGTAATAAATGAAATAAAAGTGATTTTATATTAATTAAAATAATAGTATGGAGTAACTTTAGTAAATGAATGGTTATTTTTGACTTAAGATTTAGGAGTTCTTAAAATATGTTATATAATATTATTAGGTAAAGTGAGATGAATATATTATACCCTATATATTGTATGGAAAAAGAAGAAAATATATTATTTATTTACTTACATGAATAATGAATCTATATATGCTTTTACTTGCTTCGACTCAACCCATGCGATTGGAGGTAAAGAAAGTCTTTATGAAAGTTCACACGTAATGAATACATAGGATTCTGTATAAAGCAAAACGACGGCCTATTTTGGTTACACGTTATGTAGAGTAAAATGATTACTATAAACACAAAATGTCAAATATATATATATATATTAAACTATTATCCAAAATATAATTAAAATTTTTGCCAAAGTGGACGTAAGTGATACGTCACTTATGCAAAGTCTAAAAACACATTAATCATGTTTACGCTTTATCAAAGCTAATTATTTCTCGCTTCAAATAACCAAGATTGTTGTAAAGCAGTGATTCCACTTTTAACAATATCTTAATTTTCATAGATATAAGGAACATTTTTGTTTATATTGGATGTATATTCGATCATATACAAGTATTGAAGTATGCATCACGTTCTATTAGCTATCTAAGTTTTCTAAGCAATTACTTTTAGAAAAGTGATATTTGTACCACCGTTTCAATTAATGTATAGCTAACTGTACAAGCCGATAATGCACACTTATGATATATTCACAAAAAAAATTTTACGAATATCACTTCCTTTACTTTTAACTCAAGCTATAAAGTTAATAAAGTAAAATATTCCACCTATGTTACTTCAGATTAGAGCTAATCAAAATCTCTTCCACATAGGAATGAGCAATTTTCTTTAAATTTCGATTCCATTTTGGTAACGTCCCGGTTTAATATCTATTTTCTAAGTAGAACTAAGACCAGTATATACTTTTAATTTGCCCATAAATTTTGAACAATTGACCTACAAATGAAAGACTACGTGGAGTCGTGGACCCATTCACGGTCAAACACGAAGGCTGATATTCTAAGACAAAATGCATATCATGACTTCATGTAATGTGATACTCCACCGTTCTAAACAAAAATCACATAATTTTTAAAACTTAAAAGAGTACAGTATTATTTATTATATTGTATCGTTAAAAAAATTAATATATTATTTATTTACTTACATGAATAATGAATCTATATATGCTTTTACTTGCTTCGACTCAACCCATGCGATTGGAGGTAAAGAAAGTCTTTATGAAAGTTCACACGTAATGAATACATAGGATTCTGTATAAAGCAAAACGACGGCCTATTTTGGTTACACGTTATGTAGAGTAAAATGATTACTATAAACACAAAATGTCAAATATATATATATATATATATATATATATATATATATTAAACTATTATCCAAAATATAATTAAAATTTTTGCCAAAGTGGACGTAAGTGATACGTCACTTATGCAAAGTCTAAAAACACATTAATCATGTTTACGCTTTATCAAAGCTAATTATTTCTCGCTTCAAATAACCAAGATTGTTGTAAAGCAGTGATTCCACTTTTAACAATATCTTAATTTTCATAGATATAAGGAACATTTTTGTTTATATTGGATGTATATTCGATCATATACAAGTATTGAAGTATGCATCACGTTCTATTAGCTATCTAAGTTTTCTAAGCAATTACTTTTAGAAAAGTGATATTTGTACCACCGTTTCAATTAATGTATAGCTAACTGTACAAGCCGATAATGCACACTTATGATATATTCACAAAAAAAATTTTACGAATATCACTTCCTTTACTTTTAACTCAAGCTATAAAGTTAATAAAGTAAAATATTCCACCTATGTTACTTCAGATTAGAGCTAATCAAAATCTCTTCCACATAGGAATGAGCAATTTTCTTTAAATTTCGATTCCATTTTGGTAACGTCCCGGTTTAATATCTATTTTCTAAGTAGAACTAAGACCAGTATATACTTTTAATTTGCCCATAAATTTTGAACAATTGACCTACAAATGAAAGACTACGTGGAGTCGTGGACCCATTCACGGTCAAACACGAAGGCTGATATTCTAAGACAAAATGCATATCATGACTTCATGTAATGTGATACTCCACCGTTCTAAACAAAAATCACATAATTTTTAAAACTTAAAAGAGTACAGTATTATTTATTTACTTACATGAATAATGAATCTATATATGCTTTTACTTGCTTCGACTCAACCCATGCGATTGGAGGTAAAGAAAGTCTTTATGAAAGTTCACACGTAATGAATACATAGGATTCTGTATAAAGCAAAACGACGGCCTATTTTGGTTACACGTTATGTAGAGTAAAATGATTACTATAAACACAAAATGTCAAATATATATATATATATATATATATCTATGTATATATATATATATATATATATATATATATATATATATATATATATTAAACTATTATCCAAAATATAATTAAAATTTTTGCCAAAGTGGACGTAAGTGATACGTCACTTATGCAAAGTCTAAAAACACATTAATCATGTTTACGCTTTATCAAAGCTAATTATTTCTCGCTTCAAATAACCAAGATTGTTGTAAAGCAGTGATTCCACTTTTAACAATATCTTAATTTTCATAGATATAAGGAACATTTTTGTTTATATTGGATGTATATTCGATCATATACAAGTATTGAAGTATGCATCACGTTCTATTAGCTATCTAAGTTTTCTAAGCAATTACTTTTAGAAAAGTGATATTTGTACCACCGTTTCAATTAATGTATAGCTAACTGTACAAGCCGATAATGCACACTTATGATATATTCACAAAAAAAATTTTACGAATATCACTTCCTTTACTTTTAACTCAAGCTATAAAGTTAATAAAGTAAAATATTCCACCTATGTTACTTCAGATTAGAGCTAATCAAAATCTCTTCCACATAGGAATGAGCAATTTTCTTTAAATTTCGATTCCATTTTGGTAACGTCCCGGTTTAATATCTATTTTCTAAGTAGAACTAAGACCAGTATATACTTTTAATTTGCCCATAAATTTTGAACAATTGACCTACAAATGAAAGACTACGTGGAGTCGTGGACCCATTCACGGTCAAACACGAAGGCTGATATTCTAAGACAAAATGCATATCATGACTTCATGTAATGTGATACTCCACCGTTCTAAACAAAAATCACATAATTTTTAAAACTTAAAAGAGTACAGTATTATTTATTTACTTACATGAATAATGAATCTATATATGCTTTTACTTGCTTCGACTCAACCCATGCGATTGGAGGTAAAGAAAGTCTTTATGAAAGTTCACACGTAATGAATACATAGGATTCTGTATAAAGCAAAACGACGGCCTATTTTGGTTACACGTTATGTAGAGTAAAATGTTAAGTCAACATCAATTGACAACTATATATATATTATATAGTTTACGCAGCCGCGTGTGTGTGCTGCCACAATTCGACAGCCGCAAATACAATTGTATATATCTTAACAATTAATTCAAGTAGCAGCCGCAAATCACGATTCAAAAGCAGCCGCAACATACAATCATTATTATACAATACACATACAATATTTAATAAGGGCAACCGTAATTAATAATACGAGGTCAAACATTAATTAGAATTGAGGTGTGGGTTTTGGTTCGTGTGATCGATAGCGAGAGAACTAGAAGGGGAGATCGATGATGGTGCCTCATTGTTTGACATTCCTGGTTTCGCCATCGTGTTTACGGGATGATTCGAATTAAGAAGATGCATATAGGTTATGCGGGTACAGATGACGAAACGACAAGTTATTCATCATAGCTTTCGCGGTGTGATTTATGGGTTCAATCTCGGTCCGTTGCGAGGTATAGCTTATTCATAGTTTAAAAATTGATGTCGTATTATTGTTATCAACACAGCGGAGGTGCAAGGCGGGCTGGCCGGGTTGGTCTACTTACAATATAGTTATCGTGGTATTACTGGTATATCTCATATTTGTGTCGTTCATGTAAATGGCTATCAAGTAGTTAAGATGCAACCAATACACCATCTTTTAATCTAATGAGGGAGACTAATATATAAGTTTTGACGTGCACCGCCTGTGAATGCAAGTTGAATAAAATGAGGTTGTTGTGCAAAACTGCAATAGACCTAGAAGGAGAGATCGATATGAGATGATGTAAGGTTAGGCTATTGTGAGTATCGTCATGTTGATACAAATGATGAGAACACAAGTTTTCGGTAGTGGTCTATATACGTTTTCGAGGCGAATCTGTTATAAGGTATAAGCTTGTTCATAGTCTCAAAATAAACATCGTATTAACATTAAACATGAGAGGATGGGCTGGGTAGTCGAGTTTCGAAATTGATATTGTATGCATTATTTTCATAATCGTGTCGATCATTTAACTATAGTAGAGAGATGAAACGAAAATACCTTTCTTTGTAGTCTAATGGTGAACTGATTAAGTTACAACTAATAAGCTATGGCGTTTTAATCTTTTGAGTAGACATTGTTAAAATGGTAAACGAGGTTGTTGGGTCGCTAAAGGAAGATTCAAATGAAGTTGCATCAGGAGGGTAGTGAAGTATATGATGCTATACATGTAAATGGAATTCATGTAAAAATTATATGTTGTAGGAGGGGATCACGTGGCTGATCAAACACAATTAAGTGGATGGAAAAATGAGTTTTGTGTAGTGATTTCATTATACTAATTCATAGTTGAAAGAAAATGATAAATTAAATAGTGTAGAAACTAGATCATTTAGCTAGAGAGACTATTATTATACAAATGACTTACTCTCCATAATCATATAAAATTATATATGTATATTTGTAGGAAACTTTGTTGGACGAGGAGTAAAAGCTTAGCTCGAAGATAAGGTAAGATATATCATTTTTGACACGCTGGGGTGCACAACGAAAATGGTGATTTCGTAAAAGTGGTTTAAATCTTTCTTTCTCATACGCTAGTTTGGGTAATGGGATTTTTGGAGGGTTTCGCGAAATGGGTAGATTTGCATGAGTAGGCTGATTTATATTGTCGTTATTACGCCTGTGCATGCTGAATTATAGTTGATATTAATGTTGTTTTTAGTTGTAAAGTTGTTTTCGTTGGAATGCTAAGTTGTTGAGTTGGTTTGGCTTTTACACTAGTTCACTAGACTTGTGTAGGTTGCCATGTTGACACTGTGCACGATTAGGGGCCCTAAACTTAAAGTTGAAATAAAAGTTGCTAAAGTTGATATCGTTGTTGAAACTCGAGTATAAATCTAAGTTGAAAGTGGTAAGCTTATCCCATACTGGAACCGCGTAGGAACCAGTGTGATTTAGTGGTCAGCGGGAGTAGACTAGTTGCTTCCAATGGCACGGCCTCGAAGTTTGAGATTAGCTGGGTGACTAGGTCCAGTCACTACAAGTTGTGTAACAGCTTTCTCCTGGATTTGGTTATGCCTATCCTTAACGACACTGATGGACCCCGAAAGGACTACCCATCAAGTCGGGTGCAAGGTCCCTTAAAGGCCTTACGGCCGCCTTTGCACACATTTGTAGTTGTATTCATTGTGGTGACGCGAGTCATCCACCTTTAGTTGAAATAAAAAGGGCATAACCTATTGTTGAATAAAGTTGTTGAAGTTGATTAAGTTGCTAAGTTGAATACGTAGATAAAGTTGAATATTGTTGATTAAGTTGATAGGCACACGTCGGATTGTTAATCATTCTTATGTGAATTCGATTGCTATATATATTGTTGTGGTTGTTATATGCCCGACTGCGTATGATTCTTTATTAAGTTGTTTTAAATTGGCAATCATTTATATTAACCTGTGGTACATCTTACTCGGCTTTATAGCTGACACTTGTTCTTTTGTTGAAAATGTTGTGCCACCTCAGGTTGATGCTTAGTTGAGATGCAGAGTAGAGTGAGGATGGGTAGAAGATACAGATGAAGACTTTTACCTAGATTGCCTCATTTATTCAGACTCATTTATTATATTTAGTTGAATATTATTGTTATTTGACGTTTATGGGTTTCATTTGATTTTGGTTAGATCCGACGAGTAACACCGTCATTTAAGTTGAACATTTTTATTCTGGAAATGTAATAATTGATGGAAACTTCCGCAATACTCCGTGTTTTTACGAAAAATTTTGAAATCCATATTTTTATAAAGTTCGGTGTTACATGTATAATCATTATAAAAGAAACACTAAATGAGTAGGACCTCTTTGGTCCTATGTACCATTTTGGTACTCAGATCGCAAACTGCATAGAACTCATGCCCGTTGACTCACCATTATCACACATGAATCACAATACATAGTTTCTTCACTTGTCTTTGTCAAGATTTGACTTTGTGACTAGCAGTTTTCATCTATGGTCTATGTGGTCCCATGTAAATAATCATTATAGGATATAAAATTAAAAGATAAGCTATAAATTTCAGACAAAGAGAGTAGTATTTTTATAAAGATTTGGGTATAAACATGAACATATGATTTCGCCTGTTGCAGAGCGACTATCTATCCTATATATGAGGAATGGAATTATGTGGCTGTTATATATTTAAACTTGAGTATAAAGCCTTTACATCTAAATATATTAATTCATAAAGAACATGAGGGTTAAATCATTTATCCATTATACAATAAATATTAAAACATTAAGATGTTAGGGTTCATATACCCAAATTTAAATATTTAACAACAACATATTTACTTTTACTTTTCTTTATAAAAAAGGGTAATGGGGGGAACCCTAGCCCCGGTACCACAATTGGATACCCATCGACCCACCCCGTATGAGCCATATGATGCCGGTAAAATACCTCCATCCTAATCCCCACATGATCTGGGCACCCCGAAGATCGAACCCGCGTATTTAAACTTCACATATGGGTCTAGGCTTCATTGGTAACGGGTACCTTTACTTTTCTTTATATATCATTTCGTTATTGAATATGTATTTGAGTGACTATAATGTATATCAAAATGACATTTAAGTTTTTCCGTCGAAATCAACTTTGGTTGTCAACATATCATATATACGGACTCATATACTGATTGTAACACATAAAGAAAAAAAGTTAGTATAATATTATTTCTGATAATAATATAGAATTGTTGATTAATGTGTTTATTCATTTTGTTTCAGCAGTTCTACGGTGTGATATATTGAGTAGTTTTTGTGGTACATAATCAAATCTCTATCAAGATGGATATTATTGATATATGATTTAGCTTTCATAAAATGAATGAAACTAATATTTAACTTTTTAAGTTAGAAAATGATAATATCTGTATATTTATAAAAATGAAAAAGAAAACCTGACTTAAAAGTCATGGATAATACAGTTTGAAAATTTCATTTGTTTACAATCGTAAGATAATGAAATTGTAAAACTTCGAGTGACTGGCTGTAATCAAGAACAATTAAAAAAGAAAATTAATCTCAGTTTTTAGATCACAATAATCAATTATCAAGATCAACAGCAAATTTATACATAAAAAGGTATCTCTATCCATTACCTCCGATCATCTTCATCTCCGACCATCTTCGTTCGTCATCTCCGGTGATTAATCCGACGACAGTATTCCGATGAATTACTCCGACGACAATATCTAATCAAATTTGATTGGTTAAGCCAATCAAACATGATTGGTAATCACCATCGTCGTCGACTTACTCCGGTGAATTACTACTGAGAGATAGTGATTGTTGGATAAAAACCATCCAACTCAAAACTTTCAATTTTTTTTGAACGGCAGAAACTATATATCATAAATAATAATAGTCCGATAGCAAGGTATTAGAGACCAAGAGAACAATACAGTCTAATATTACAACTATTACATATTCTAGACTCAACTCTTGACTTTAACTACTAGGTTTGTAAAATGGATGAAAAAACGCATGCCAATTATCGGCGAGATATGAGGAAAACACTTGCTAACAAGAGCCACGCCACCAGTGTTTACCTTGTAGCGTTTTTTGATACAAAACTTCTCAATTATCCCCAAGGCCCAAACTTCACCAATTGCCACAAAACTTTTTCACATATATCTTTAATACATAAAATCACATAGGCAAGAGGAGAAACTATATTTAATGACCCATGTGTGAGAATGGTGAGTTACCGGGCATGAGTTCTATGCGGTGTGCGCTCTGGGTACCAAGACGGTACATGGGACCAGAGGGTTCCCACCCATTTACCCTTTAAAAACATAAATTTTCATTGAAAATAATAATAGATAATACTTAAAAAAATACATTACACAATCTTCATGGATAAAAAAACATTACATACTCCTAAATGTTTTTGGAAATAGTCTTTTTCTATTCCTTTTTGGATCCATGATTTATGTGATAATATTTTTTTCATAAAAGTGTAAAAAAAGAAATGAGTTTTAATTGTAGGATGAGTTAGTTTTAAAAATAATGAGAGTAGTTATAGTCGAACATATTTTGAAAAGATGGGTAATTTTTTATTTTTCTACTGCATTTTTTAAAAACTAGATAGCAGTTAAAAATATGATTGTTGTGGCTCCAATCACAACGGCTCTTATTTTCTCTATCTCGTTTGTCACACCCCGCCCTAGACGGAATATGACGTACATGGATTCACAACACAAGATATACTGAACGACACAAAACGTTGTCGTTTTAAAATACATTTATATAAAAGCATTGTTCACAAATTTATATTACAATTTATGAAAGATATTATTATTGAAAACATTTATTTAATATTAAACAATATATAAACATATAGAGAGAGATATATATATATATATATATATATATATATATATATATATATATATATATATATATATATATATATATATATATATATATATATATATATATATATATATATATATATATATATATATATATATATATATATATATATATATATATATATATATATATATATATATATATATATATATATATATATATATATATATATATATATATATATATATATATATATATATATATATATATATATATATATATATATATATATATATATATATATATATATATATATATATATATATATATATATATATATATATATATATATATATATATATATATATATATATATATATATATATATATATATATATATATATATATATATATATATATATATATATATATATATATATATATATATATATATATATATATATATATATATATATATATATATATATATATATATATATATATATATATATATATATATATATATATATATATATATATATATATATATATATATATATATATATATATATATATATATATATATATATATATATATATATATATATATATATATATATATATATATATATATATATATATATATATATATATATATATATATATATATATATATATATATATATATATATATATATATATATATATATATATATATATATATATATATATATATATATATATATATATATATATATATATATATATATATATATATATATATATATATATATATATATATATATATATATATATATATATATATATATATATATATATATATATATATATATATATATATATATATATATATATATATATATATATATATATATATATATATATATATATATATATATATATATATATATATATATATATATATATATATATATATATATATATATATATATATATATATATATATATATATATATATATATATATATATATATATATATATATATATATATATATATATATATATATATATATATATATATATATATATATATATATATATATATATATATATATATATATATATATATATATATATATATATATATATATATATATATATATATATATATATATATATATATATTAGTTCAAAGTATCTCTGTGAAAAATTAATAATTTCATATATAATATATATATATATATATCAACATATATTTTATAACAGAATCTATATATTTAATTTGCTCTTTTTAGAATATTACAGAAATAATAAGTTAATTAAATTTTAAATTTACCCGGATTTTTGACAGTTGTTACACTTGTCTTCTAAACGGTTCAAATTTGCCTTCACGTGGCAGAGGTGTTGCCGTCTTCGTCGTTCGGCATTGACGGTTTTACCGAGCCCACTATAATCATACATAAATGATATATCTTATTTATATATTATTATTCTTTTTAATAAAAAACTAGGCTCGATGAAATTATGTTTTCACATACCCGAAACTTTAGGAGAAATTCATTATGAGAATACTTTAATCTTCATTATTGAGAATATTTTGCTAAGAACAACATTTAATCCAAAAACTATCAAATCTCCGCTCTCAAGTTCCATGTACCGATAATCTATCTATCATTAACGACAACTCAAAGAGTAGTTAACATTTTTCTTTTTATACAATACTTATTATTTATACTATATTATAAAGCAAATAAGGTTTCAACTTTCAACTTTCAACAATTTATCAAAACCACATTACATCAATAACCTACACTACTCGCCGCCACCGCCACCAATCGCCCGCCACCACCGCCAATTGACGCCGCCACCATGGTGCCATCAACACTCGTCACCGCTACCACCGCCACTGCCGCTACCGCCGCACGCCATCACCACCCATCATCACCGCCGCCGTTGCCATTACCTTACGGCATCGTGCAGATACCGTTTTAGTAGATGATGAACCGAGTAAATGAGTAATATTACGGTATGTTGTATATTTGTATTTTGTATAATCTACCAATATACTAAAACATGATTGTGTATTTATTTGATCGACACTTGGCGCATTCCTTGCACGACATGTGTCACTTTTGATGTTATTAAAAAAAGATTTCTAATTCATAATTACCTAATTGTAATCAAATACTAATTTTTAGTTTTAATATAAAAAAGGTTTTTGATCGACACTTGGCGCATTCCTTGCACGACATGTGTCACTTTGGTGTAACTAAAAAAAGATTCCTAATTCATAATTACCTAATTGTAATCAAATACTAATCTTTAGATTTTATATATATATCTCATTATATATTTTATTATTATTATACTAAGTTTATTTATGATTTTAAAAATAATAATGTTAACAACTACTATATCAATACGGAATACAATTATCTTAAAAGATAAGATATATGTTAAGTTTTAAACATCCAATTAAACAAATATATTATACAATTCATGAGGTTTCATATAATATGTGAAGAGATCTATACCCAAACTTAGATATCTAACAACCACATATTCTCTATTTCCTATAAATATAACTGTATCATTATATATTATATAAGGAAAATGATAGATCATCCTAAAAATTAGCCTAAAAATCCTCCTAAAACATTAAGAAGGTGACATGTGTTATCCACTAATTCTCTTTCCTAATCTAGTCCCCTGATTTTGCCACATGTCTTCATCTAATAGTAAAGAGGATTTTTAGGTCATTCTTTTAGGAGGATTAATCATTTCCCATTATATAATCTGTACATCTAACGAGTATTGAGCCTAGTTGTATGTAAATAATGAAAAGAAAATTCTATGTAATGATAAGGCGGTAGCGTGGACCAATAAACTCTTCAACATCATCCCATATATAAAAACCCAAAGTCTTATATCAAAACCAACCAATAGCAATCAAAAAAGAAAAATTCCATAACCAGCCAACCAAAACTCACCGGGTCCCCACCCTCACGGGTCGGGCCGACCAATCCATGCCACCCCCACAACCGCTTTACAAATACAAGTCATGGTCGCCCGACATACTCCGTGACGAAGAATGGCTCAAAAAGAAAGACAAACAACAACGTCGTCGTAACAAAAGTGTCACCGATGAAGATATCGATGAACTAAAGGCTTGTGTTGAGTTGGGTTTTGGATTTGATGAATCTAATTCCAAGACTTTTCCAGCTTTAAATTTGTATTATGCTGTTAATTATAAACAATATCATGATACTATTTCTAAATCGTCTTCCATGTCATCATCCACGTCATCATGTTCTGATTTATCTTCTCCGCTTCATAGCCCACATGCCATATTTGGTCCAGGTAAAATAAAAATCTTTATACATATATATTAATTTGGAATGGTGGTTAATTTATCTTGTGATATAATTTTAGGGATCAATATTTCTTGATATAAAAATAAACGTATTTAAGATTATTTAAGAGTAACGGTAAGAAGTTTGTTGTTAAAAAACAATAGTAATGATGGTTGTTCATTCAAAAGGTCAAACAAGAATTGTTCATTTGACAAAAAAAATGTATCGTTTGAAAGTTTTGTGAGAAATGTCATAAGAATAAACTTTTTCTAATAGTCTAATTTGTAAATTATAATATTTTTTTTGTCTAACTAGGAAATTATACTATATTTGACCGGCTAAAATGTAACTTTTACCCTTGTAACATGTAGAATAGGACTATAGGTGGCTTTATAGCTGGTCAGATAAGAAATTTTATCATTCCATTTTAGTAATTGCTAACATAGAACACAATTTTGAGAGGAAAACCATTATGAAATTGTGAAATCATTTTTGCTTAACTTTATTGATTTTGTAGTTTGGGATGTTAATTTTGTTGATAATTGCAGGGGTTAATCCAGAGACCATGAAGACAAGATTGAGACAATGGGCACAAGTTGTTGGGGTTTCTTTGCGACAATCTTCATTATCGCCGTTATCATCTCCATGAAAAGCAGATCGGAAGCATGACAAAAAAAAAATAAAAAATATTAGCAATCTTTAATCACCATCCTGTAAATACCATCATGTTGTTAATTAAAGGCCTTTTTGAGAGGAAAATTTTACTTTCTATGATTGTAAACTGCCTCTTTCTATATAATTTGATACTTCCTTCACTTTTTTTTTTTTAATTATAAACAATATCATGATACTATTTCTAAATCGTCTTCCATGTCATCATCCACGTCATCATGTTCTGATTTATCTTCTCCGCTTCATAGCCCACATGCCATATTTGGTCCAGGTAAAATAAAAATCTTTATACATATATATTAATTTGGAATGGTGGTTAATTTATCTTGTGATATAATTTTAGGGATCAATATTTCTTGATATAAAAATAAACGTATTTAAGATTATTTAAGAGTAACGGTAAGAAGTTTGTTGTTAAAAAACAATAGTAATGATGGTTGTTCATTCAAAAGGTCAAACAAGAATTGTTCATTTGACAAAAAAAATGTATCGTTTGAAAGTTTTGTGAGAAATGTCATAAGAATATTTAATCACCATCCTGTAAATACCATCATGTTGTTAATTAAAGCCAATTTTGAGAGGAAAACCATTATGAAATTGTGAAATCATTTTTGCTTAACTTTATTGATTTTGTAGTTTGGGATGTTAATTTTGTTGATAATTGCAGGGGTTAATCCAGAGACCATGAAGACAAGATTGAGACAATGGGCACAAGTTGTTGGGGTTTCTTTGCGACAATCTTCATTATCGCCGTTATCATCTCCATGAAAAGCAGATCGGAAGCATGACAAAAAAAAATAAAAAATATTAGCAATCTTTAATCACCATCCTGTAAATACCATCATGTTGTTAATTAAAGGCCTTTTTGAGAGGAAAACCATTATGAAATTGTGAAATCATTTTTGCTTAACTTTATTGATTTTGTAGTTTGGGATGTTAATTTTGTTGATAATTGCAGGGGTTAATCCAGAGACCATGAAGACAAGATTGAGACAATGGGCACAAGTTGTTGGGGTTTCTTTGCGACAATCTTCATTATCGCCGTTATCATCTCCATGAAAAGCAGATCGGAAGCATGACAAAAAAAAATAAAAAATATTAGCAATCTTTAATCACCATCCTGTAAATACCATCATGTTGTTAATTAAAGGCCTTTTTGAGAGGAAAACCATTATGAAATTGTGAAATCATTTTTGCTTAACTTTATTGATTTTGTAGTTTGGGATGTTAATTTTGTTGATAATTGCAGGGGTTAATCCAGAGACCATGAAGACAAGATTGAGACAATGGGCACAAGTTGTTGGGGTTTCTTTGCGACAATCTTCATTATCGCCGTTATCATCTCCATGAAAAGCAGATCGGAAGCATTTGACAAAAAAAATGTATCGTTTGAAAGTTTTGTGAGAAATGTCATAAGAATAAACTTTTTCTAATAGTCTAATTTGTAAATTATAATATAATAGTTATATAGATAAAATTATAGTATATAAATAATAAAATAAATATAATAATAAATAATAATAATAAATAATAATAATAATAATATAAATAATTATATAATAATAAATAATATAAATAATAAATAATAATAATAAATAATATATAATAATAAATATAATATAAATATTATATAATAATAAAAATAATAATAATAATATAAATAATTATATAATAATAATAATAAATAATAAATAATAATAATATAATAATAATATAATAATAATATAATAATATAATTATAATATAAGTATTAATAAAATATAATTTCAATAATAAATATACAAAAAATATATAATTATATAATAATAAATAAATATAAATAAGAAATAAATAATAATAATAATATAATAAATAATAAATATAATAATAAAAAATAATAATATATTAATAATAAACAAATAATAATAATAAATAATAATAAATAATATAATAATAAATAATAATAATATAATAATAAATAATAAAATAAATAAATAAAATATTATTAAAATAATAAAATTAATAATAATAATATAATAATAATAAATAATATATAATAAATAATACATATAAATAATATATAATAATAATAAATAATAATAATAATAAAATAATTATATAATAATAATAATAATATAAATAATATATAATAATAAATAAAATATAAATAATTATAAATAAAATAATATAATAATAATAATAAATAAAATAAAATAATTATATAATAATAAATAATAATAAATAAAATAAATAATAATAATAATAATATTAATAAATAAAAATATAATAATAAAAAATAATAATAATAATATAAATAATTAATAAATAATAATAATATAATAATAATATAATAATAATAATATAATAATAAATAATAATAATAATATAACTAATAATAATAATAATAATAAATAATAATAATATAATATAATAAATAATAAATAATAATAATAATAATAATAATATAACTAATAATAATTAAATAAATAATATAATAAATAATAATAATAAATAATATAATAATAATAATAAATAATAAAATAATATGAAATGTAATGATATGCTATGAAATGTTATGCAATGATATGAAATGTAATGACATGCTATGAAATGTTATGCAATGATATGAGATGTAATGATATGCTATGAAATGTTATGCAATGATATGAGATGTAATGATATGCTATGAAATGTTATGCAATGATATGAGATGTAATGATATGCTATGAAATGTTATGCAATGATATGAGATGTAATGACATGCTATGAAATGTTATGCAATGATATGAGATGTAATGATATGCTATGAAATGTTATGTAATGATATGAGATGTAATGATATGCTATGAAATGTTATGCAATGATATGAGATGTAATGACATGCTATGAAATGTTATGCAATGATATGAGATGTAATGACATGCTATGAAATGTTATGCAATGATATGAGATTTAATGATATGCTATGAAATGTTATGCAATGATATGAGATGTAATGATATGCTATGAAATGTTATGCAATGATATGAGATGTAATGACATGCTATGAAATGTTATGCAATGATATGAGATTTAATGATATGCTATGAAATGTTATGCAATGATATGAGATGTAATGATATGCTATGAAATGTTATGCAATGATATGAGATGTAATGATATGCTATGAAATGTTATGCAATGATATGAGATGTAATGACATGCTATGAAATGTTATGCAATGATATGAGATGTAATGATATGCTATGAAATGTTATGTAATGATATGAGATGTAATGATATGCTATGAAATGTTATGCAATGATATGAGATGTAATGACATGCTATGAAATGTTATGCAATGATATGAGATTTAATGATATGCTATGAAATGTTATGCAATGATATGAGATGTAATGATATGCTATGAAATGTTATGCAATGATATGAGATGTAATGATATGCTATGAAATGTTATGCAATGATATGAGATGTAATGACATGCTATGAAATGTTATGCAATGATATGAGATGTAATGACATGCTATGAAATGTTATGCAATGATATGAGATTTAATGATATGCTATGAAATGTTATGCAATGATATGAGATGTAATGATATGCTATGAAATGTTATGCAATGATATGAGATGTAATGATATGCTATGAAATGTTATGCAATGATATGAGATGTAATGATATGCTATGAAATGTTATGCAATGATATGAGATGTAATGACATGCTATGAAATGTTATGCAATGATATGAGATGTAATGATATGCTATGAAATGTTATGCAATGATATGAGATGTAATGACATGCTATGAAATGTTATGCAATGATATGAGATGTAATGATATGCTATGAAATGTTATGTAATGATATGAGATGTAATGATATGCTATGAAATGTTATGCAATGATATGAGATGTAATGACATGCTATGAAATGTTATGCAATGATATGAGATTTAATGATATGCTATGAAATGTTATGCAATGATATGAGATGTAATGATATGCTATGAAATGTTATGCAATGATATGAGATGTAATGACATGCTATGAAATGTTATGCAATGATATGAGATTAATGATATGCTATGAAATGTTATGCAATGATATGAGATGTAATGACATGCTATGAAATGTTATGCAATGATATGAGATGTAATGACATGCTATGAAATGTTATGCAATGATATGAGATTTAATGATATGCTATGAAATGTTATGCAATGATATGAGATGTAATGACATGCTATGAAATGTTATGCAATGATATGAGATGTAATGATATGCTATGAAATGTTATGTAATGATATGAGATGTAATGATATGCTATGAAATGTTATGCAATGATATGAGATGTAATGACATGCTATGAAATGTTATGCAATGATATGAGATGTAATGATATGCTATGAAATGTTATGCAATGATATGAGATGTAATGATATGCTATGAAATGTTATGCAATGATATGAGATGTAATGACATGCTATGAAATGTTATGCAATGATATGAGATGTAATGACATGCTATGAAATGTTATGCAATGATATGAGATGTAATGATATGCTATGAAATGTTATGCAATGATATGAGATGTAATGACATGCTATGAAATGTTATGCAATGATATGAGATTTAATGATATGCTATGAAATGTTATGCAATGATATGAGATGTAATGATATGCTATGAAATGTTATGCAATGATATGAGATGTAATGATATGCTATGAAATGTTATGCAATGATATGAGATGTAATGACATGCTATGAAATGTTATGCAATGATATGAGATGTAATGATATGCTATGAAATGTTATGCAATGATATGAGATGTAATGACATGCTATGAAATGTTATGCAATGATATGAGATGTAATGATATGCTATGAAATGTTATGCAATGATATGAGATTTAATGATATGCTATGAAATGTTATGCAATGATATGAGATGTAATGATATGCTATGAAATGTTATGCAATGATATGAGATGTAATGATATGCTATGAAATGTTATGCAATGATATGAGATGTAATGATATGCTATGAAATGTTATGCAATGATATGAGATGTAATGACATGCTATGAAATGTTATGCAATGATATGAGATGTAATGATATGCTATGAAATGTTATGTAATGATATGAGATGTAATGATATGCTATGAAATGTTATGCAATGATATGAGATGTAATGACATGCTATGAAATGTTATGCAATGATATGAGATTAATGATATGCTATGAAATGTTATGCAATGATATGAGATGTAATGATATGCTATGAAATGTTATGCAATGATATGAGATGTAATGACATGCTATGAAATGTTATGCAATGATATGAGATGTAATGATATGCTATGAAATGTTATGTAATGATATGAGATGTAATGATATGCTATGAAATGTTATGCAATGATATGAGATGTAATGACATGCTATGAAATGTTATGCAATGATATGAGATTTAATGATATGCTATGAAATGTTATGTAATGATATGAGATGTAATGATATGCTATGAAATGTTATGCAATGATATGAGATGTAATGATATGCTATGAAATGTTATGCAATGATATGAGATGTAATGACATGCTATGAAATGTTATGCAATGATATGAGATTTAATGATATGCTATGAAATGCTATGTAATGTCGTGAGATGTATTGAAATGTGATATATGTTGATGATAAATGAAATGTGCATGATTGTGTGGCTTGTTCATCTAGCTCACTAGACTTACTAAGTTGCCATGACACGTGCACGTTTAAGGGCCCAAACGTTAATGAGATGTGATGTGATGTGATATGTGATTAATGTTTAGGTAATGTGAACACCTAAATTTTATGTGATGCAAATGCTCGAGCTATTTTACAGAGATGGTTTAAGTGAACCAATGACTATAAGACCATAGGATTTGGACTTAAACCGTAAGATCAGACATGCTAGGCTTAAGTAGTTGAGCTTTAGCCTTAAGATGAGATGTTGTTAGGACGGGTTGGGATGAGTGAGAGTGTAGGATTAAGGCTATATGATGATTGTTTGATTGATGATATGTTAATATGTTTTTAGCCTTTATTCTTCCGTTTCTCGTTTCTCGCTTCTCCGTCACTAGATTATTCTATTGCTACGATAGATGGTCCCCGAGGTGATGTGCTATTTCCCTATCTGAATTTGCTAAATGTGCGCTGTAATTTAGGTGTGAAATGGTTGAAATGAAAGGAAATTTGTTGGATTAGGTGATATGGTGTCCCGTCAATGGTGTCCAACCCACGAGGTTAGTGACAAGGACCGCAACGGAAATGAGATGTTGTATGGATGATAAGGGTTATGTGAATGGAATTGGTGAAAGAATGTGATACACAAATGTGTTAATTAACATGCATGTGAAGTGATACAATTACAGTTATGGTCCGGAACATAATTGCAAGCGTATCAGACGCGAGCGTGTTTGTATGGCCATGCTTGTGTTGACCGGTGTACAAAGTAATGAAGTTGGAGAGACTTCAATGTATTGTACCCAAATTTGTCAAGAGTAAACACCGTGTTACAACTTTAGTGATGTTGATGCTTCAGGTGTGTGGAAATGTGTGAAGATCGGTGGAAAGTGATAGCCGGATTAAATGTTTATGATGATTATGATGTACAAGAAGTTAAATGAAGTGATTGGTAGTCAATGTTTCCGAGTCTACTAGTTTAAAAGACATGGATTTGAAGTTTGAAGAGTAGAGTTGATGCTGGATACTTGAAGGATTATAAGTAGGTGACGCATAGAAGGGTTACCGGGCACACGTATGAAAAGATATAGTTACAATTCCTGTCGCGAACGTAATTCTAAATGTATCACGACATGTGTGTGTTTGTGAGACTGTGTCTGTGCTGATCCGAATGAAGTGAAGATGAGAATGATGGAATCACTGAATGGTATCGTATTTAACCACGCAAAGAATAGACACGTATAAATGGATTAAAGAATAATGAAGTTGAAGCAAGTAAAGAAGTAACACTACAATTGATTGAACCCTTTAACCATGAAGCTCTTCAATTCTATGAACACTATGACATGATGTGAAGCTACTTTCGAGCTGTGAAGTGTTAAAGTTGTGCTTGGGTGTAAGGAAAACGTTCAGGTTTCGTTTGAAAATATTTTTCCTGATCATAGATAATATGCGGCGCACAAAGGCTATATGCGGCGCATATCTGCCAATTTTAAAAATGGATTTCAGATGGGAGCCCGATATGCGGCGCATAGACATTCTATGCGGCACATATTCTGTGTGCTCAGAATGTTGGATATTTTCTGTGATGAATTTGCATGAAATATGCGGCGCATACTTATTTCATGCGGCGCATTTGTGCCCAAATGTGGAATATGCGGCGCATGCACCTATGCGGCGCATACTTATTTCATGCGGCGCATTTGTGCCCAAATGTGGAATATGCGGCGCATATCTGCCAATTTTAAAAATGGATTTCAGATGGGAGCCCGATATGCGGCGCATATCTGCCAATTTTAAAAATGGATTTCAGATGGGAGCCCAATATGCGGCGCATGTACCATCCATGCGGCGCATATTTTGGTCTGTTTTGGATTTACGACTCGTTTAATCGTGATTACGCTACGGGACGATATATGACGATTGGGACGAGTATCTACAGATGGAGATTCTTCCTTATATTGCACGAATGTAAAGGTAATGTTGAGATCCTATAATTGTAGTTCCTTAAAGTATATGAAGTAAAAGTATTCAAGAGCATTTGGTTCCGAATTGATCATGTTTCTCGCCTGGGTGGTTACCCATGTAAGGCAAAGATTATATTTCTGAAGTCGAGGCTACACGTAGTTTTGATACGTTCTAATAAAGTTCCCTGTTTCGTTTCGATTGTGAGGTCGAACCTTCAATTGATGTGTGAATAGTGCTATTTTCATGCAAGCGCATATTTTGGTCTGTTTTGGATTTACGACTCGTTTAATCGTGATTACGCTACGGGACGATATATGACGATTGGGACGAGTATCTACAGGTGGAGATTCTTCCTTATATTGCACGAATGTAAAGGTAATGTTGAGATCCTATAATTGTAGTTCCTTAAAGTATATGAAGTAAAAGTATTCAAGAGCATTTGGTTCCGAATTGATCATGTTTCTCGCCTGGGTGGTTACCCATGTAAGGCAAAGATTATATTTCTGAAGTCGAGGCTACACGTAGTTTTGATACGTTCTAATAAAGTTCCCTGTTTCGTTTCGATTGTGAGGTCGAACCTTCAATTGATGTGTGAATAGTGCTATTTTCATGCAAGCGCATATTTTGGTCTGTTTTGGATTTACGACTCGTTTAATCGTGATTACGCTACGGGACGATATATGACGATTGGGACGAGTATCTACAGATGGAGATTCTTCCTTATATTGCACGAATGTAAAGGTAATGTTGAGATCCTATAATTGTAGTTCCTTAAAGTATATGAAGTAAAAGTATTCAAGAGCATTTGGTTCCGAATTGATCATGTTTCTCGCCTGGGTGGTTACCCATGTAAGGCAAAGATTATATTTCTGAAGTCGAGGCTACACGTAGTTTTGATACGTTCTAATAAAGTTCCCTGTTTCGTTTCGATTGTGAGGTCGAACCTTCAATTGATGTGTGAATAGTGCTATTTTCATGCAAGCGCATATTTTGGTCTGTTTTGGATTTACGACTCGTTTAATCGTGATTACGCTACGGGACGATATATGACGATTGGGACGAGTATCTACAGATGGAGATTCTTCCTTATATTGCACGAATGTAAAGGTAATGTTGAGATCCTATAATTGTAGTTCCTTAAAGTATATGAAGTAAAAGTATTCAAGAGCATTTGGTTCCGAATTGATCATGTTTCTCGCCTGGGTGGTTACCCATGTAAGGCAAAGATTATATTTCTGAAGTCGAGGCTACACGTAGTTTTGATACGTTCTAATAAAGTTCCCTGTTTCGTTTCGATTGTGAGGTCGAACCTTCAATTGATGTGTGACTAGTGCTATTTTCATGCAAGCGCATCCTCCGTTTTGTTCTCACTTATAGGAAGAAGTTAATGTTTTTGATGGTGGGATGTATTTCTTTCTATAAGATAGATTTACGGTTTTTGCTACCATTTGTTGATGATGAAAGTCCCGCTAATGTTATTTCTACCCTCATTATGACCCTATTGAGTTTCTCGAAGTACCTGCATGCTAACGAATGGTCCTTACCATGTCATGAACTTAAGGGATAAAGTTTAAAGTTTTCTCTAGATCGAAATCCTTGTTGAATATTAGTCATATCCATCCATATATTTCGTCCATACCTGGACTTGTTGAGTATTGATTGATAAGAAACGTTTTTGTTGTTAGATTGGCAATTTCGGATCATTCGGTGATTGTTATTGCAATCAATATGTATCTTGAGATTTCCTACAGGTATGAAGTTGTTTCTAGAGTCATTTTGACGTTCAAATAGAACCAATATAGGGTTCACATCTGGTCTTGAGATTTGATAGGGATTCGATTGCGTATGTGAGTCGATTTAGGTCATTCGGGTGTCAAATCGATTGTAAAATGAGTATAATGAATCCATGAATCAATTGAGGATTTCATAATGATAACTAAGTCATAATTTGATGTGTATGAACTGTAGAGGTCATGGTGGCTTGACATGGATGCTTGATGGTGGAAATTGTTTGCAAAACAAAGAGTTTATTAGGTCTGAAAATTCAATCATATTGCAAAAATCATATGATTGTGCGATGGTGCATCGAGATTTATTGTTGTGCTCATATGCAACCATGGTTATGCCATAGGCGTTGGATGTCACTTCATGATACGATAAGTTATTGAAAGGAAAGTTGTGGAGCCAAAGATCATGAAGATACTAGTTCATAAAGTTGGAATCGTTAAAAGTGTTCTGTTTAGCTTAAAATTGACTGAAGGTTTTGTGGTGAGCAAAGAAAGCTTATTATGAACAAGTGGGTATTATGGTCTAACCATAAGACTCTATGGAGGGCTATGTTATGCATCGAAAATCATGGCGAGTCTACCCTTTTTTCAAAAGAATTATGTGAGTTATGGTAGCAAGTTAATAAGGATACGTGTATGAGGGGCTTAATCACCAAATGAATAGCCTACGCCAAATGTAATATGGGTGCTACTTATGAAGGTCGAAGAAACGAGTTGATTACTTGGTTTGATTTAAAGATTGAACCAAAGAAATGACGAAACGGTTGAAATGGTAAAGTAAAGGTGGAAAAGACTATGTAAGAAGCCGAATGAGTTTGGCTATGCTAAGTTAAAGTACAACTCAAGGAAATCCTGAAATGATATGACAAAGTGAGGGATACGGATAAGTCATATATATATGAGTGGCGAAATGATTCTGAGGACAGAATCCTCTTAAGGGGGAGGTAATTGTAACATCCCAAACATTTTATGTCGACCATTGACCATGTCGTTAGTCAACGTTTGCCTTCCGTTGGATTTATACGTCTTATTAATAAATATGTTTATGCGATAATGACTATGGTCGTTATATATGATTAATGTGTCTACGTGTTAATGATTAATTTCATTAAATATGTTCAAGTAATGAAATGATTAAGATGATGTTTAGTGAAAGTAATGAAAGTAAAGTTAAATAATTAAGTGCTTGTTAGTATGTTAAGACTCCCGGTAGGAAAGTTAAGCTAAGAAGGTTAAGTTTAAGACTCCCGGGAGCACTTAGCAAGCACTGTAAGATGTACGTAACTCATTATTGAGCGGTACCGAGGTAAGATACTGATGTGACTAATTTATACCCATCGCCCACATCGTTATTGGCCTTTTATTTATATGTTTTTTAGTCGATTTTGCTGGCATTTGGCGCGTTTATGGGTTTTGTTAGTGGTTTCAGGTTCTAAACAGGTGACGTATCCGTTTCGTGCAATTTCGAGTAATTTTGAGGCCATGAAGTTGATTGGAGAGTTCGAGAGTTATTTAGGTGAAAAGAGATAGAAAATTTATGCAAGTTCTTATTTTTGAAGAAGTGTTATTCGGACCAGTATAGTTATACTGCGACGCAGTGGTGGTGAACAGGCCCACTGCGCCGCAGTCATCTAATGGAAATGAGCATCGAGACCAGTAGATTTTTACTGCGACGCAGTGGTGGTGAACAGGCCCACTGCGCCGCAGTCAGCTAGTGGAAAAAGGAGAATTCAACCAGTATATTTACACTGCGCCGCAGTGGGGTGTGCGTGTGCCCACTGCGCCGCAGTCAGCCTTGACCAACGAGCACCAGAGGCAGTGTATAAGCACTGCGCCGCAGTGGGGGCATCGCTCGCCCACTGCGCCGCAGTGTTTACTGCGACGCAGTGGTGGTGAACAGGCCCACTGCGCCGCAGTCAGCTAGTGGAAAAAGGAGAATTCAACCAGTATATTTACACTGCGCCGCAGTCAGCTAGTGGAAAAAGGAGAATTCAACCAGTATATTTACACTGCGCCGCAGTGAGAGTACGGGGCTGAAGGGTTTTGGGCAGCTTTTGCTTCAGATTAAAGGGAGGTATAAATAGTTTACTCAACCTAATTCCCAAATTATCAAGTCTTTTTTCTAAGAGCTGCACTACAAGGAACACCTTCAAGGATCAAATCAAGATTTCATCGTCTTCCGATTCATTGAAGATTCACGTGCACCCACTTAGATCGTATCTATTCTATTGTCTTGCAATTTCTATTTCTCGCACGATTGGTACATCATGTTCTTCCTTTATTTTGATTGTTATTTCAATTTAATCATGAGTGGCTAAACTTTCAATCATCCACCTTGATGAAACTAGACGAATGACGTGATTGCTATATGTTTTAATTCCAAGAGTTGATTTCATTTATCGTTGTGTCGAGATCTTGATGATTTAATTCCTTTACATTTATTATTATGATATTGGTGGCATGTGTGTCCTACGTTAGTGGTACTAGTTGGATACAGATGTGATTTTCAACGGTTGCTTGTCTATGAGCAATTATCACTAGTTCATGGTATGATAGTGAATGTCATTTTAATAAAAGGAATCATTTTGTCAACGTGTTTTGTAACGGTTGGTGGTACCACGTTTTAATTCACAAAGGCACAATTGGTAATTTGTCGATCAGCAAACTAATTGTTGGTAAGGTTGTCTAGGCATTGGTGGTACCGGCTTGGGTAATTAAACTAGCAATTTAGGTGTCTGGGTGATTTGTGAGCGGTTGGTGGTACCACGCGAGCATTTTATCCTTTCACGATTATCGTGTCAACTCTCATTGAATTTGGTCTTAATTGAATGCAATCATGTTTGAAGTCTAGCGAAGTCAAGGTGGATGATCTTTACTATTATTGTTTGAAGCTTTACCTTTACTTTTACGCGTTTTTGTCTTCAAAGTTATTTTACTTTAATTGCCGAAGAGAGATTTGAAGCAACACCCTATTTTCCAAACTACTTTATTAGACAATTGATTCAGACCAATCCCCGTGAACGAACCTGGACTTACTTTTTAACTATATTGCATACGATCGGGTCCACTGCCCGATAGTGTGTAGTAGTGAGTTTCGAGGTGGTTCTAGTTTTAATTTTTAAACTCGATTTGGCACATCAGATACACTACTTTGACACGCTGAGGGTTCAACAAAAGCATGGTTTTCATATAATAACTTTCCTAATGATAACTTGTTTGCTTATGGGTATTCGGGGTTATACGGGAGGTGATATGGGCTATGTACATGACTATCGAGGCCTGAAATGCAGTCCCTATGATATGAAATGTAACGATATGCTATGAAATGTTATGCAATGATATGAGATGTAATGACATGCTATGAAATGTTATGCAATGATATGAGATGTAATGATATGCTATGAAATGCTATGTAATGTCGTGAGATGTATTGAAATGTGATATATGTTGATGATAAATGAAATGTGCATGATTGTGTGGCTTGTTCATCTAGCTCACTAGACTTACTAAGTTGCCATGACACGTGCACGTTTAAGGGCCCAAACGTTAATGAGATGTGATGTGATATGTGATTAATGTTTAGGTAATGTGAACACCTAAATTTTATGTGATGCAAATGCTCGAGCTATTTTACAGAGATGAAAGTGTTAAGCTTAACCCGTACGTGCCTTTGCCAGGGTAGTACATTTGATGTGGTTGCTAGGGTGGCACCTTGCAGGAGGTCTTACCAACCCCACTTGTCTTGAACATACGGATTACTCTGGGATTGGCTTGCCATTCCTTAACGACATTGATGTACAGCCGTAAGGTTTGTCCATCTAGTCGGGTGTGACTTATGTCACACTTATAAAGATGTATATGATATATGTGATGAGTGACTTATGTCACGCCTAACGTAAGTGACTTATGTCACGCTATACGATGATGCTTATATGTTATATGTGAAGTAAAAGATGACTAGGCACATCTAGGGTGATTCAACCTATTATGATGATGTTTGATGCGATGATATGTTATGGATGATGTGATGCTTTGAGGTGATATGTGCCTGAACGATTTAATATGACTTTTATATAATGTTTTAAATGGACAAAAGCTTTATAAACTATGTGTTATCTTACTTAGCTAATTCGTTAGCTAACACTTGCTCTTTTAAAATGTGTTGTGCCCTCAGGTCCAACATTAGTGAGCAGATAGATGTGAGAAGATGTGAGGCATGGGTAGATGATCTTGAAGCTGGCTGTAGTTTACCCATAGTGGCTGCTCGCACTAGACATTGATTTATGTTTAGACCTTTAGTGACTTTGTATTTAATATGTTGTCGGTTGTTTAATGTTGGGCAACCGATGAGTGTTATAACACGATTTTAACAACTGAATTCAATTCATCAATGGTGGATTTGGTGAGTGTGTGTTCTTGGTGTTTGTGTGTGTTTTGAGAGAGAATTGTGTAATCGTGTGTAAATCTGGTATAAAAGTTATGTGTTAAAGTTTTGTGTTAAAGTTATGTGTTAAAGTTATGTGTTAAAGTTATGATCTCTAAGGTATGAGAGGGCTATTTATAGTCTAATTACACAATTATGCTAATTGTCACAATCAGCCCCTCAACCTTAGTGATCATTTATCTATGACTTAACAACAAGAAATTCCTCTAATCTAGATTACAATTTATCACTATTTTTGGATTTCTAACATTCTCCCCCTTAGTGATACATTGTAATGAATGAAATACGTGTTATATTGTCTTGTAGGAATGAATTTGATGAGCCCGGTGGTGAAGACAATTGGTGTGTTGAAACAAGTCTTCAAAGCTTTCTCTTTTGTCTTTGGAGAACTTGATTCAGTCTTGGTCTTGGTCTTGAACTTCTTGAAGTTAAATCATGTGAGGATTCTCAATGTTCTTTTAGAACAGAGAATAATGAATGCGTGTGAGTCTTGAAGAAAGAGAATAATGAAGTCGAACAAGTGTGTGACTTGAATCTTCAAGAATTGTTGAATCATGAACCAGAGTTGTCTTTTGAAATACGGAAGGTATGAATCTTGGTTTTGACTTTTCAATTTTCGATCTTTGAGTGGAATTCATCTTTTCGATTCTTCAGTTTTGATTCTTGAATGAAGTTCATCTTCTTGGAATGAAGTTTCATGAAAATGAACTCTCCCCCTTTTATGTATGCACTGGAGTTTCTTGACAAAATGTTGTTGTATGACTTGAAGATCTTGAATGAAGTATGTTTGATGAAGACTCTTTTGAAGCTTTGATCTTTGTCACATCAACTTGAATACTTTGGAGAGTAAGCAATTGAATGAAGTTTGGATGAATTTCTTATGAAGTAATCATGCTCCCCCTTAATCCATGAGTATACACATTTTGGAGCATTTTTGAACTTTTGAAGCATCTTGAGTGAAAATCTTTTCATCTTTGGTTTCATTCTTATCTATGACATCAATTCAGATTCCCCCTTTTAAAATCAAATTCTCAATCAACTAAAATCTAGTGAAAATCTGAAACTATTGACACATCATGAAGAATTTTCTCCCTCTATACACAAACTTTGATAATCCTAGAACTATGATAAGCCTAACACTTAGTGAAACAACCAAACCAAACACGAACTTTTCTCCTTGTATCCTTATCAATCAGTAAATCAATCATAAAATTTCCTCCCCCTCATAATGACAAGATTGGGAACCAATCTCATTATGTACACATTGATTGATTAATTGTCAACAAGAATAACATGATCGAATGTACACATGGAGAAATATCAACCATCAAAACATCAACCCTAACCATTAGCCCAACCCAAGAAATCCTAGGGGTGACTAAAATGGAAGATTGAAGTTGTTGGGACAAACGTTATAGCATGGTGTTGGTGTTTTCTGTGTTTGTGTGATGAGAAATGAAACCAGATAAGAATGATCCGTTAGCATGTTCAAAAATCAAAAGGATTAATGAAATGACCGATTAAAATGTATAACATTTTTCGGATTTCCTATGTATCATTGAGATATGTACAAAACAAGTCTCTAACATAGTTCGATCTGCGGCTTTGCAACCACGAGATTGCTTCAAAAAATATAAATCATGGTTAACACTACCGAAGCATTTGATAACCACAATTTTATCCTTAAAGACTTTTTGGGAAATAACATCCGAGGTCACATAGACTTCTCGTTAACTCAACAAATTCATAAATGAAAATGTGAGACCTACGTTCAATGTTGGAAAGGATGTTAGCATTGGTAGGATTTCCATTCGATCATCGTGGAATATCAATTAAGATATCACTACAAATGTTTCGGCTATATCACAAAGATAAGCAATAATATCACAAAGACATGACGCTAATGTGCCCAAAAAAAATGAATGATAATCAAATCAATGATCAATCAAAATAGCTCTAGACACATCGTGATCAAATGAAGTCGGGGACTGGAGCAGAATGTCACCCTTTTCAATATCAACATCTTCCGAAAGAAGAGTCAATAGAAATGTGAAAATCTCCGTGAGAAATGAAACAAGTATTTGTTAAGAAACACTTGAGTGGTTAGGTAAAGATGTGTATCGCTTCACTGGGTCCATGAAGACTTCTTCAATATCAAGAAATCAACAAATGAAATCTGATAGGAGCGTGTTTTACCCGGCTTTTTTGAGAATTTGGGGAAGGGTATCATTTCTTTTAACCCTTTTCTCACAACATATCACCTTAACCTCTCACTTTTCGACTTTACTCCCTCCATCCTATTTGCACAAAAACAACAGCACTCAAAATACCCTCACTATCTAATGAAAGAAGTGAATACTCCGGGGTTAGAACTCATCGGCGATGATGAAATTCATGGAGTATAATTTGAGAAATACTTATCACTCATGTGCAAACTAATCACCGAACTCCATTTGATTGAAAATCATTGGAAAAACATCAAATGTGTACATGAAAAAAAAATTTGAAACACATTTGAAGGTTTGAAGGTTGTTGAAATCACAAACTCCTCCTTAAGCTATGCAAGAATAGATCAAAAATTTTCATAGAAAGGTGGAGCAAAAATTGGTTTTGTGAGATCAAACATGAGTAAAATCTTTGTTGTGATATTTCGAAAAAGTTTTGCTTCAACAACAATGTTGATAGTAAGACAGCTAGGGAGTACACAAAGGCGTTCAATCCGTCGCAACTTACAACAACATGTTGGAGGCAATTAGAACATTTAAGCAATTTGAAAATCCAATCAATTGGAAAAAGAATTCCTTCAAATGGAAAAAGAATTAAGGTTTAAAATTTAACATACCAAGCTTGGAGATAAGAAAGTTAAACCTCTTTTCATCCAATGGTTTTGTGAACAAATCTGCAAGTTGAAAGTCAGTACCCACAAAGTAGAGCTCGATGTCACCTTTCTCAATATGATCTTTGAAAAAATGATATCTAACATCAATATGCTTTGAGCGAGAGTGGTTTACTGAGTTGACTGCAATGGCAATGGCACTATGAGAATCACAATAGATAGGAATATGATCATATTTCAGACCATAATCAGTTAGTTGTGTCTTCATCCATAAAACCTGAGCACAACAACTAGCCGCAGCCACATATTCAGCTTCAGCCGTTGATAGTGACACACAATTCTGTTTCTTGGAAGACCAACTCACAATTTTATCGCCTAAAAATTGTAAAGTACCGGAAGTGCTCTTACGATCAAGTTTACAACCAGCATGATCTGCATCTGAATATGCAGTTAGATTGAATCCAGTATCCCTTGGATACCAGAGACCTAAATCGGGTGTCCCTTTCAGATAACGAAATATTCGTTTCACAGCTTGATAATGTAAATCAGTTGGAGCAGCTTGATATCTAGCACACATACATGTTGCAAACATTATATCTGGGCGAGATGCTGTTAGGTACAACAACGAACCAATCATACTTCGATATCTCTTTTGGTCAAATGGTTTCCCATTTGTATCAGCATTTATGTTTGTTCGAGCAGCCATTGGGGTAGAAATTGAAGAACATGAAGTCATATCAAACTTTTTCAACATGTCATTTATGTATTTACCTTGTGATATAAAAATACCAGTTGGTAATTGTTTGATTTGAAGACCCAAAAAGTAATTCATTTCCCCAATCATGCTCATTTCAAAATGATTAACCATAAGAGATGAAAAGTTTCGGCAAAATGTTTGACTGGTCGACCCAAATATAATGTCATCAACATATATTTGAACAAGTAGAACATGCTTACCTTGTTTGCGAATGAACAAGGTAGGGTCAATTGTGCCTTTGGTAAAGCCACCTCTTAGTAAGAAAGTAGTTAAAGAATCATACCATGCTCGGGGTGCTTGCTTAAGACCGTAGAGAGCTTTGTCCAATCTGTAGACATGGTTTGGTCTTTGAGGATCAACAAAACCTTCTGGTTGATCAACGTAAACTTCTTCTTTGAGGTCACCATTCAAGAAAGCAGTCTTCACATCCATTTGAAACACAGTAAAGTTTCTGAATGCGGCATAAGCTAAGAATATCCGAATGGCCTCCATTCTTGCAACTGGAGCAAAAGTTTCATCGAAGTCAACACCAGGTTGTTGGCAATAACCCTTTGCAACAAGTCGAGCTTTATTTCTTACTACTACTCCATTCTCATCCTTTTTGTTTTTGAATATCCACTTCGTTCCGATTGGATCATCTTTTCTAGGATTTGGAACTAATCTCCATACCTTCAGTCTTTCAAATTGAGCGAGTTCATCTTGCATTGCCTTAACCCACTCTGGATCTTGAAGAGCTTCAGATACTGTTTTGGGTTCGATATTGCTAAGAGAAAGTGCAACAAGACACTCATTTACTGAGGTACGAGTAGTTACTCCTGCTTGTGGATCTCTAATTATTTGATCAGTAGGATGGTCTTTCTGCATACGTGTCCACTTGTGATTATGAGGAAGAAGATCTTGTTGTTGAAGATCAACATCATCATCATTAAAGCTTGAGTTATGTTGAGAGATGTTATCATAACTTGGTGTAATTCTTTCCTCATAAGCTGGATGATCAAAGTCAAGTGGTACATACACACTTGGAGTGTTCAATTGATTTGTTGTCTGAGTTAATCGAGAAGGTTGTTCTTGAACATTCACTTGAGAAGTATAATCTTGAGAGCATGGTGGAGAAGTATCAGGAGATGAGGATTCTTGCTCTGAAAAACTTGATGAAGATTCATGAATATTGTCAGGAACTGGATCGTTGTTATGAAGAGGTTCATTGGGTTTAATTGGTTCAACGATGACTTGAGGTTCTTGATCATGAATCGGTTTTGAATTGTAGAATTCTTCAAAAAGAATATCTAATTCATCACTTGTAGGAGTTGGAAACTTCTTGAATTTAGAAGCTAATGTAGAATTCCTTGTAGAAGGACTTGAAGCACTTGGATCATTATTTGTTGGTAGCAAACTTTCTTGCTCAAAAATCATGCCTGACATCTCATCAAACCAAACATTCATTGTTTCTTGAATTGTGTTGGTTCGACGATTATAGATTCGATAGGCAATTGATGTTTTGGAATAACCAACAAAATATCCTTCATCACCTTTCTTCTCGAACTTTCCAAGATTCCCCCGATCATTCAATGTGTAACAAACACACCCAAATATGTGAAAGTAGTTGATGTTGGGTTTGCGTTTGTTAACAACCTCATAAGGAGTCTTTTCAAAACGCTGATTGATAATGGACCGATTCTGAGTGTGACAAGCAGTGTCAACAGCTTCAGCCCACATATTGGATGGTAATTTGGAATAAGCAAGCATTGTCCTTGCTGCTTCTACCAGCGATCGATTTCTCCTTTCAACAACACCGTTTTGTTGTGGGGTGCGAACTGCTGAAAATTGATGAGTGATTCCTTTGGATTTGCAGAATTCATCAAAAACAGCATTCTTGAACTCAGTTCCATTATCCGAACGGATGTAACGAACTGAAAGTTGAAGATTTACTTGAGTATTAGTGATGAAATCTATCAACATCTGAGTTGTTTCATCTTTGGATGCAAGGAACTTGACCCAAGTATATCTTGAATAATCATCAACAATAACCAAGATGTATTTCTTCCCATTTCAGCTTTGTACTTTCATCGGCCCACAAAGATCCATGTGAAGCAAATGAAGAGGTGCTAAAGAATTTGGAGATTTCTTCGGTTTATGAGAAGTTCTTTTGATCTTCCCAACAGCACAAGAAGGACAAACATGCTCACTTTCATACTTATAGTCAAGTAAGCCTTCAACAAGATGCTTATTGACCAAAGTATTGATAGTTTGGAAATTCAGATGAGAGAGCCTTCTATGCCATAACCAAGAATTCTTTGAAGTAGCTTTTGAAATGAGACAAATATTATCAGTTGGTTGGTTATCATCAAGATTGACGGTAAACAGGTTATCATCACGATCACCACAAAGAATATCAACTCCATCTAGAGTTTGGACTTGCAAAGAGATTTTCGAAACAGAACTTGAAGATTGTTATCACAGAATTGTCCAACACTGAATAAGTTGTGACTTAATCCTTCAACATAGTGAACTTTCTTGATGATAATTCCATTTCGTTCAATGTCTCCATAACCTAAGATAGGAGCGAAATTGTTGTTTCCAAAGCGAACTGTTCCCATGAATCTTTCAACGAAATTCTTGAGCAAAGATTTATTTCCAGTCATGTGCTTCGAACACCCGGAATCGAGTATCCAAACACAGATGGTTATTTCCTGCAATCAATGAAATTTAACCGTTTTTAGGTACCCACTTGAAGACGGGTCCTTTATGGTTAGTTAAAACAGGCAGGGTATATAACTTAGGATGCGCATTCAAACATGTTTTCGAATCAACATAAGCATTGACAAGCACATTATCAACAAACATATTTGAATAAAAGGTACGAACCTTCACATTAGAATTAAAAGTAACATGTCTACAAGCATTCACATCAACCACACGAGAATTAAAATTGTTTACAAGCTCACAAGGCCTTGCCTTGGCACATTCAACATTATTATACAAAGATGAATTGTTTTGATTTACAGTAACACCTTTCCTCCCATTGACAGATTTTCTCCTCCTTCTTTTCATCTTTTTCTCAACATTCTTTAGATTACTAGTGATCTTAGGTACTAAAGTATTAGCAACCCATCTAGCACCACTAGTTAAACTCTTTCCACCTGTTGAATTGAAATTAAGAAGATTAGAACTAGGAGTTTTAAACACTCTTATCTTTTGGAATCTTTTGGAGGTGAGGAAACTTCTTGCTTCTTTGGTTTATCATGAGAAAACCACCCATATCTATCTCTATATCTAGTTGAACCATTTGATGTATCTTTAGTTAGCGAAACTGAGCTAGACTTAGACACCTTAGGTATAAAGCTAGATTGAGAGCTAGATTGAGAAGCATTAGGATAGTCTTTCGGAAGTTTCACTTTGGTGTACTTTGTCGTGTGTGGGGTTTCAGCTTGTTCCTTTTTGACATGTTTCACTGGGGTAGCCACAAATGTTTCTAACTTAATGGTCTTTGGTTCAGTCTTGACGAGTTTGGTCTTAACTCGTTTCTTTGAGTAATATGAAGTTGGAGCTTTGGACAATGGTTTTTTAGATTCCACTTTTGTTTCCACTTTGATTTTGGTAGATTCAATCTTTTTCTCAGTTTCTGAATTAAAAACATATTCTCCCTCCATGAATTTATCAAAATCATTCTTTGTGAAATCTTTGGAAAATGAAAATTTCAATGGAGATTGATTAGTTTCAGATTCATTTGAAAGTTTTGAAAAATCAGGAATCTTGGTGTCCAACTTCACATCATGGGTATTCTCAGAAATTAGGTCAACTTGAACTGACACATCTTTGGTCTCACAAGAAAATTGAGTAGACGTATCAACACCTATACTAGCACTAGGCTTAGGGTGAACAACTAACTCATCAACAGTGTTGCATGTGAAAAACCTATAGAAGTACCATATCAAAACTAAACTATGTGCAATTTCTTCATCAGAAAAATCAGATTGCACACAATCATCAGCTATAAAAGTAGCAGTATTTTGACAAGTACATTCAAGAGAATCAGTCAAGGTCTGGGTAGAGGTATTGGTGGATGAATCACAAGTAGTTTGGGTAGAATTTTCTACTGAGGCACTTTGGTCAGTTTGAGTAGAAACATTCTCACAAACTTTCTTAGTATCAACAGCAATACATTTATCCTCTGAATTCGGACTTTGAGACTTGAGGTGATTAATAACTTTTTGTTGAGATTCCACCTTTTGTTGTAAACCTTCTATTTGTTTTTCCAAAAATGTGGTTGGAAAGTACATTTTAGTTGGTTTAGGTGAAGTACCGACAGATTCTTGGTTTTGAAAATTTGATTCAATTTCTTCCAATTTGAAAATTGAAGATTCTTTTGTTTTGTATGAATCATTTATTGCATCATAATTAACCAAAAATTCCTGTTTTGGTGTTCTCTCAACGTCATCAGTCTCAAATTCATCATTCAATGGACGAATAAATTGTTGTATCATACCAAGTCGTAGAAATTTTTCATCATACAAGGGTTCAATTTCCTCTTTGGCTTTTTGCAATGGTGTGATATTCTCAAATCCCAACCCGAGAAGAAGTTCTGTTTTGTCAATTTTTGACTTGTTGAAATAGGCTGTGAAATTCAAGAAAGGATTTTGTTCAACTTTATATAGCTTTTCTTGATAGAAAAGTATATTCTTTTTAAATTCCTCAACTTGTTTTCAAGATTCTCTATCTCAATGTCTTTTAAAAAACAATTATGATTTAAATCAGAAATCTTCCTTTCGAATTCAACATTGTTTGGTTTAGCTTCTTGAAGCTTTTTATTGAGAATATCGACATCCATTTGTCTTGCATTTGCCCGAAGCCATTCATTGGTCTTTTGAATTTCAAGATCTTGATTGGCTTTTTCAAGATCATGAATGGTCTTTTCTAAATTTTGACATTTTTGTAATAACTTAGAATCAGGAGAGACATTTAACTCACATTCTTTAACCAACATTTTATCTTTGTAAGCTTGAAAATCTTGTTTAATAGCATCATATTCAAAAAGTAATTTTGAATGTTCTTCAAGAAGTTTTGTAAATTCACTTTTAGAAAATGAAATGCTATTTGTCAACTTTTTATTTTTGTTGGCTAAAGATTTGATATGAGTTGTTAAATTAGATAAAGCTAATCTACAAGACTCTTTGTCTTTAACCAAAGAAAAAGTAGAGTCGAGATTTACCTCATCATCTGGGTATTCATCATCAGTGCTTTCTGCTTCAAGGACTTTGTTTTTGGCCAATCTCGCCATATAGCAAACATTAGCGGAGAGATCTTGATCTTCATCATCAGTGAGCAACAGCCATTTGTCATCTTCGGCAAGCAATGCATGTCCTGCTTCAACTTGTTTGGCTAACAGCATCTTCTGCTTGTAATACTCATAGTCCCGCTTTCGAGGTTGTTTGCAGTCAACGGCAAAATGTCCAGGAATACCACAATTGTAGCACTTTTTGTCTGATGCCTTACCCTTCTCAACAGTTGGTTTCTCATAGGCTTTCTTCTCTTCACCATACCTTGATCCATTAGCTTCACCTTGCTCATTGCTCCTTGGATGATAGTGTTCCTTCTTGGGAAATACACTTGTAGAAGAAGTGCGGAGATTGTTGTTTGTTGGCCTCGCTTTGTAAAATTTCCTCTTGAAAGGCTTTGTTACCGCGGCAAGAGCTTGATATAGTTCATCTGAAACACCATCTCTTGTAGCCATCAGATCATCTCCCTCCTCATCAGACGAAGAAACAACCACCATTTGCCTCTTAGAGCTTCAGAAATCTTCTTCTCAACTATCAATGCCAAAGGATCAGAAGATACAACTTCTGGCATTTTGTTTGATGAAGCTTTGCTTAGTACTTGGTTTTCATTGAGTTTGAAGGATTCATAAAGAGTATGAATGGTGAACTTGGTCAGATTTTGATGTTGCTTGATCTGTGTTCCAAAATCTTCCCATTTGTTATAACACGATTTTAACAACTGAATTCAATTCATCAATGGTGGATTTGGTGAGTGTGTGTTCTTGGTGTTTGTGTGTGTTTTGAGAGAGAATTGTGTAATCGTGTGTAAATCTGGTATAAAAGTTATGTGTTAAAGTTTTGTGTTAAAGTTATGTGTTAAAGTTATGATCTCTAAGGTATGAGAGGACTATTTATAGTCTAATTACACAATTATGCTAATTGTCACAATCAGCCCCTCAACCTTAGTGATCATTTATCTATGACTTAACAACAAGAAATTCCTCTAATCTAGATTACAATTTATCACTATTTTTGGATTTCTAACAATGAGTTTCCATTTAAACTTATTTTGACGATATGGCTAGTAACACTAACTAATAAATGAACCAAACAGATTTTTGGTTTGGTCTTTTAAAGTTTACTTCCTTCTTCGACGCCGTTAGGCGAAAATTTTTGGAATTCCATGTTTTAAAACGACGGGTGTTACATAACAGATCCCCTATAATAAAATTAGGGAAAACAAATCTAATACATAAAATAATAATAAAAATACTATAATATAATAAATTAATAATAATTTTTAGAGTAAACGACATAAATCGTCCTTGTGGTTTACTCAAATAGTCACGTTTCGTCCCTGTGCTTCAAAAACGTCATGGATCGTCCTTTATAGGAGGAAAAACTTCATGTTTCGTCCTTTGACTTATTGACCGTCAACTCAAGTCCGTTAACTGCTTCACGTGTCGTGCACGTGAGGGTAAATGAGTCTTTTCTCACTTTCTTTTTGGCTCTATCCTTCCCTTTTGGCTGTATCCTTTTCTCACCGTCTACTTTCTCATCAAACTCCTTTCCTTTTCTACTCTCAATCTCTCTCTCTCACTCTACATATACATATACATACATAATCGTATATACACACAGCAATCTATAAAAAATCACTTATCATAACCTATACACATACACATACAGATACATCAAACTGTAAGTAATGAAATAAGAAATATATATATACCTTCAATCTATGAAATCAGAAATATATATATATATATTGTAACACCCGTCGTTTAAAAATATGGGTTTTCAAAACTTTTCACCTAACGGTGTTAAATTGCGGAAGTAAAGACTGTCAAAAAAAAACATTTCGGTTTCTGCATTTAGTTGGTGTTACATGCCATATCAAACAATAGTTCAAATGAAAACCCAACGGTTGCCCAACATAAAACAACCGTTCACTGTCACAACATAAATTCGACATTAAGTACGAAATGTAAATAAATGTCTAAGCAAAGAATCGTCTATGTATAACTAAGGCTCCTTCAATGAATCTACCCAAGCTTACACATCCTTCATCTAATTCCATCAAGCTAAACCTGAGGGAACAACCACATTAAGAAGCAAGTGTTAGCTATAAGAATAGCTAAGTAAGATAACACTTAATTAAAAGCATTTGTCCAATTAAAACAATCTTCATTATTAGACAAGTTTTATTAGGCACAACACACATCACACGTTCACACATATACTGCATTTCAACTTCGTTTCAATTAGGATAATCATCCTAAATGGAAATCAAA
>CM067172.1:125087394-125140193 GCA_034093135.1 Erigeron breviscapus | reverse complement strand
GGGCCAACCATGCCGCCGCCAAAATCTACAGCCGCCGCCGCAAACCGTCCTGCCGCCACCTATTCCGGCCGCCGCTGTTCAATTGAAGGCGGGTGGAGATTCGATTGGGGGTGGGGCTGCTCCTGATCCAAAATCCGATGCTCAATTGATCGATTCTAGGGTTATGGCTGACGAAACCCTAGATAAAAACCCTAATTTGTTGCCTGCCACCGAACTGCCACCTTCAACCACCATTGTGCCGCCGCCTGAACACTAACAGCTAAACCCTAAATCTTAATTTCTAAACACTAACAACTAAAATATATGGGCCAAAGGCCCAATAGTCTTGTATTCATGAAATAAAATGTTGATGGTTTATATTATTAGTTAATGAAACATTATCAATTACAGATTTGATGAAGATTAAAGTATGTTTTCATATTTATAACCAATCACTAAGAGATTGTGTTAATCACTATGTAGATATAAATAAATGTGTTTTGGTCATCCAATCACTATATGATGGTAGGATTCACTTGGTGATTGTAGAAATAATCCTTAGGTGATTGGTAATCACTAAGAGATTGTGTTAATCACCGTATGATTGTAGATATAAATAATTGTGTTTTGGTAATCCAATCACTATATGATGGTAGGATTCACTTGGTGATTGTAGAAATAATCCTTAGGTGATTGGTATTACCACCCGATCAATGTTGGGTAGGTAATCACCAAGAGATTTTATTAATCACCATATGATTGTAGATATAAATAAATGTGTGTTGGTCATCCAATCACTTTATTATGGTACGAAACACTTAGTGATTGTAACATAATCCTTAGGTGATTGCCTTTACCACCCGGACATTGTTGGGTAGGTACTCACTAACTGATTACAATAAATAAATAGAACAAAACATAACTCATTTAATTGAAATATTGCATTTTAAAAAACAAGAAATCATTTGATTACTTTTTTAAAACCTAGACATTAACAACTAGAAACATACAATAGAAATCATGAAATTTAAATACTTGATGATACGTCCCACGGTGTATCAATATACCAAAGTATATTGAATACAGAACAGTTGTAGAGGGGGGTGAATACAACTTTTCACAATCTTTACAAACTTTTAACACAAAACGTTTTAAGATTCAGATAATAAATATTAAGCAAGTAAGTAAAGAGCAGGAATCATTAAAACAGTAAAGAACCAAAAACATTCTTGAACACAGATTGTGGTTTTCAAATGTAATCCTTTATTAAGAAATAATCTATACAAAGAATTACAGGGTTGTTGCGGAATAAAGATAGCCTACAAATATCTAAACAACCCTATGAAATGACAAACACAATCAATAAGTTTCAGCTCAAGAGAATCAGCCCAAGCTGATCTCGTACAGACTAAGCTGTGTGTAAGAGCAGAGAAACTTGTGTGAAGAATGATTCTCAGGAAATGCCACCATATGCAATCCATGAATGAGGCTTTTATAGGATGAAAGCGCTCCTTCATTAGGTGTCCGTTGCAGCTACGTGTTCTTCAATCAGTGGTTGATGAAGGAATAATCAATCGTGCCTTTCATGTACTTGTGGTCCCCCACGTACTGAGCACATTCTTCATCGTCCAATAAGAGTATGGACACGCATATGTAAACAACCACCAACCTGGATACTAGGAATCTTCCTAGTCACGTCATTTGTCCTTATCTTCAATCCAGGTTGTTATCTTCACTTGATTGTCATACACAGATTGGGCCGTTTGTCAAGGCACCAATCTGCCTAAGTGTTTCCAAGCTGACTGCTAATCCCAAGCTGTCTTCCACTAACAGCTTGGTCTTCTATCTTCAATCCTCCTCTTCGACTTGGACTGAATGCTAATACGTTGTTGATGCAGCTTGACTAACACTTGCTTCCATAAGATATTACAATTACAAGTATGAAGCATGATCTGGGTCAGAGACAGATCGTAAGCTGTGTCAGCTTAGTCTGACCCAGATCAGATTACAAGAACCAAAGATTACTAAGTGTTTATAGGTCAGATTTGTCATCATTAAATTTACAATTAACATTGGGACTCAACAATCTCCCCCTATTTGATGATGACAAAACCCAACTACACTTTTGACTATCAGCTTACAAAGAATCAAACGAAAATATGACTAAGCTTGTGACCCTTTGAATCTTTTGGGTTCTTTTCAATCTGATATGAAATTTTAACCAAGAAACTAGATTTGTACAACTGCCTTTGCATATATAGAGAATAAATCAAAGATATTACAATTACATCACTATTCTCCAAGCATTTCTATAGCTTCTTGCTTAACTTCAAATGATGGGGCAACTTTTACATCTAACTGCCTATCTAACCCCTCATCAATAAGGAACTGCTCATACCCATTACCTTCTTCACTAAAAGTTTCTGCAGAATCTGTATAAGGTAAATAGGTGCATAGATGGTACCTGTTTTAGTTCAGCAGTCCTTTGAAACACCAAATTCCCTCTAGCATCTACAAAGTACATCCCATGTTCAGGTTCAGTGATGAACTTCCCACATCTTGCATCTTTAACACCAGCAGGTAGAGACAGATTAAGATTATCAAGAATCTTGTCAATAGCACCAGAAGATAATTGTGCAAGCAACTCTGTAGGAGACAATTTTTGGAGAAAAACTGAATGGTCACCTCCAGGAGCATCAATCTTTTCAAACCTTCTTCTTTTCTTCTTCAGTGGCTCAGCTGACTCATCTTCATAATCCATATCATATGCAATTGGTCTTGGAAGGCCAGAGATATCAATCTTGTACTTCACAATAGCAGCTAACTTCTTCTCAATAGCTTCCAGGACTGTCTCTTTGTGAACTCCAGACATACCAGTAACGATATTATGTAGTTCCACCCACTCTGTGTATCCTAGATCAAGCAGTTTGTCAAGATCATGGGTTTCCCAGTTGGTTTCATAACCTCTCCTTGTAAACCTTATGCTGGGAATGTTCTTTCCTTTTCGTCTTTTCAGTAGAACTTGGAGGATTGGTTCTGGATGCCTTCTATAATGGATCTTTTCAGTAACTTGTCTTTTCTCCAAAGCATCAAACCAATTATGGGCTTTCACACTTTCTTTCACATCTTTAACCTTCTGTGATGGTGTAGAATGAACCACCACTTTTCTTCTTTCCTTTCCTTTGCTCACAACTTTCTTTTTAGAACCAATAGCTGCAAGATCTTCTTCATCTTCCTTATTCAATTGTTCTTGAACAGCCTTGGCAATTTCAGAATCAGACTTAGTTGCAACAATTCTCTCTCTTTCTAATCTGTCCTCCTTAATCATTTTATATGCCACCTCAACTGTTACCCCAAGCTGTGGAGCAGTTTCAGTTGCAATCTCCCAATCCTTTTCTTTCTCAGTTAAGATCTTCACACCACTTGACCCAGCTTCTGTTGTTCTTTTCTTGATCATCACACCCCGTAGGGTGGATACCAGACAATGATAAATAAAGAATGTCATAAGAATACCAACATAACCAATAATCATATGATTCCATCCCACGGTACCGGATGGGAATCATCTCCACTCACTTCTGCTGTCCATGATAACCATATGGAAGACCGGGTGGACCAAAAAGGTCAGTAATCCAATTGCGCTCCTCCTCTTGACCTGAACCTGAGCCTCCAGCATCTCCTCCAGACTGTCCACCACCTAAACCCGAACTCGAACCTGCAATAAAACCAGGAACAAAGGAAGATGAACCACCGGCAAAACCTCCGGATCCACCAGCATCATGTCCACCCTGAAAAACCCCAAACTGTACTGGACCACGAGGAGAACCTCCTAAATCATGGGGTCGTGGTGACATGTTCCCCGGAACAGTCGTCTGAGAGAAAAAAGGCTGACCCCCCTGACGATAATCAGGGACATAAATAGGCGGTGGAGAGAATGGAGGAATCGGGTCAGGTCGAACAAACTCCCGGCCATGATACTGAGCATCCCACATAGGCTGATAATAATCAAGGCTATAGTTAGTGTGGGCCTGCTGTGATCCAATCCAGGTGATGTCCTGATCCATCCTCCGCTGGTAGTCATCAAAAGCCCGGCGGCTAGCCTGCTGATCATCATATATATTCTGAACAGTCTGTCCCAAAAGCGTAAGATCAAAGGAGCTCGGGACAGGGATGCTACGACCACGCATCCTAGGTGGCTCCTGGGAAGCATCACCCATCTCTACATCAGCAGCCTCCAAGTCTGGAGGTGGTTCCTCAACAACACAAGTGTCATCCAACAATCTAGCAGGCTGGCTCCCCTTCTTCTTCTTCACTATCTTCCCCCGAATCAACTCTTTAACATGGAAATCCTCCTGATTAACTTGTGGAGACAGATGGGTCTGGCACTCCTCAGAATCAAATACACCCATCCTCTTGTAAATCCTGGTTATGAAATGTACCAAAACCAACTCTGAGTCAGAATGATTACACATGCGATCAATCACAACCATCGGGGCCAATGCAAACTTCCTAGGAGCCCCCTCTGAAAACAGCTTTAACAACCACAAATCAGTCTGGTATGCCTTGTCCCAATGAGTAGACCTCTGGACCAAAAACGTAACTATCATCCTGTGAAGCAACCGAAGCTTAACACTGTGGATCTTAGACACACTAACCGTCCCACCAGAAGGCCAAGCCTCTCCTCCAGAAATCCGACCCCAATACTGTGGAATGGACTCACCATCACCCAAATCACCTTTGACATAAAAACCCTGTCTCAAAAGTTGCCTGAAGTCCTGGTTATCCAACTCTTGCCTAGAATACATACCAGCATAAAACCCAAACTCAGCTATAGACAGCTTCCTCTGTTGTCCCCCACAGTAAAACAAAACAACCCTTTCTTCAAAAATATCCTTGATCTTATTCAATTCCTTAGTCAATTTCAAACTAGAATAAAACTCAAGGCATAACTCACGATAGATAGGTTCCCTGTTAAGAAAAATCTGTTGCCACATATCACTATTAACTGTCCTATCACCAACCCTCGCATCTATACTAAACCACCTTCCAATATTACCCTGAACCCCAAAAAACCGAGCATCAGATTGAGCAAGATACCTGGGTGGGCAAACAACTTGCTTATGAAGCGTGTAAAGCTTGTTCAAATAATTGTTCTTGTGGGGTTGCCTAGCCCCATCAAACTCTAACCATGTATGCTTCTCGTTCAATGCACCCGGCCAAAAATTAAGAGGAGGTACCTCTGGTTCTCTCCTAGCCGTCTTACCGGGGACATCGGCAGTCCCGCTAGATTGTCCCACCTCCGCTTGCTTCCTCTTATCAGTAGTAGCAGTCTGCAATCACAAACATTAAAGCAAACAAACACGTTAAATGTGGAATGCAAAACTTGAAACCTCATTCAACATCAAACTCAACTGCGGGTCAGAAGATTCCCACTGCGGCGCAGTGGGACTGGCTGGTCCTCACTGCGGCGCAGTGAGGCAAGTAACACGTGCAGGTCAGGTGCGGCCACTGCGGCGCAGTGGGCTAACACACAACACCACTGCGGCGCAGTGGGCTAAGAAATCTGGGTAGGTTCTTGTGTTCATTACGACAGGCATCCAAAAATTAAGGGCAATTAATCATTCCCTCAGCAACAACAAGCAATAATCACCACATAATCAAACATTACTTCCCCCACACTTATTCATCCATAAATCCCCAAATTTTTCAAAACCCTAACTTCAATTTCAAAGTCAAATTCGGAAGAACAAGTGTTTGAATTGAGAAATTAACCACCCCATTAGCATCAATAGCCCTTAAACAACAAAACCCACGAATTAATTCGGAAATTGAAAACCCTAGAAATTAAAAATCAAAAATTAAGTAAAATAAAGAAAATAATCAAGAAAACTTACTCCTCTTCCCATGATGCAATGTATGAAGATGAAAATCTGGAAAAGTGATTAAAGATGGAGGAGAATGGAGATCTTGATGGAAATAATGGAGTTTTGCTTTAAGATGAGAGCAAAGAAGAAGAAAGAGTGAAAAGTGATAAAGTGAAGAACAAAACTTACCTGGCCCTTACTTTGACCTACCCGGCCTCCCACTGCGGCGCAGTGGAGGTGCATCATTCCCACTGCGGCGCAGTGGGGCTTATTCCAACATTGGGCAGAAGATTTTGGCTGCGGCGCAGTGATTCACTGTTCCGAATTCCCTCATTTTGCCTTAGAAAATTTTTTTGTATGACAAACTAAAAAAACAACTTACCTCAATCCGCTTCACACCAAATCTGCACCTGCACTTTCTTGACAAATCAAAATCAAATCTAACTAACAAAAAAGAAAATAAAATGCGATAAAATAACACGGGTTGCCTCCCGAGAAGCGCTTAAGTTATTAACGAGTCTTTAGCTAGACTCGACTAACCATCAAGTTTCCAATTCAAAAATGGGGATCTCCTCGATTATCCCCTCAACTTGCTCTTCTTCCAAATACAACTTAAGCCTATGACCATTGACAATGAATGACCCGTCACCATTACGCTTAAACAACCCTACATAACCCGACGGATACACATGCTTAATCACAAACGGTCCAATCCATCTAGAAGTGTTTAGGTTGCTTAATCTTAAATTTAGACAAGAATAACAAAACCTTAGCTCCAACCTTAAACTCCTTCCTACGGATCCTCTTATCATGCCAAACTTTGGTCCTTTCCTTGTAAAGCCTAGAATTCTCATAAGCACCTAGCCTAAGCTCATCAAGCTCATGAAGTTGCAACATTCTAAGTTCACTAGCTTCCATCATATCCAAATTCAGATTCCTCAACGCCCAATACGCCTTATGCTCTATCTCAATAGGAAGATGGCAAGTTTTGCCATAGAGCAACCGGTATGGCGTGGTGCCAATCGGCGTCTTAAAAGCCGTCCTAAACGCCCACAAGGCGTCATCCAACTTCTTCGACCAAACCTTGGGGTTATCTCCAACAGTTTTCTCCAAAATTCTCTTCAAAGCCCTATTGGTGTTTTCTACTTGTCCACTAGTTTGTGGATGATAGGAAGTAGAAAAGTAATGCACCACTGTGGCAGGGGCACACACAACACCACTGGCGCAGTGGGCTAAGAAATCTGGGTAGGTTCTTGTTTTCATTACGACAGGCAGCCAAAAATTAGGGGCAATTAATCATTCCATCAGCAACAACAAGCAATAATCACCACATAATCAAACATTACTTCCCCCCCACACTTATTCATCCATAAATCCCCAAATTTTTCAAAACCCTAACTTCAATTTCAAAGTCAAATTCGGAAGAACAAGTGTTTGAATTGAGAAATTAACCACCCCATTAGCATCAATAGCCCTTAAACAACAAAACCCACGAATTAATTCGGAATTGAAAACCCTAGAAATTAAACATATACACAACACCACTGCGGCGCAGTGGGCTAAGAAATCTGGGTAGGTTCTTGTTTTCATTACGACATGCAGCCAAAAATTAGGGGCAATTAATCATTCCATCAGCAACAACAAGCAATAATCACCACATAATCAAACATTACTTCCCCCACACTTATTCATCCATAAATCCCCAAATTTTTCAAAACCCTAACTTCAATTTCAAAGTCAAATTCGGAAGAACAAGTGTTAGAATTGAGACATTAACCACCCCATTAGCTCAATAGCCCTTAAACAACAAAACCCACGAATTAATTCGGAATTGAAAACCCTAGAAATTAAAAATCAAAAATTAAGTAAAATAAAGAAAATAATCAAGAAAACTTACTCCTCTTCCCATGATGCAATGTATGAAGATGAAAATCTGGAAAAGTGATTAAAGATGGAGGAGAATGGAGATCTTGATGGAAATAATGGAGTTTTGCTTTTAGATGAGAGCAAAGAAGAAGAAAGAGTGAAAAGTGATAAAGTGAAGAACAAAACTTACCTGCCCCTTACTTTGACCTACCCGGCCTCCCACTGCGGCGCAGTGGAGGTGCATCATTCCCACTGCGGCGCAGTGGGGCTTATTCCAACATTGGGCAGAAGATTTTGGCTGCGGTGCAGTGACCAATTTACATCCCCACTGCGCCGCATTTTGCCTTAGAAATTTTTTTTGTATGACAAACTAAAAACAACTTACCTCAATCCGCTTCACACCAAATCTGCACCTGCACTTTCTTGACAAATCAAAATCAAATCTAACTAAAAATAAAATGCGATAAAATAACACGGGTTGCCTCCCGAGAAGCGCTTAAGTTATTAACGAGTCTTTAGCTAGACTCGACCAACTTTCAAGTCCAATTCAAAAATGGGGATCTCCTCGATTATCCCCTCAACTTGCTCTTCTTCCAACTACAACTTAAGCCTATGACCATTGACAATGAATGACCCGTCACCATTACGCTTAAACAACTCTACATAACCCGACGGATACACATGCTTAATCACAAACGGTTCAATCCATCTAGAAGTGAGTTTAGGTTGCTTAATCTTAAATTTAGACAAGAATAACAAAACCTTAGCTCCAACCTTAAACTCCTTCCTACGGATCCTCTTATCATGCCAAACTTTGGTCCTTTCCTTGTAAAGCCTCGAATTCTCGTAAGCACCTAGCCTAAGCTCATCAAGCTCATGATGTTGCAACATTCTAAGTTCACTAGCTTTCATCATATCCAAATTCAGATTCCTCAACGCCCAATACGCCTTATGCTCTATCTCAATAGGAAGATGGCAAGTTTTGCCATAGAGCAACCGGTATGGCGTGGTGCCAATCGGCGTCTTAAAAGCCGTCCTAAACGCCAAGGCGTCATCCAACTTCTTCGACCAAACCTTGGGGTTATCTCCAACAGTTTTCTCTAAAATCCTTTTCAAAGCCCTATTGGTGTTTTCTACTTGTCCACTAGTTTGTTGATGATAAGAAGTAGAAAAATAATGCACAACACCATACCTCTTCATGACCTTAGCTAATTGATGATTTGCAAAATGGGTTCCTCGGTCACTAATCAAAGCTCTAGGGAAACCAAATCGACAGAATAATTGTTTCAAGAAATCAATGACTACCCTCGCGTCATTCGTGGGCAAAGCCTTGGCTTCGGCCCATTTAGACACGTAGTCAACGGCGACAAGAATATATTGAAACTTATTAGACGGTGGGAATGGTCCCATGAAGTCTATACCCCAAATATCAAATACCTCACATACCTGAATGCTTTGTTGAGGCATCTCATCCCGCTTAGTAATGCTCCCTTGTCTTTGACAAATGTCACAAGTCTCTACCAAAGTCTGGGCCTCCTTAAAAATTGTAGGCCAATAGAAACCTGCATCAAAAACTTTCTTACCAGTAACTGAAGGACCGTAATGACCTCCAGTTGGACCATAGTGACAAGCATCAAGAATCTCCCTCGTCTCAGCTCCAGCTACACATCTCCTTACCATACCATCTGCACAAACACGAAACAAGTATGGACTATCCCAAAAATAGTGCTTAGCATCCGATATGAGCTTCTTCTTTTGCTGGGACGTGAAATCATTCGGTATCTCACCTGCAACCAAATAATTAGCAATATCTGCAAACCAAGGAGCATCATCAGAGTTAGAAATAAACATTAAAGACTCATCGGGGAAGTGATCATTAATCTCCCCATCTCGAAGTTCCTCCCGGTGAGGATCTTCCAAACGACTCAAATGGTCGGCCGCCAAGTTTTCAGCACCTTTCTTATCCTTAATCTCTATATCAAACTCTTGTAACAACAAAATCCATCGGATAAGCCTAGGTTTAGCATCTTGCTTCGAGAACAAGTACTTAAGGGCTGAATGGTCGGTGAAAACAATGGTCTTACTCAACACAAATAAGATCTAAACTTGTAAAGAAGACACCACGGCAAGCAACTCCTTCTCAGTAGTGGTGTAATTATGCTGAGCGGGGTTCAAGGTCTTACTAGCAAAGTAAATTGGCTTGAAATGCTTATCAACCCTTTGCCCAAGCACGACTCCCACAGCATAGTCACTTGCATCACACATCAATTCAAATGGCAATTCCCAATCCGGTCCAACCATGATAGGAGAATTAGTCAACTTTTCCTTTAAAACCTGAAAAGCACTCAAACAAGCATCATCAAACACAAAAGGGACGTCCTTCTCCAACAAGTGGGTCATAGGACGAGTAATCTTAGAAATCCTTAATAAAACGGCGGTAAAAACCGGCATGTCCAAGAAAACTCCTTACCCCTTTCACATTGGAAGGCGGGGGTAATTTGGCTATAACATCTATCTTAGCCCTATCAACTTCAATCCCGGCCTTAGACACTTTATGCCCTAAAAAAATTCCCTCGGTCACCATAAAATGGCACTTTTCCCAATTCAAAACAAGGTGTGCCCTCTCACACCGTTCTAACATCCTTTCCAAATTATGCAAGCAAGTATGAAAAGAGTCCCCAAAAACTGAGAAATCATCCATGAAAACCTCCATGGAGGTTTCAAGCATGTCCTGGAATATAGCTATCATGCACCTTTGGAAGGTGCCTGGGGCATTACATAGACCAAACGGCATTCGCCGATAAGCAAAAGTGCCAAAGGGGCATGTGAAGGTGGTCTTTTCTTGGTCCTTGGGATCAATGGGTATTTGGAAGTACCCGGAAAACCCATCTAAAAAACAAAAATATTCATTACCTGCAAGTCTTTCTAACATCTGATCAATGAAAGGAAGGGGAAAGTGATCCTTACGGGTGGCATCATTAAGCTTACGGTAATCAATACAAACCCGCCAACCCGTTATAGTCCTAGTGGCCAAGAGTTCCTTATTCTCATTCTCAATAACTGTCATGCCCCCTTTTTGGGCACACAATGAACAGGACTAACCCAAGGACTATCAGCAATAGGAAAAATGATCCCAGCATCTAACAACTTAATGACCTCTTTCTTAACAACTTCTTTCATGTTCGGATTAAGCCTCCTTTGTCTCTGGACAACGGGCTTAACATCATCAACAAAGTCTATTTTATGCTGGCAAAAGTTAGGACTAATACCTGGAATATCGGTGGTCTTCCAAGCAAAAGCCCGCTTATGGGCTCGAACACAGACAAAAGACAATCCTTCTCGTCACTCGAGAGTGAGGACGAGATAACCACTGGTAAAGAAGATTCACCTGACAAATAAGCATACTCCAAATGGGAAGGTAATGGCTTAAGCTCCAATTCAGTGGGTAGTACATCAACAGAATTCGGTACCCTCGAACTTCCATCAGCAACAACCTCCTCAAAACGCTCATCCTCGGGAGGTGTCTCATCCAAGCTAAGCGCCATAACCTCTGCAAACAAATCATCATCAGATATATCTCCCGATCCTAAATTAGCAATCTCCTCATCTCTAGTGTCGGTCTCCATTAGTTCCTGAAACTCTCGGTCTAAAGCATCATCAATAACGTCAATCCTGAAACAAGACTCATCATTAGAATATGAATGCTTGATAGACTTTTCAACATTAAACACAATTCTATCCGTACCCACACCCAAAGAAATTTCCTTATCCTTCAACGGATGATAGCATCCGCGGTATTAAGGAATGGTCGTCCAAGAATAGGGTACCTTCGTATCTTCCTCCATCTCGAGGATAACGAAGTCAACTAGAAACACATTATGGCCTACCCGGACAGTCATGTTTTCAGCAATCCCAATGGGATACTGAAAAGAATGGTCAGCTAATCTAATACTCATGCGGGTAGGTCTCAAAACTCCTAGAGCCAACTTACTCCAAACCGAGTAAGGCATCAAATTAATGCTAGCACTAAATCAGCAAGTGCCTTACAAGTAAGAGTACGAATACAACAAGTAATAAGGAAACTGTGAGTCCCAAATAGATGGTTAATTAAACCCGACTGGCAAGTACAACTGATCTTGATGGACAAGTTCAGTTTACGATCCAGATATGGATAACAAGAAACAATTGACTAGATATAAAATGTAAGAACAAGTTGGCAGAAACTATATAAAGATATATATAAATATAATCAAGTATGTGGCATTGAGACACGTTGTTTTCTTTTCAATGTATTTGATTTATTGATATATAAACAAATACAAGGATTGTTGCGGAACAAAGATAAACACCCAAGTGTAAGTATCTAAACAATCCTGAAATACAAGTGATCTAAATAACTTGGAAATACTCGTAAGTTTACTTAGAGTATATCTCACAAGTTGCAATGCTAAAGTTTCAAGCCCTTTGCAAGTTGGGAGAAGACTTTGTATTTATAGACCAAGTCCATGATGATGTGGACAAGATCGTACAAATGTGGTTGTGAGCATTTAAGGAATTAAACCATAATTCCTTACATGCTGCACTTGGAAGAGTATATAAGTCACTTGATTTGACTTATAGTACTAGGTTCCAAGCCTATACTTTGTACCTTTTGTTAATAGATAAATCTATTAACCGGATAAAGGTGTAAATTAAAAGTCTTCCTCGTAATCAGTGTAAAGTGTTGTAAATACTTTACACTGAGATGCTTCAGTCTTGATCTGGTAGAATCACTCTGATGCTCGCTTCTGAGATGATTCTCTTCTTCATACTTCAGTCTTTGACTTCAGAATGAATGCTTCAGATTTATCTCGATCTGAACTGAAGTGAAGCTTCAGTGAAGGAATTCTGAGACACCTCAGAATTCTGTACAATGTCTTCACTAAACTTCAAGCTATTTCTGAACAAATTATACTTGGTCGATTTCGACCTAACAAATTCCCCCTATTTGTTCTGAAATAGTGCATGCATCTCAGACTTCTATCTATACATGTTTGTAAGTCTGAAATGCAAGTTTTTTGTTTAAGTTGTAAAAGTTTTCTAAGTACATCTTATAGATCATTGATGTCTCAGAATTTTACTTGTTGTTTTTCTAACTTAAACTTATCATCTACTTATTTGTTACAAGTTGCAACATATATATACAAACTGAAATGAATGTTACAAATGTAAATTCTTTACAAGTACATGATAATCTGAAAAGAAAACTACTTCTTGGCAGGCCTTGAACCAGAAGGTGCCTCAGTAGGTTTTCTCTTCAGTGGAGAATGATCCTTTTTGCCAAACAGCCTTCCTTCAATCTCTACCTTGGCTTGCATCTTTTGTTGTATTCTTGCTAACCATGCACCAGTCAAGGCAGATTTTGGTTTCCCTTTCAGAACCTGGATCATCTCCCTGTGCTCAGAAATCCCAAATGTGAACTGAAACTTGATTGTATTCTTCAGCTGCCCTACCTTCTCTTTTCACAATCAAGTCAAATAACTTCAACCCATCAGCCTTTGTAACTTCCATATCAATGATTTTGGCTGGATGCGATCGATGGTTCATATAGTGATCATACTGAACCTTTTCATGTTTTCTTTGGGTCTTAGCAGCATCATCAGATATTGGTTTGAGTGAAGTGAAGACAACATCACGAGAATCTTTCTTTGCAGTCCTTGTTCCAGTTCTGGGCTTTGTGGTGGTCTGAACAACTCTTTTTCTACTTTCTGAACTTCGGCCAGAATTTCCTTCCTTTTGATCTCCATTTCTTTTTCTCTATTTTTCTTTAAGTCTTCAATGGACAACTTAAAGGTCAGACTTTCTAACTTTTGTTCCAGAGGAGAGTAGTTCATCCCACACTCATACTCAAGCATATCAACAATAGCCTTTTGCTAACATCCCAAACTTTTCTTTACTAGTTGACTAATGTCGTTAAGTCAATATTGTGTGTGTCGTTAAGTCTATTTTAGATTTAATGCTTATATGTAGGTAATGTGTGTTATGTGTGAGGCTTGTAAGCCTAAGTGTTATTGTAGTATAAATGTGTGTAATATGAAGATTAATGTCTATGTAGTGACATTTAATGAAGGATTAATGATGTATATGGTCAATAAAGTAGTTTGTGACCAACAATGAAGGATTAGGAAGCTTAGGGGGCTAGTTTTGACATAGAAGGAAAGTTAAAAACGGGTTTAGAGAGTTAAGGGGTGTCATTAGGTTGGCATTTGCAGATTTTATTCCCCTAAACAAAGCCCTAGCCGATCCCCTTCCTTCCCTCTCAAGTTTCTCCCTAGATCTATTCGTTTTGGAGCCAAATCGATCGTGTATTGCTTAGATCTTGGATCTTTGTCACCTAATACAGGTAATATAGGTATTCCTCAGTTGAGAATTGATTGTGTGAGTCTTATATCAGCCTTAATCCAGGCCATAAGGGTTTGGGTTGGGTTATTTGATTAAACGTTCGTCAATTTCATGTTATTTGGGTGATTAAATGGTTGGTTTATGATGTAAAGGATTAAGGGATTATTAGGTTGATTAAAGGTAATGATAGTGCAATTAAAAGGATTAATTTTAAGTCCCCAGGTTGGATTTGGGGTATGGGTTCGTATGGAATTCGTTTGATCAAAGAACAAAATTGAGTTGCTGATCTGCACCCCAGGTGCGGCGCACCAAGTTTGGGTTTTAGGTGAACCCCGATATGCGACGCACCAAGGGCTGGTGCGGCGCACCTGGTCTTAATCTGAATTCCCTGGAAGATTGGTGCGACGCACCAAAGGGTAGGTGCGGCGCACCCATTGTTGATAGAAATTCCCTGGAGGATTGGTGCGACGCACCACATGGAAGGTGCGGCGCACCACATGTCCAGATTTCACAAAATGTGTCGTTTAGCTTATATTTCGATCTTATACTTGTTCTAGGTTATTGGAGACACCTAGTCATCGTTGTATTGTTCTTGTAGCTTGTTGTTAAACCGTATCGAGGTAAGATACACTACTTTTGTCACGCTGAGGGTTCAACAAGCAAAGGTTTCATACTTATAACTTCCTTAACGGTAACTTATGATATATGTGGGTATCTCGGGTTACACGGGAGGTATTATGGGACATGTAGTTGACCATGAGACCTGAAATGCAGACCCTAATGTAGTGAAATGAAGTATTGCTTAATGTAGTATATTGTTATGCAGTTTATGTAGTATTACGAAGTAGCTTATTATGCGTGAAATGTAGAAATGATTTTGACGTGTGATATATGCATGCTTACATGGCTTGTACACCTAGCTCACTAGACTGGTAGGTTGCCATGTCACTTGCACGTTTAAGGATCCAAACGTAATGAAGATAAAGTGTGTGAATGTTTAGGAATGTGGGTTACCTAAACCATATGTGTGAAACCGAGCTCGTAAATATAATGCAGGGAAAGTGTTAAGCTTAACCCGTACAAGTCTTAGCCAGACGAGTACGTTGACGTAGTTGTTGCTTGGGTGGCTCCTTGCAACATGGTCTTTATAATGCAGGGCGAGTAATACGAGGGGTTTGACCAACCTCCACATACGAATTACTCTTGGATTGGCTTGCCATTCCTTAACGACGTACGGTGATTAGCCTTTGGTTGATCATCTAGTCGGGTGTGATGCAGGGCACACTTATATGTAGATAACGAAGATATGTGTGACAATGTGTGAACTAATGCAGGATAGGCACATTTAGGATGATTATCCTATCTGATATGAAGTTGATATGCAGTTATGTGTGATGTGTGTTGTGCCTAATGAGTTTGTCTAATAATGAAGAAATGTTTTAATTGGACAAATGCTTTTAAATTGAGTGTGGTCTTACTTAGCTATTCTATAGCTAACACTTGTTTCTTTAATGTGGTTGTTCCCTCAGGTTTAGCTTGAAGGACTTGTAGATGCAAGACGTGAGGGCGTGGGTAGAAAGCATGCAGATTCCTTAGCTACCCCTAGTTGCTTATTATGGGACTTTTGATTACATTTCATTTGATGTCGAATATATGTAATAATGTGTGAACGGTTGTTTAATGTTGGGCAACCGTTGGGTTTTCATTTGAACTATTGTTTGATATGGCATGTAACACCAACTAAATGCAGAAACCGAAATGTTTTTATCGGTTTTGACTTTTACGGTCTTTACTTCCGCAATTTAACACCGTTAGGTGAAAGAATTTTGAAAACCCATATTTTTAAACGTCGGGTGTTACATTTAGAGAGATTTGGAGATGAAAGGATCAAATAATGCTCTGTTATTTCTCATGTTACTTGTGTTTCCGGCAATGAGAATTTCTTCAATTGATTCATTTAGAGCAACCTCTTCATCATGTTCAATAACTTCTTGATGATCCATTTTTATTTTTCTGATATAAGACATAAAACAATTTAACGCACACATAAAATAATGTTTGAATAGCAAATAACAAGTTTCACTCAAATGATTTATATAAAATACAAAGAGGTTCACAAAGGCGATCAACTCAGTGTATTCTTTATAAATAATTTGAAATGAGAAGATAAACTCAGAAAATAAAGTATAATCATATAAGTACAATATATTTAAAAATAGCAAGGAAGTACACAAAGGCGTTCAATTCCTCGTATTTCAAATATATTGTGATTATATGATAATACAAAGCACTTTGTCACATTACACAAAATTTTTGAGAAAAAAAACTTTTTTTTTTGAAAAATTTTCTAAGTATAGAAACTAGGACGATCTTGACAAGATCGTCCTGAGGTTGAACTCAGGTTTTGGAAAAATAAGACGATTAAGGTGAAGATCGTCTTAACTTTTGTTATTGAAAAAGGTTAAGAAATGAAAAAGAAACGATCTTGAATCAAGATCGTCTTAAAATTAATTATTGAAAAAAATGTTAAGTATGGGAAAAAATGAACATGGGACGATCTTGGATAAGATCGTCTCAACATTTGTTATATTGAGAAAGGTTTTAAGAAAAGGAAAATGAGACGATCTTGTACAAGATCGTCTTAAAGTTTTATTACTTAAAAACATTTTGAAGTGAAGGAAAATGGGACGATCTTGTAGAAGATCGTTTTAAAAACAAGTGTTAAAAACACTTCACTTCAATTTTCATTTTTTAAAAAAATTCTAACACTTTAAAATATAAAGTGAAATCATCTCAATGATTTCCCTTTAAATTTAAAAGTATTAGTTTTGAGCAAACCGATCTCTTACGAGTTCAGTTACCCATTCATTTGTTTTTCAAATCAATTCATCTTCCACACAGCGTACAGACCCTAGAACGATCCTGACAAGATCGTCCTGGTCTTGGTCTCAAGGGTTACAAGGCAAATATAAGAGAAAGTGGAACTAAGACGGTCTTGGAAAGATCGTCTTATTTCCAAGTCGTTCTGGAACCAAGACGGTCTTGGGCAAGATCGTCTTAGAAACAAAATGACTTGAAATTACGAAGACTTTGCCAAAGTCGTTTTATTTCCAACCAGGTTTCACATAACACAACATGATTCATTTTTACATCTAAGCATAACTAAATATCTATATGAATCACTGTAAGTAAACTTTTACTACTCCAATCACTTAAATCAAGAAAAATAACCTAGAACAAATCGAAGATCGTCTTAGGTCATCTTCTCCACAAAACAAAATGAGTTGCAGGTTTTTGAATTTTCGAAACCACAATACTAAGCATTTAAACATGTAATAATCATACACATATAACCTAAACATGCTTCTAAATCAATCCAACAATACAGAATCATTACCAGTAGCTCAAAATTCAAGAAATAAAAAAATAAGTTCTTCATTTAAGTTCGGATTCTTACTTGAATAAGTGATCAGAAGACAATGTTGTTATGGAATAAAATGCTCAGTATGAAATCACCAACAAAACCCTTATCTTGTTTCAATGATCAGCCAAAAGTTGTATTTGAAGTGATTTGAGAGTGTTTATGGGAAACTGGGATATGATAAAGAAATGGAAAAAGGAAAGGAAAAAAAATTAGTTTCCCTCCTCCTTAAGGAAGAGGAAACCAAATTGGTTGGGTCGGGTGGGTCTTGACCCGATTTTGAAAGTCATGGGCTTTTGAAATTGGGCTTTTAACAAAATAAGCTTATGTTTTGTTTTATCACACCAACAAATAATAAAAAAAACTTTTATATAAACAAAACAATTTATAATGAGTTAAATTTTTTTATTTTTATGAATTTTTCAAATTTTATATTTGGTTTTTCTAATATAAACAATGAGTTTCTCTTCAAATAGTGCAAATACACAAACTCCCCCTAGATTCATGAATTATCCTTTTTCTCCCCCTCAAACATTGCATGATATTTAAGCACATTGCACATAGGGATAGCATCAATGTTTGACAGATAATGAATGAGAGAGAAAGAGATGAAGGATTTGTACGAAACATGCAGAGGCAAGTAAGTGCATTGGTAATGAGCACTTATTTGAGATTGTTTTCTTGAAAAGAAACTCATTCCAGGATCATGTGTTGAACAGTATCCGAGATTGGAATACTAAACACAGACCTTTATTACCTGCAAAACACAATTAAGGTTTTCTAGGTACCCACCTTTGAATGGGTCCTTTTGGGTTAGTGGAATCATTCAAAGTGTACAGATGAGGTTTTCGAACAAGAGGTTTATTCTTAAGATTCATCACAATCCCATTGTAATCAACAATCAAAGGTTTAGAAATCACAGCAGAAGATTTAGAATTTCTTACAGACCATGGTTTAGCTGAATTACCCAAATTTGAATCAAATTTCCTATCAGGAACTTTCTTCTTGTAATCATTAGCTATCCAACTTCTTCTAACTGGTGATTTATCAGATACTTGTGTTTTAGCATAGCTAGTAGATTTTATCAATGATGATTTAAAAATCCACTTATGGTTACTAGCTAAGCTCTTCTCTCCTTTATCAGATAACTTCTTAGATTCAGTTCGAGGAGTTAAAAACACATTCTGATTTTTGCTTTGCTTGGTGGAGGTTTTGATATTCTGTTTCTTTTGAGTTGCAACAGTGAACCAACCATACTGATCTCTATAACTAGTTATACCATTAGATGTATCTTTGATCAACAAATCTTGGCTAGTTTTAGACATTTTAGTAAGACAACTAGATTGAGAGATAGCTTTAGAAGCAGAGGTTCTAGAAACAGATGAAATATCAACTTTAAGCTTTGAGTTAGTAGAAATTGCTTTCTTACCTTTGACGGCTGGGGCATGCTGACCTTTGAGTGTATAAAATGAAGTTGGAGCAAACTTAGATTTAGATTCCTTGTTTGATTTAGGCTTTCTGGGTGAGAGTTTTTCAAGTTCTTTTTCAACTTCTGGTGCAAAAACATGATCAGTTTCCATAAACTTATCAAATTCTTCAACAGAAAGATCTGGAAAAGTAAATTGTAATTCTTTTGATTGAACTTCTGGTTTAAAAACAGTTTTGTTAGTCAATTTTTCAATCAATGCTTTTGCTTTAGCCTTAAGATCAGTAGGAATCTCAATTTTTTGCTCTAAGTTCAATTTATTTTGGTCAACAGGGGTGATCACAGGGGTATCAAAAGAAAGTATCTTCTTGACAGAAGCAAGATGTTTAGCTTTTAAAGCTTGAACTTTCTCTTCAACATGGAAGAATGATGATAGCATTGAGGTTGACATATCATGAATCTCTTGAGGAGAGATGCTATGACCCTGCATATCTTTGTTAAAATTCTCACTCCCATTGGATGGAGTGGAGCAATCAACAGAAGTTAGATTATGTTCCATTTGAGTCGGGGTGGTCTCACTTACCTTTGAAGACTGATTTTGAGTTTTCAGATGTTCAATGACTTGGTGTTGAGACTCAATCTGTTGTTTTAAACCTTCAATTTCTTTTTCCAATATGGTAGTTGGAATGTAAAATCTTTCTGAGATTGGTTTTGAACAATCTTTTTGAGACTCATTTTCAGGAATTGAAATGCTGTCTATTTCTTCTAACTCATATATGGATCTTTTATGAGTTTTCTTGTATGTGTCATTAATAGCAACATAATCAATCTGAAAACTGTTTGGTTTTTGTCTTTCAACATCATCTGACTCAAAGTCATCCTCAGATGGTCTGATGAACTCTTGAATCATGCCAAATCTAAGACATTTTCCATCATAAAGTGGACCAAGGTCTTCTTTTTGGACTTTTTCTAAATGTGCTGGATTCTCATAACCCAAACCAAGAAGAAGTTCTGATCTATCAATCTTCGATTTATTGTAATAAGCAGTGAAATTCAGAAGAGGATTTTGTTCAATTTTATAGATTTTTTCTTGATAAAACAAAATGTTTGTTTTCAAATCCTCAACTTGTTTTTGAAGAGTCTCAATTTCAACTCCTTTGAGAAAACAAGTACTGTTTAGATCAGAAATCTGTCTTTCATGTTTTTCACAGTTTGGTCTAAAATCTTTCATTTTATTTGTGAGAAACTTAACATCAGCTTGTCTTGCATTTGCTCTTATCCATTCATTGGTTTTCTCAAGCTTTAAGGTCTCAATGGTTTGCTTGAGTGAATGGACAGTCTTTTCAAGGTCTTGACATTTGTTGGTCAAATGAGCATTGGGTGAAACAACTTGAGAACTGTTACTTGACAAATGCATTTCTTTTAAAGAATCATAGTTCACTTTGAGAGCTTCATGAGCTATTGAGAGTTCTGAAAAATCTTCATTAAGTTTATCAAACTCTTGTTTAGCCATTTTCAAATTGTTTTTCAAAGTAAGATTTTGCTTTGTCAAGGAATCAGCAGTTGTTTGGACAGACAAGTAATCATCTTTGGAGATGAATTCTACCTCACTTGTTGTTGTTTGTGAAGTATTTTGTGAAAGATTGGTTGTTGAAGTGACAGATGTCATTAAGCATGTGAGATCTTCAGAATCAGCATCAATATCCCCGAATAGCCATGGTTTCATCTTTTGTTGTTTGGCTAAGAAGTTCTTTCTGATCTCAAGCTCTGAATTCTTCATTGTTGTCATTGAAATGAATGAATAAAAATTTGTAATTGTTTTTGTTGTTTTTGATTAAAAAAAATGATACGATCTCGAGGAGATCGTCTTGAAAATTTGGAACTTAGAACGATCTTGAAGGAGATCGTCTTAGACACTTGTTGAAAATATTCTAAGTAAGAGTGAAGAAATGGTAGGACGATCTTGAGAGAAGATCGTCTTAAGAAAATTTAATGATGAAAAGTAAGACGGTCTTGGTTGAAGATCGTCTTAACAACTGGTTAAGAAAAGGTAAGACGGTCTTGATTTACGATCGTCTTAAGAATTTGTTAAGGAAAGAAATAAGACGTTCTTGTTTGAAGATCGTCTTAAGAATTTGGATGAGTGAAAAATTTTCTAAGTATAGAAAATATTGGAAATTTATTGTTTGAGCAAAACCAATCTCAAAGAGATTAGTTACCCAATGAAGTGTGTGATTCCCAATCACAACAACTTCAAGTGCTTAACCCACAACACACAGTTCACACAGAACCAAAAATGTTAGAACGATCTTGAGAAGATCGTCTTAACACCAAAACAAGGTAAGCACTAGGACGATCTTGAAGGAGATCGTCTTAGCAAGATCGTTTTAGAATCAATCAGCAAGAACAGCAGAAAAGACAAAATAGTCGAGAATTTCACTATTTTGCTTGTAATTTACTCAATTTTGAGAATTAGAACTCAATTCAAACCCAGAAATGCTCAGAATATGATCGCGCACAACCCTAGAAACAATTCCATTGCTTAAATCAACTCAAACTGATAATTCAAAATCTCATCAACTTTCCAAAAAATTTGGATTTTGATCAATACTGTGAATTGGATTCTGAAACTTGACAGGATGTTTTTAGAGGTGATTTAGAATGTATCTGTGAACAAAAACAGGAAAATTGAGTGAAAATTGAGGTTGAATTGATGAAGAACAGTGACAGTTAAAAACGGTTATAATTGAACACGAATTCACAATTTTGAACAAAATTAGCATCAATCTGCTTGAAATTTGTTCTGGATCGTCAACAGATTGTTGTTTTGCTCTGATACCACTTGTTAAAACTATTAAAATTCGTGTTCTAGTGCGGAAGTAAGGTAATCAACAATGGTGGAAAGTGTGTGTGTTAGTGTGTGTTCTTGAGAGAGAAAGATGTGTGTGTGGGAAGCAGGAATGATTGATTATCATAAGTGTGTAAAACTTACAAAATTGAAGGCTTGAGGGGTATTTATACTCTAAGTATATTTCAAAAACTCCCCCTCAACCTTACATTATATACATAAAATACAATGTTTAGAAATACAACTAAGCACTATTTTATATTTCTAACAGCAAGTCAAACATCTTTCCACAAAATGTGCTACCTCTCCTTTAATATTAGGCCACCAATAGATGGGCTTCAAATCTGCATACATCTTTGTAGCACCAGGATGAACTGAATACCTTGACCTATGAGCTTCTTCAAGTATCAGTAATGGCACCCAAATTCGACCCTTATAAGTCCGAAATCCACGGCTATTCGTCTCCATCACTAATCTTTTCTTCTTTCCAATACTTTCTTTGTCGATGTTATCCTTTAATAACGCTTTAACTTGAGCCTCCTTGATACGATCAAGTAATCCCGACTTCGCTTGTACAACCATGCTCATCAATCTACATGAAAAATTCTACACCTTCCTACTTAATGCATCAGCCACTACATTGGCTTTACCGGGATGGTATTTGATTTCACAATCATAGTGTTTCAACAGTTCCATCCATCTCCTTTGTCTCACATTCATTTCTTTCTGAGTAAACACATATTGTAAACTCTTATGGTCGGTGTACAAGGTACACTTAGTGCCATATAGGTAGTGTCTCCATAACTTCAAAGCAAACACCACCGCCGCTAACTCAAGATCATGAGTCGGGTAGTTCTTTTCATGTGGCTTCAATTGGCGTGAAGCATAGGCAATAACCTTATCCCTCTGCATAAGAACATAACCCAAACCCGTAATGGAAGCATCACTATAAACAACAAGATCATCCGTACCTTCGGGTAAGGCAAGGATAGGAGCTTCACATAACTTCGTCTTCAACGTTTGAAAAGCCTTCTCTTGAGCTTCCGACCACACAAACTTCACTCCTTTCTTCGTCAATTCGGTCATTGGCTTAGCTATACGAGAGAAATCTTGTATAAACCTTCGATAATAGCCGGCTAAACCAAGAAAACTCTTGATCTCCGTGGGAGTCTTTGGCTGCTCCCACTTAGAAACAGCTTCAATCTTTGAGGGATCAACTTTAATTCCTTCGGAAGAAATGACATGTCCAAGAAACTGAACTTCTCTAAGCCAAAACTCACATTTAGAGAACTTTGCATATAACTTCTTTTCTCTAAGGACTTCAAGGACAGCTCTTAAGTGTTCTCGATGCTCGGCTTCAGACTTAGAATAAATCAGAATGTCGTCTATGAAAACAATCACAAAATGGTCTAAGAATGGACGACAAACACGATTCATAAGATCCATAAAGGCAGCTGGAGCATTTGTCAAACCAAAAGGCATGACTAAGAATTCATAATGTCCATACCGTGTACGAAAAGCTGTTTTCGCAACATCCTCCTTGTTAACCTTCAATTGGTGATAACCGGACCGCAAATCTATTTTAGAAAAGTATGAAGTACCATGTAGTTGATCAAAAAGATCATCAATACGCGGAAGAGGATACTTGTTCTTAACCGTTCGTTTATTCAACTCACTTCTTTACAAATAAAACCGGAGCTCCCCAAGGCGAGGAACTAGGTTGTATAAAACCCTTGTCAAGTAACTCTTGAAGTTGTGCCATCAACTCTTTCATCTCAGTAGGAGCCAAACGATATGGTGCCTTTGCAACTGGAGTAGCACCGGGAAAAAGATCAATCTGAAAAGTAACCTCTCGATCGGGAGGAATACCGGGAAGGTCATCCGGAAAGACATCGGAAAATTCTGAAACCACATCAACGTTAGAAATAGAAGACTTCTCCTTTCGTGTATCAATCACATAAGCAAGGAAGTGATTCTTATTATGCCGAATGCAATTTAGAGCCTTCATTAAATTAATGATCTTCAAGCCCCCCTTCTTCTTATCTCCATAAACAGAGATGACTACACCATCCGGGGTAGTGAAACGAACTACCTTTTGAGAACATATAATTGTGGCATCATTTTGAGACAACCAATCCATACCTATCACTATATCAAAACCAGCAAGAGTAGTAGGTAATAACTGGACCGGAAAAGAGCGACCTTCAATCTCAATGTCACAATCATCATAGCCCACACGTATGTCACTAATAGTACCATTGGCAATCTCTACCTCTACAGAACAATCTAAGGGAGTAGTGACTCTTTCAAGCTTAGGAGCAAACAAGGTAGACACAAAGGACCTATTTGCACCCGAATCAAAAAGAACAGAAGCATGTTTTGAATTAACAAGGAAAGTACCGCTTACCACTTCATCGTTGTCCTTAGCAGCTTCCACCGTCATTTGAAGTGCTTGAACTCTTGTCTTTGGAGCGGCTGCCTTCTTTCCATCATTCTTCATCTGTGGACAATCTGCAATGAGATGACCTGTTTCTTGACACTTGTAGCAACGCATCCTATCCCTACAATCAGCTGCAATATGCCCTGATGAACCACACTTATGGCACCTTTTGGTCTTGTCTGAACATTGACCATCATGAGTAGTCTTGCAAGTGGGACACCACGTGCCACTCTTCTTCTTATCTCCATAAACAGAGATGACTACACCATCCGGGGTAGTGAAACGAACTACCTTTTGAGAACATATAATTGTGGCATCATTTTGAGACAACCAATCCATACCTATCACTATATCAAAACCAGCAAGAGTAGTAGGTAATAACTGGACCGGAAAAGAGCGACCTTCAATCTCAATGTCACAATCATCATAGCCCACACGTATGTCACTAATAGTACCATTGGCAATCTCTACCTCTACAGAACAATCTAAGGGAGTAGTGACTCTTTCAAGCTTAGGAGCAAACAAGGTAGACACAAAGGACCTATTTGCACCCGAATCAAAAAGAACAGAAGCATGTTTTGAATTAACAAGGAAAGTACCGCTTACCACTTCATCGTTGTCCTTAGCAGCTTCCACCGTCATTTGAAGTGCTTGAACTCTTGTCTTTGGAGCGGCTGCCTTCTTTCCATCATTCTTCATCTGTGGACAATCTGCAATGAGATGACCTGTTTCTTGACACTTGTAGCAACGCATCCTATCCCTACAATCAGCTGCAATATGCCCTGATGAACCACACTTATGGCACCTTTTGGTCTTGTCTGAACATTGACCATCATGAGTAGTCTTGCAAGTGGGACACCACGTGCCACTCTTCTTCTTATCTTTACCTCCATTCGAGGTAGAACCACCTTTGAACTTCTTATTAGAACCCGAAGACCAATTAGATCTTCTCTTGAATCCCGACTGCTTATCATCGGTTTTCTCCACCACTTTTTCAGTTTTGAAATCATCATCCAACCTCTTAGACTCCTTAATGGCTGCAGACAATGTAGTGTGTTGCCTACAAAGACCACGATAATTAGCCGGAAGGCCATCACAATACGCTTCAATCTGATCCACCTCCCTACGGACGATATGACCCACAAACTTGAGTTTCTCCATGAACGAATGGGCATACTCCATTATAGCACCGGGCTTAGCAATCAAAGCCCTAAACTCCTTCTCAATCAGCCTCAACTCTCGAGTTCCAACATACTCCTCAAAGAACTTCTCCTTAAAAGTACACCAAGGCATCACAGCTAGCACCTCGGGAGCTATGGAAACTGTAGTAGCCCTCCACCAATTACGGGCATTCTTTTTCAACATACGAGTTGCACACAAAACTTTCATGTCATCAGGACAATAACATGAAGCAAAGACCACCTCAATGTCTTCTAACCACTCCATGGCACCCACTGCATTCTGAGTACCATCAAAGTCTTTAGCACCACATTTCTGAAAACTCTCATACTTAAAGTTGTTAACACGAGGGGCAACCATGACTCGAGGTTCCACCATATTTTCTACACCATTCACCTCAGCAACTACATCCTCAGGAGCAACCAATGACCTTACATTCGATGGCTCAGCACGGTTTGAGCGGTTCGAATAGTTTCCATCGGTATGCTCATTCCGGTGCAAACTAGCATCCCTTTCTGCCCTCAATTGTGCTAACTCCTCTTCATTTCTCCTCAAAAGAGCTCGGATAGCTCTCAACTCTTCATGTAATTCTGCTTGATTGGGAACCTGTTCAATCACCGGGTTTGCCCTATCAATTTCCGACCTTGTGGGCTGTGCACCCGGAAGTGGCCTTCGCGGAGGCCTTTGGTTAACACCATCCCCAGCCCCATTCTGATTAGCTGGAGCATTACTTGGGGTAGCTCGATCACGTTGACTGTTAGTACGTGTGTTAACCATGTTGTCTACAATGCAATGACGACAGTTAGTAAGAATTAAAGTGAGAACAAGGAGATTAAGGCTACACGATATCTACATAAGCTGCATATAAAACCACAAACAAGCCTCAACCTACACTCTCACTCAATCCCAACCCGTCCTAATGTACTTCATCTCAAAGCTAGGCACACCTACATAATCCTAACTTATCCTTCATCGGTTTAAGTCCAAAATCCTACGGTCATGGTCGAACTTTGGTTCACTTAAACCATTTCTCTGATACCAACTTGTAACACCCTTCGTTTAAAAATACGGGTTTCCAAAATTTTTCGCCTAACGGCGTCAAAATAAGCGGAAGAAATATTAAAAGTCCAAACCAATTAAAATCTGTTTGGTTTACTTATTCAATGGTGTTACTAATCGCATCATCAAAACAAGTTTAATAGAAACCCGTCGGCTGCCCAACACAAAACAACCGACTACATAATAATCCAACTCCATTAAAGACAAACATAAACAAATGTCTATAAAAGTTCAGCATCTATGGGTAGCTAAGGACTTCATCAAGCATCCTACCCATTCCTCACTCATCTTCATCAACAACCTCAGCTACGCTAAACCTGAGGGAGCAACACATTTCAAAAGACAAGTGTTAGCTAACGAATTAGCTAAGTAAGATAACACTCAAGTTATAAAACATTTGTCCATTTCAAACATTATGGATTTAAATACTTCATTAAGGCACAACACACATCAAACACACAATACTTCATAATAGGATGAACCACCCTAAATGTGCCTATCCTGCTTTACTTCATTACACACATATAACCACATAACTGCTTTCTACATTAACTACTTTACTACGTTTTAACTGCTTTACTACATTTTAACTGCGTCAATGTGCAACATAAGTTACACCCGACTAGATGACAACCATTCAGTTGAACATCAAACGTCGTTAAGGAATGGCAAGCCAATCCCCGAGTAATCCGTATGTACAAGACAAATGAGGGCGGGTCAGACCCCTCGTATTACTCAACTTCATCTCAATGACCATGTTGCTAGGAGCCACCCAAGCAACCTACGTCAACGCACTTAACTGGGCTAGGGCAAGTACGGGTTAAGCTTAACACTTTCCTGCATCAAAGTTTTACGAGCTCGAAACTGCATCATTTAGTTTAGGTGACTACATTACCTAAACATTTACTACATTAACTGCTTTACTACATTTTAACTGCGTCAATGTGCAACATAAGTTACACCCGACTAGATGACAACCATTAAAAGACAAGTGTTAGCTAACGAATTAGCTAAGTAAGATAACACTTAAGTTATAAAACATTTGTCCATTTCAAACATTATGGATTCAAATACTTCATTAAGGCACAACACACATCAAACACACAATACTTCATAATAGGATGAACCACCCTAAATGTGCCTATCCTGCTTTACTTCATTACACACATATAACCACATAACTGCTTTCTACATTAACTACTTTACTACGTTTTAACTGCTTTACTACATTTTAACTGCGTCAATGTGCAACATAAGTTACACCCGACTAGATGACAACCATTCAGTTGAACATCAAACGTCGTTAAGGAATGGCAAGCCAATCCCCGAGTAATCCGTATGTACAAGACAAATGAGGGCGGGTCAGACCCCTCGTATTACTCAACTTCATCTCAATGACCATGTTGCTAGGAGCCACCCAAGCAACCTACGTCAACGCACTTAACTGGGCTAGGGCAAGTACGGGTTAAGCTTAACACTTTCCTGCATCAAAGTTTTACGAGCTCGAAACTGCATCATTTAGTTTAGGTGACTACATTACCTAAACATTTACTACATTAACTGCTTTTACGTTTTGGGCCCTTAAACGTGCACGTGACATGGCAACTTAGCAAGTCTAGTGAACTAGATGAGCAAGCCATACAAACATGCACAACATCAATCAATAACAACATATACTGCATCTCATAACGTCACAAGTTACTGCATATCATAACACTTCCTTATACTTCATACATAGCACTACATCCTACGTCATATCATAACATGCACTGCAATACATATCATGAGGGACTGCATTTCAGGTCTCAAAGGTCAACTACATAACCCATATTACCTCCCGTGTAACCCCATGTACCCATAAACAACATAAGTTACCAATTGGGAAGTTATAACTATGAAACCATCGTTTGTTGAACCCTCAGCGTGTCAAAAGTAGTGTATCTTACCTCAAAGAAGCGCACGACAATAGGCAACTACGTTACCGTGCAAAGCAAATAGTCTCGTCTACCTATATATAGTAAACGACCATTAGACACGCTAATACTCACGTTATTAAGGTCATATCTCAGACCTCACACCTACAAACAAGACCCATGACAACGACTACGCATTGGAGGTTCAAAAGTTAAACTCATTTTAGACCTGACACTGTTGCGCCGCAACATTCCACGTTGCGCCGCAACTTATCTTTCTGAATCTCAGTTGCACCGCAACCTACATGTTGCGCCGCAACTTAACTTTCTGGAAACCAGTTGCGCCGCAGCTAGCTAGTTGCGCCGCAACCAGCCCCGATTCTGCACAACTTCGATCGATTACACCCCAAACCAGATCCAAACGACTCCAAATCAAATACATGACTTACATACATCAAAATCCTTCATTTTCAAACCATTATAATGCAAATAACTCCTTTATTAAACCACTCATGATTTGCATTATTAAAACAAACGTTATTTCGACATCAATTGACCCTCCAATGGTCTAGATCTGATTTCTAATGACTCATGTGATCAAAAAGACACAAAATCAAAATCAATATACCTCTACTACCTGAAGATCACAATGCGGATGCAAAATACTCGATCAATCACTCCTAAATCGCACGTTTGAAGGATTTTCGGCTTAGAATTTTGATAGGGGATCAAAGGGGTGGCTAGGGCTTGAGAGAAAAGTTATTTTATCAGTAAAAGAAAACTAATGACTCTCTCAAAGACCCTAATCCCGTTTTTGACTTTCACACCATGTCAAAACGGGTCCCTAAACTTCGTAAAGTCACATTATTAGCCCAAAACACCTCTACGGACCATATACAACTCAATGAACCTTCCAAACACCTCAAAAGGCACATTTCTACATCTTTAAACACGTTACTACATCAATTAATAAGACACTCAAGTCTCGCACATATAACACATTAACTACATATAAGCATAAAATCTATCGACGACTTAACGACACGTTATGTTGACTTAACGACTCTAGTCAACCGTTAAATAAAAAGATTGAGATGTTACATATAGCCGATCAAAAGAGACGTTGGATGTTTGATGTGTGAGAATCGAGGTACACAAATTAAATCATATATTTATTTTAATCAACAAATTTACATATTATATATACATACATACACAAAACCCACCATATTCATCATCTTTTCCGGCGAGTTTTCCGACAAGTGATGTCGAAACTTACTTGTGTGGGGGAAATGAAACCCGTTGAATCTTCTATCCTGGGATGGATGTCGCGATGTGATATACATACCACCACCGGCGACCCTATTTTCTGGCCACACTTTTTTCCGGCCGATTTTGGCGGAGATGGTGATGATAGATAGATATATAGATGTATACAAAGATAGATAGAAGATAGATGTTGACTTTGTTGCTGTATGTGAAAGAAAATTGCTAGCACCTTTATCAATTGATTTATGTAAACTGTTTTTGGCGAATCAAATGGAAGAAAGATTAACACAAAATTTGTTCTCATACTTATAATCCTTGTGAAAGCATTATGACCAATACAATCAATTGCATGTGTTGGATTGTGTACGTCATAACACAAAACTATACTACCGCTTACACACAAGCCTACATAGTCACACACAATGAAAATTAAAATATTCGTATATATGTATATTATATACGCATACAAAATCACCATGATATTCTAAATAAGATTTGATATCTTTTGTAGAGTCGATATTTTCAAGGGAAAGATGATATTATACGCATACAAAATCACCATGATATTCTAAATAAGATTTGATATCTTTTGAAGAGTCGATATTTTCAAGGGGGTCAGGTAAAATCAGCATGATATCCTAAATAAGATTTGATATTTTTTGAAAGATTGATATCATATCAAATATGGTTTCAATGTATCAAATCTTGAGAAAACTATATGAATATCTATTATAGATTTGGTATATTTTGAAAGATTTGATATATACAAAATCGGTTACCAAAGTTCCTAATCTATGTGAAGTTAATTTGTCTCATAGAAACTTTTCCTTAAATTTTGGTGATCAGTGTGAAATAGTTTTAGCCAATGAAAATAAAATAAATGAATTCAAAAACGATTAACATAGTTATCATACATCTATAGTGACACCAATAAATCAATATTTGTAAGAACTCCATTCAATCTTCGTCGTAGAAAGTCTTGATATTTGTAGACTTACAGATTCATGATGATTAGTTGTATGGTGATTTATGTAAACTGTTTTTGGCGAATCAAATGGAAGAAAGATTAACACAAAATTTGTTCTCATACTTATAATCCTTGTGAAAGCATTATGACCAATACAATCAATTGCATGTGTTGGATTGTGTACGTCATAACACAAAACTATACTACCGCTTACACACAAGCCTACATAGTCACACACAATGAAAATTTAAATATTCGTATATATGTATATTATATACGCATACAAAATCACCATGATATTCTAAATAAGATTTGATATCTTTTGAAGAGTCGATATTTTCAAGGGGGTCAGGTAAAATCAGCATGATATCCTAAATAAGATTTGATATTTTTTGAAAGATTAGATATCATATCAAATATGGTTTCAATGTATCAAATCTTGAGAAAACTATATGAATATCTATTATAGATTTGGTATATCTTATGAATGGATTTTCTATAAAAGGAATTTGAACTATGAGATTTCTTTTTACTTTAGTGATTCATGTAAAGTTGATTTAGTCCATAAAGTTAAAGCAAGCAACATACATACATACAAAATCGGTTACCAAAGTTCCTAATCTATGTGAAGTTAATTTGTCTCATAGAAACTTTTCCTTAAATTTTGGTGATCAGTGTGAAATAGTTTTAGCCAATGAAAATAAAATAAATGAATTCAAAAACGATTAACATAGTTATCATACATCTATAGTGACACCAATAAATCAATATTTGTAAGAACTCCATTCAATCTTCGTCGTAGAAAGTCTTGATATTTGTAGACTTACAGATTCATGATGATTAGTTGTATGGTGATTTATGTAAACTGTTTTTGGCGAATCAAATGGAAGAAAGATTAACACAAAATTTGTTCTCATACTTATAATCCTTGTGAAAGCATTATGACCAATACAATCAATTGCATGTGTTGGATTGTGTACGTCATAACACAAAATTTGTTCTCATACTTATAATCCTTGTGAAAGCATTATGACCAATACAATCAATTGCATGTGTTGGATTGTGTACGTCATAACACAAAACTATACTACCGCTTACACACAAGCCTACATAGTCACACACAATGAAAATTTAAATATTCGTATATATGTATATTATATACGCATACAAAATCACCATGATATTCTAAATAAGATTTGATATCTTTTGAAGAGTCGATATTTTCAAGGGGGTCAGGTAAAATCAGCATGATATCCTAAATAAGATTTGATATTTTTTGAAAGATTAGATATCATATCAAATATGGTTTCAATGTATCAAATCTTGAGAAAACTATATGAATATCTATTATAGATTTGGTATATCTTATGAATGGATTTTCTATAAAAGGAATTTGAACTATGAGATTTCTTTTTACTCCAGAAAAGCACTATATAAAAATTTCCCCTTGTTTATTTAGTTTTCATTTTCATGTTACAAAAGAATATTTAACTAATGTAAAAAAGGTATGTATTAGTATATACTCGAATTGCACTAATGATCACGAATATCTATTTATAAATAATCTAAAAGTTGAGTTCTTGCATCAATGCTAAATCAACATGCATCTTTCTTTTTAATGATTCTTCAATTTTGACATCAATAACCTAAAGCTTTGAACTTGATGTTGGTTATGATGTTGAACTCTTGAACAATCAATTCTTTATAATCATCTCTCTTCTTAATGATTCTTCAATTTTAACATCAATAACCTAAAGCTTTCAATTTGATGTTGGTTATGATGTTGAACTCTTTGAAGAATCAATTCTTTATAATCATTTGATCTTCCCAAAACTCAAAAGTTATAGTTATTAACATCATGAATACTTGGCATGTATTTCTGTTAATGAGTTATGGTATATGAAAAGACACAAAAGCCTTATAAGTACCATACATGTAACGGGATTTGATCACACCATGGAGCAGATAAATGACGGGATTAATGCACTTAAGGAACTTAACGTGGAGTTCCATGGTCCAAAAGAAAGTAATAATCGACATGTTGGTTGTTGCTTACGATTATGGTTTCCTTTCCATGTTTAATAAAACATTGTTTATATATTATTTGGTTTCTTATCATGCAAATATATCGTATATAGTACTAAAATGTGGTGTTTGATGATTTTTGACTCTCCTCCTTAAGTGGTAAGTACTCGAATAGTCACAATTTATACACTTATATTGAGTATAAATAGTTTTAAGCTATTTTAATTATAAGTTTAAAGGTACTTATGTGTATCCCATGCAACTATGGATGTTTTGATACTGTATCATATCATTTGAATTTAAAAGTACTTATGCAATTATGGATGTTTTGATACTGTACTTTAAAAATACTTATGCAATTATAAATAGTTTTAAGCTATTTTAATTATAAGTTTTAAGCTATTTTAATTATAAGTTTAAAAGTACTTATGCAATTATGGATGTTTTGATACTGTATCGTATCATCTGAATTTTTGTAGAGCATGTAAAAAATGATTAATTGGTCAACGAAATTAATTATCTTTCATCCTTGCAGTGCATCGCACGGGTCTTAAACCCTCGTATATAGACTTTCGTATGTGCAACAAGAGCAGAACTTGTAACTAATACATGTTACATGATACCTTTTCAAGTAGATAAAATCATGTATGATGAAACAATATTTAATAGTATGAATATCTCTATTGTTGATTCACATGAACACTTCAAATAATACCGGAAGTTGCTAACTTTGTGATTGGTCACTTTCATTTCACATGAATTATCAAGTTCTAAGCTTTTTCTTTTTTTAACTTTGTAAAATACACTATCATATAACTACTCTTACATTCTAACTTGAAGGGTTCTCTGCTTAAAATCAAACTTAACTAGATTGGATAAAAGTATTTTCAAAAACCCTTTGTCCAAGATCATGAGTAATAGAGCATAACAACTAGACACACATAGTAATAGCATTATCAAAATAACATACCTTCAGTTTATTGAAATACTAGTAAGTAAATCAATACTTGATTGAACTCTTCAAGTCACGAATGAGAAATGAGAGACAAAGAGAGAGAAAAGATAAAGCGAATGAGGTTTTATTAGTCTCTAAATGTTAACAATAATGAATGTATCAACTATGTTGTATGGTGAATCTAACTATTTCACTCTAATCTTTCTTTTAAGATAACTCACTTTACTATTCAAGTTTACTTGTTAATAGAATTAAAAATAGTTAAACAATGGTAAATAAACAGAATAGAAACGATCAAAGTATGTGCAAACTTATGAACACAATGATCTTTAACTGATTATTTTATTGACAAATCAACAAGCATTGTAAGTAGTTGTGAAACTGAAATGTGCATGTGATCAAACTACTTGATTGAGTACAAGTTACAATTATTTTTTCCTATCCTTTACAAAATGCTAGCCCAATCTGAATATATAAACACAACATAACTTCAACTTGATTACATAATTGAATGTTAAGAGGACACAAATATATAGATATCACTTGGTTCTATTACTATACCATCAATACTTATTGTGTCTTTGCTGCTCATGTTAATTTGTCACAACTACTGTTAATATTTGATCCTGAATAAGCAGCTCGTTAATCTTCAATAAAAGGGTAATGGAGGGAACCCTAGCCCCGGTACCACAATTGGATACCCATCGACTCACCCCGTATGAGTCATATGATGCCGGTACAATACCTCCATCCTAATCCCCACATGATCTAGGCACCCCGAAGGACCGAACCCGCGTATTTAAACTTCACATGTGGGTCTAGGCTTCATTGGTAACGGGTACCTTAAAGGAATTATTTTTTGTGTCAAGCGGGGATCGAACCTGAGACCTTAAGGTCATCAAGTGATTGTCTTACCACTAGGCTAACTCCTTGTTGGTAATCTTCAATAAAAGTATGATGGAAAAAACCATTATTTTATAAGTGTTATATTAGTCGTTAGAATAAATAATGAAATAAAAAGACTAGAAGGGTATCCACGTGATGCGGTGAGATTTTTATAAAAACAACGTTTAATGTGGCTCTACTTTCTCAAAACAAATTCATGTATATATCTAAATAATCACAGGATACATTTCATTAATCCATATGATAGTTACTTGCATAGTTGCATGTATAACATATTTTTCAAACTTATTTATCGATCTAGCAAAAATAATAGTAATGCGTGTCATTCTTCCAAGTTCCACATAGATTCCTCTTGAACAACTTTGTAAAACAACCATCTATAAGGTATCAATAGATAAAAAGTCTTGTATTGGGTTTTGAGAATCCATTTGATACAAAAATGGATTATTTTTTTTCTGAAAAGTAATATGATATAGGTGTAAGTTTAGCTATTTCAATAGATAAGCGTATGACTAAATTTTTGGTCAATATGTATGAAAGAATTCTGTCATTTACACAAAACTTGTATGAATCAAAGTTAAATGTAACTTAATAACTTACTAAATTTAGATCCCGCGTAATTGGCGTAAAACGCGAGCCTGTTGAATTAAATTGTTTTAAGTATTTTCGATAAAGAGAAAGAATTAACATGTGAGATTTAAAAAAATGTTATTTTACAAAAATGTATCGACCATTGTTTATATATGGACCTTAAAAACATACATGCATGTTATTTATATACTTGTTATTGTTATATATGTTTTAGAAAAATGGTAATGTAAAAGTTAAAAATAGTTTACATAAAATCAATAATTAAAGGTGGATAAATTAAGTTTACTTTATAGGCTCAAATTTAGTAATTGAACCAGTCACCCGGCACAACATGTTTATTCTCGGCAGCGATCACAGTCTCGGGTCAGACTACTCCATAAGATCAGCAGTCTAAGCCCAGTTGCTTCCCTTTTAGGCGCTTCCTCTAGTTAAAGAGTGAATTCAGGATGTAGATAAAACAATCCAATAATATCTCCATGCTACTTGGCCCAAACATTGAAAAAAAGTATCCCTAGATACTATAAATGTCACTTCAAAAAATGTTAGTTATTACCTATGTGATATGCTTTAGAATGCAAGAAACCTAAAAATACTGACATTTCAAGTAGATAGGAACTTGATGGATCCGTTACTTCTAATTCCCCCACCAAGCAGTTATGGATTCCGATTTCTCTCTTGCTATTTCTAACTTTATGATCTGGTATGTTGTTTCAAAAAAGATTTAATTTTGTTGAATTTTTGTTTGACTTTGTGAGTATAACATATTCCGATTTTTTGTTTTGTTTGGTTATTTGTGAGTATATACATTTAGATTTTTTGTTTTGTTTGGTTATTTGTGAGTATAACATTTATTTTTTGTTTTGTTTGGTTATTTGTGAGTATAACATATTCCGATTTTTTGTTTTGTTTGGTTATTTGTGAGTATAACATATTCCGATTTTTTGTTTTGTTTGGTTATTTGTGAGTATAACATTTCCGATTTTTTGTTTTGTTTGGTTATTTGTGAGTATAACATATTCCGATTTTTTGTTTTGTTTGGTTATTTGTGAGTATAACATATTCCGATTTTTTGTTTTGTTTGGTTATTTGTGAGTATAACATATTGATTTTTTGTTTTGTTTGGTTATTTGTGAGTATAACATTTGATTTTTTGTTTTGTTTGGTTATTTGTGAGTATAACATATTCCGATTTTTTGTTTTGTTTGGTTATTTGTGAGTATAACATTTCCGATTTTTTGTTTTGTTTGGTTATTTGTGAGTATAACATTTCCGATTTTTTGTTTTGTTTGGTTATTTGTGAGTATAACATATTCCGATTTTTTGTTTTGTTTGGTTATTTGTGAGTATAACATATTCCGATTTTTTGTTTTGTTTGGTTATTTGTGAGTATAACATTTATTTTTTGTTTTGTTTGGTTATTTGTGAGTATAACATATTCGATTTTTTGTTTTGTTTGCTTTGTGAGTATAACATATTCCGATTTTTTGTTTTGTTTGGTTATTTGTGAGTATATACATTTAGGTTTTTTATGTGTTAGATCATGGATATGAAGATATGAATGAGGATGATGAAGATTTCAAGACTCTTAAAGGGATAAGATGATGGTTACACAAATCCATTGGTATGATCGTAATTTTTCATTAACAATTATATCTTTTTTTTACAAATTTTTGTAAACCGATTTTGGTCATTCGAGAATGTAAATAATTATGGCAGTTTGATGTTTAGTGAATCCGTTCTCACATTTTGGACGTCATAAACTCAAAACACAAAAACAAAGTTGTTTTATTACACGGCCGTATCTGTCATCGCTTTAGTCTTTTTTTGTACTTGTCAAGTTCATGGCTTTATTCAATGAATGTAACCTGGCCAAACTCATGACTGCAGATACCTCTTAACCCAAATGCCCTGATCATGCCATATCACCACTCAACTGCTGCTAGAAAATTTCTCAAGATATTCAGGGGCAGAAAGATAAAGCTGCCAAATGTATCTGGTATATGTACCGACATCTTCATAGTCTAAATCGATGTACAGACGGATATTAAGGTATTATAGTCTAGAGTACAAATTTTTTACTGATGATGTTCATTAGGTGGAATGTTTGCAATGTGTTTGATGAAATCTCTCAATGAAACTTTTTTTATTATTTTAAGTTTATATATGTTTCTTTGTTTGGAGATGTGTTATGTTGTCAGTTGGATTCAAGAAAATACTTGGTTATTAGGCACTGTGATAAAATTACAATCTGTATGATATGGTACTGTTATTTGTATCAAATCTGGTCATTTTCTTCGTATTGTTCCACAACTTTCTTGGCTAAATGAATCCCCTTATTGGATTAAAAGTTGAGTAGTTACTTAAAAGCAGGTATATATTAGCTTCTAACAAGATTAAGAGATATTTGAATGTATGCTTTGGAAGTATAGGGTGGCCCGGTGATGGAAAACAGTGGGTTTCTTGGCTTCAGCCCTACGTGATCACTATTTAGTTTTATGTATATGTATATGAATAAGTATAGGGTGGCCCGGTGATGGAAAACAGTGGGTTTCTTGGCTTGAGCCCTACGTGATCACTATTTAGTTTTATGTATATGTATATGAATAAGTATAGGGTGGCCCGGTGATGGAAAACAGTGGGTTTCTTGGCTTGAGCCCTACGTGATCACTATTTAGTTTTATGTATATGTATATGAATAAGTATAGGGTGGCCTTATCTTCAGCCCTACATGATCACCTAAAGCAGGTAACTTTTCTTTTTCTTTTTGTGGAAGGGGGGTTTATGTTTATTTATATGATGACCGACCACATGTTTCTTTTTCATGTCACCCTTATTTAAACTTGATTATAATGGAACTTGAAGGCCTTTTGTTTAAAGTCATATACCGTATCTTTTTAGTCGTAACCCACTAAACATGCATCACATTATTGTACATACATCATCCTAAAGGGCTAAAACACCTTTAGAGGTAAAACGAGAATTATCTACAGATTGGGCCAAATAGTTAGGTTACAGCATAATATTACAATTTTGGTGCAGTTTTAAAAGGAAACAACTCCACCCAAAGTGTAGTTTTACATGTATAAAACATTCTAAATCGTTCTATTGGTAATGCTGGTCTTGGATTTGATACTCGTGAGCAAGTGAGTTTCATTATCTTTCTATTGATTTGATAAATATACTTATATTATTTGTAGTAAATTTTCAATATTTATTAATATTGTATCACCAGGATTAAAGTTTGGGACAATTGAAAGACTATAATCAGTCTCAGACCAAATCCAGTTTTGCAATTTTGATTGATTGCTGATTGATGAATAATTGTTTATTATATCATGATTTTGTTTCCGAGGCATAATAATGTGTTATGACCGTTATGATTTTTTTTTATGTAGTCGTGGCATGGAAATGCATTTTACACCCCGTTCAGTTAGCTATCGGATAAAATCATTGGGTTTCAATCCTTACATACTAGCGGCAGGATTTTCCATTCTTTTGAGTAATGGTTCATGTACATGAACAAACTAATTGTTGGTTTATACATGAATTGCACTGTTTTATATTTAATATGATTATTTTTTGCCTGCTATATGTAGGTTATGGATGGGACATACGAACACCTAACACCTTCCTTCCCTTCCAGCAACAGTTGGTGTTCGACTTATATCATATTCGAATTTATAAGCAAGTTAGTAAACTGCGGTGTTGCTGTAGATTTTTACCAAGGAATATGTGCCGAATTTGTAGCATGCTGACATCATCACTGGGTGTCATTTTTACCAAGTAAATTGTTAATTCCCACATTATACTTAATTTTTCATGTATTTGGTGCAAGTTGAGGTTCTTTATCACTAAGTGTTATTTTTATTACCAAGTTTTCAAGACGGACGAGATCGCTCCGCATCTTGCTCTTACTGATCATTGCAGCCCCTATAGACACTTCCACAACAAGGATCAAACCTTACTATGCGAAGCATCTCGAGTACCATACTTTGAACACGCATATGCTGGTATCTTGCCCTCTCATTCACCATATAATGTATATCATGGTATCTCTCTTATTTTCAAGCACTGTATCAGTTACGCATCATATATATATTTTGTTTACGATTTTTTTACTTTGTTTACCTATATTAAATATTTTATATCTTCTTTATTGCTTCATAGCTTACTCAATTGCTTTATAGTCATTACTCAATAATGATGATAATAACATATGAAGAAAAAATTGTTCAGACACTACCCTCACTCATATCACTAATTTGCTAACACGCCACAACTTTTTATGCAGACTATACCAAGGAACTCTCTCATATCACTAATTTGCTAACACGGCCACAACTTTTTATGTAGACTATACCAAGGAAGTTCGTTTGCAACCACCAAGATACCAAAAGTCGTCCTACACTTTGGCCATATGGAGTTTCACGTTAGGGGGGCGCTAGGGTGATGCACTGGTATACCGTCATCCTTACTTCCATGACGGCCAAATACTACCTCGGTACGATTATTTATTAGTGACGCGTTTTTTCCCGATTTAGGTTATTGGTTAAGCATGTGTGGCCTGGTCATAGGTTTGTTTAGCAGTGGATTGGATTTAAAAGAGGGTACTCTTCCAGTTATTCAGAGTCAGTATATGATTGAGACAATTAAACAGCTTATCTAATGGGCTCTGCTGGACAAAAATGAAGCACGTCTCTGTTTTTAACTCTATTAATTTCGTGTTTTGACCTATACAGGTTGCAGTCTTTTAAAGCAAGGTCGATATTACCAATGTTCGGACCAAAAATAGCTGGTTTAACTTCACGTGCAAAAGTGGAAGGGTGGCGAAAGGGTTTTCACGCGGGATGGGAACTTATGATGCAACACCTGTGAGGCCGGTATGTCGTTCCCACGAAATCGATTTACTTAAATGATTTTAAGCTAGCCCAGCTATATCTGAAGCATGGAGAAGACATAATTCCAATGATATAAGTTCCTGTTTACTAATCATTATCATATTGGGTAAATGTTATTTATTGGGAATGGCATTATGTTTATATGGAGGGATGTATAATGGGAATAAAAAAGTTTATAAGGAATTATGTTGTAATTTAACTAAAATGAGTGAAATAGGATTTTTATTTATGGACTAAAAGGATTAATTTAGCTGGTATATTGCAATAAATGGTTGGTTCTTGGTTAGTAAGACTATGAGATGCTGTTGGGCTTTAATTATGGGTTAGTGTAGCCGAATGGAGGGTGTGTTCCACTTTTGGTACTTCATATTTAGATGAATCAGAACCAGAACAAGAGAAATCCAAAAAATGCTGACATGTCATTACTACAGAAACTCTACGGGTTAGTTTCTTTAAAGAGCAGTTATGAGTTTGTAGGCCCAATAATTGTATGTGAACCGTCTTCCCCCTCTCATTCTCTCTAATATAAACCGTTTGAGAGTACCCATTCTCTCACTATCACTCTTGCCCCCTCTCATTCTCTCTAACATAATCCATCTTCTCCGAATTATTATGGATTATTTTGTTCTTCATCATCAAGGAAATCACTAAAACAATCACAGTGATAAAAATATTGATTTTTTTGTATTCTCTTTCATCAGTGTCGTCTCCATCTAATTTCAGATAGCATAAGGATATGGCCCAATAATTAAACTGCAATAGTATTTTCGGTAAGTTTCATTATCATTCTGCTGATTTGATAATATATTTTTGAATTTGCTCTACTTTTTTTAAAATATATCATCGGCATTCAATTCGAATTTCGAGAAAGGGACCAAATTTGTTGGTAAAGGTGTAACCGTTCGTGATTGTTGTATGATAAAACAGTTATTTTCATAAAATATACATACACAACCATGTTTTTTTAGACCGTTGATGTCAAAGGGATACAGTTTTTACAGATTTTTTTAATCTTGGATTTGTTTTTGGATTTCATCTGAGGCTTAATCTATCCTCTTCACTAAATCGGTCATTCACAATACTCCAAAGTCTTTGAAGGTAAATATTTAATCACTGTATGTATCTTTATTATTATTGTAGTTCATACTTTATTTTTATTTTTTTGTCATCTATTTTATAGCCATAATAATGATAAATGATGAGCTTATTTTTTCTACAAATTAATATGACAAATGAAAGAAAGGTATGAGCTTGATAAATTGTGTTTTTTACTTACTTTTATTGATGTTCATAAAATAAGGATGTAATTTCGTTTAATGTTATTTATGGTTGTTAAAATTAGGGTAGAAAAATTCACGCTGCTGTGAAGAAATTTTTGCTATCCAAGTTTGCTACAATTTGGAACAATGGGCTTCTTATATACGAAGAAATAGAAGAGATGAAGGAGATCATTCTACAGCTAATGCATTGGACATCCAACAAAATTGATTCTCTTGCTCATTGACCAAGGTACATTATTACCTTGAGATTTTTTAGTTCATGTACATAAATCACTGCTTTTGTTTTTTTTATTGCCATGTTAAGTTGTATTCTTAAAAATTAATTATGACTAATCATGTCTTAACTATCTACTAAGTGCTTGATATTATCTTGAATAATTCACTGAATATGTGTATTAGTAATTATTCAACGAAATAATTTGTAGTTTTTGTGTGCACACCAACTGTCCAATAAAATGCCCAAGTGAAAACCGATTATTTGTTATAATAAAAAAAATTAATAGGTTAGTTGTGTTACGGAAGATAAAAAAGAAATTATGAAATTACTTGGCGTCGTGTAGCTGTCAAATTTATAGATTTTTCTTTCATTATACATGTCTGAGTTACTATCTTCAAAATATCTTCATTTTTTGTGATTAGTATACAACTATATGTATGAGTTACATACAAGGAACTATTGTCTGAAATCATTTTCTATGCCTTTTGCTGTCCAAGGTAACTAGGAGTCCAGACTCGGCCCAAAAATAAGTAAGGTTCGCACACTCAACTTTAGTTAGGAACATAACATATGATATGTTCTGATTTTCTTTTCTTCTAGGAGGGTTATGCGTATTTTGTCTGACCTTAATATGATATCACATATCATACCATTACTGAAAATGCTTTTGTTCACTGTTTTTAGCCACTTCCGAAGGTGAAGATAGTTCTATTTTTGTATGTGTGAGATAAAGTAAAACCCTGACACATGTTATATTCTGTTTACTAAGTTAACCAGGAATTCATGATCTGGTAGTCATTTGTAATCCTTTTTTCCTAAGCATTTTTGGATTATTAGATGAGCATGTTAATTTATGGATTCAAAAACATAGATAATGGTCATGTATGACAAACTCTTATATTGGTTTTTCTTTTAATTTGGACGGGTAATGCTCATGTTTAACGGGTTAATAAGTACATGCAGGAATTTTGAGTCATACAAGTCATCTCCATGATAAATAGTTTAACGTTGGGGGACGGGTTGTGCTAAATGACAAGTTTAGACTTTCAGGTTGTGTTCGAGCTGACAAGTATTTTACAGGATGACCCGTCGACACCAACATTAACATGACCCAATGTGAGTCGTTAATGACCTTATAATTGACAGGGATTGTTGTTTGTTTAGGGCACTCAATATGCTTATTAATTAATTTTCAGTTTTAGTCTTAGATAACTTTGTATATAATTTCTCATAGTGTCTCTTAAATGTTAGGAAGCAAGGATTCCTACAGCTTATTGGCAGGAAATGGTGACAAAAGCTTTTGATCTGAGGGTGAAATGATCATCCGTATGAGGTTTGTCTCCTTACTGTGTCTACAATCCTTTGTTGTCTCCCCAAAAAATTGCCTATAAATACAATTACTTATAAATACAATCTTTTATAACACATATGTTGAATGTCTAAATGCTTTTAAGGATGCTTTAGGCAGAACATAATAGTTGTGACCATATATGCATCTTAAGGTGATGATGTCCTAATTCACTCCATGAATGAGGTGAGAACACACGTGACTCTGTTCTTTTTCGGGTGTTGGGTTTTTATAATTATTATAAGCGTCTACAAGGTTTTTAATACAGGTCAAAACAAATTGGTATGGATTGACCTTCTTACAATATTTTCTTTAGTTTTTTTTTTAATTTAAAATTATCTACTGCATTAAATAGAAGCGCAAGAGTCACACTATTAAAATAATAAATGAATTGGTTCAATTAAGCTATGTGACAGATTGTAACCATTTGAACACATTTTGGACGGGTTTCAATCTATTTGACCCGTTTTTATTTAATTTTTGGCCTTCAATAGTTTCCACCATTTATGGCCATCCCATAACTCACCCTTGACTCTTCACAACAACTTGAACTCAGAAGTTTTAAATCACTATGCCGTCAATCTACAGTTTCAATGGTTCTGACATTTGTGGATTCATGTCATCTCACAGAGATTTTTAACCTCACAAGGAGGTTGACTAACACTTGCACATTTCTTTTTTCCAGTGTTATCTGTAACTATTTGATGTTTCAGATTTTAGTATATCTAAAAAGTAACCTTTTTGGTTCTGCACAAAATCTTATTCCAGATCAGACTAAATAAAATCTACCGTTTTACCCGTTTTATTGTTCAGGTTGCATCGTTTCTTAGACGAAATAATTCAAAAAGAAGTCAGCTCAACAAGGTAGGTTCATACTGACAATTTTGCTGGTTTCAAGGTACTAGAACTTACATCTTCGAGTTCATCATTCAGAGGCACTTTTGGAGAGATTGTTGTTCTCTATCGGCGATAGGTCAATTCTGCTGACCTTATCACACTTTCTGATTAAAACTCTAAATCAATTTAGTTGAGGTTGAAAAATGGGCTGGTTGGGTAACATGTCAAAACATGTATGCCTTTTTGGTACAAATGGTGATAGGTTGGGTCTCAGTCCGTAACCAGAAATACTTTTTTTACAATACACTAAGTTTTTTATTTAGTAATCAGTGTGTCAATTGTGATTATAAATATTATTATATTATTTTTTAAGAATAATATATACTTTCAAATAGAATGATCTAGGAAGTTTTATGCATCAAATATATACTTTGGTGACACGAACCAATTAAAGGATTTTGAAGAGGTCATATTTATGGATTACAGCTAAGTAAATTTGTTAAAGATCTTATGTCTTCTTTTGCATTTATTTACAATACACTAAGTTTCCAGTACGTTAGTTTGAAATATGTTTGTAATTGTATGCCTTTAGCATCTTTCATGGAATGTTTCGAAGTACTATTATAGATTTGAATAGGTTACCACCAAAAATGGCAGCGAGGTATCATGTGGGTTGGGTAATGAAATGGGTAGAATTTTACATGTGTTAGGAAAAACGACATGGGTTCAACCACACAGTTATTGGCCCATCTTTCCTTTTGGATATCAAAGACTTTAATGTGTTGAGTATGATTAAGAAACCATATATTAATAATATTAATCCTACATAAAAAGTGATTTAGGAGGTTTGAGGTTTAAAGTTTCACTTTGGGCGACTTTTTACCATTCGAGTATTTGTCCCAGGTCCAGTTTAGCTAATTATATGAAAACTCTCTACATTTCCCATGTCAATTTTAGCTAATTATTTGAACTCCATTTGTTTGACCCATGTCCATCTTTCGCAATAATTATAACTTTATTCATTTGACCCATCTTTGGTAATTTTCCAACTTTATTGATTTGACCAGTTAGGGAAAGTATAGCCCATATTGGTCCATAAAAATGGGTTGAATTTCAGCTTATAAGAAACTGCTCTTTGGATTTGTGTCATGAAACTTGGGATATAATAAAGTACTATTATTATTAGAGGGTATCACAATTAGGTTCCATTCATTATATAATATTTGGTGACAACGTAGACTTTAGGTGTAAAAGATTTTGTATCCTTCTTTAGTTCTTTTGACCTTCAAGTGTTGATTTTACACATGTCGGGCTTAAATTATTCTTTTTTGGTCTATTGAGGACTCTGACGACCAATATGTTAATTGCTGTATTCAAGGGATTTAAGAAACCTCAGTTAGTTGGTGAGGGCTATCGTATAACGTTTGAAGGGAAGGCTTTGTGTAGAAGCAGGTTCTAACGCTTCGTGAGGCTTTAGCTTTTGAAGCCTAATTTGGATCCAAAGGCCAAACAAATTTGGAAGGAGAATCTGAGGATGCATCTGGTTATGTATGATGATCAAACAGCTACATCATGTAGCTGTTGACATACTTCTGCTAAATAGACTAAATCGGTCATATCTTCCAGAAAAACGGCAGTTCAAGATTGTTCCGAGTCATCATATATTGGTAGCCCAAGTGACCGGGGGGGATGAAGATTCTTTCTGGTGTTATAATTTCAAATGAATATGTACCCCTCTGGGCTTTACTTTCTCATCCACATGATCAAACCAACATGAGATATGTTGGTTCAATTGGTGGTTCATCATCCCAAATGGCACATAACCAATCACCCGATTTTTCTCATGGCATTAGTACAAATGGGACTGACTCAAAGCATTAGACATAGGCTTAGGAAATATAATGGAGATGGGTTACCTGTGGCGTTAACACTTGCACTATCTTCTTTGGTTGGTGCTACTTTTGGACAGGTCACTTGAAGCCCGAAAAAGATTAAGGGCAGACCTCCTGGTAGTGGTAGGAAGCAAAGATTGCAGGTGTTAGTATGTCAACTTACCAAATTATCTTGCTTTAGCTGTTATTATAGTTTGTATTTTCTAGAAGATTTCAATTCATAAGGATTCGTTTATTAAGCTATGGGAATTTGATACTATGATATGACCACGAAGTTTCAGTTTATGTTTGTGGATGTCATTGATGGAAAATATATTAGCAGACTTTTTTAGTGGTAGATGCAGATGCTATTGTTTTCTTTGTAATATCCAGTTATAACAAATTATCTATCGGAAAGATTCATATATGTAACAACCCTCCTTTTTAATATTATATATGTTGCCTATGATCTCGCAAGCCATAGTTATATTAGGAACTAGTAGATGATGCCCCTAAATTAGCAATCTAAAGCTATTATTTAGTCCTAAATTGAATCCAAAACAATGTCATTGGACAAAAACTCTATAGTTGATCCATCAAATTATATAAATAATAATGTAAGTCTCACAAGTTGAGATAACCATCAAAAATCCTTATAAATGTCCAACAATTTAATCATTAAGTTAATTAAAATATATATGGGCACGAAAATGGAATTTTTATCTCAAAACATATTTATAAATTTATAAGAATATGAAAATGCTTGAATAATAATAAGTATATATGTACAAGTCTAATATAAATACAAGATTACAACCAATGAGCCTTGTAACAAATTAAAACACCAAAAATACACACATATACATATATATATACGGCACACATACACATATACATTGGACATAACTAGTTAACTTATTTATATAAACAAATACATAATACACTTATTAAACAAACACACATCTAAATATCTTCATACACCTAAATACTAATACAAATTATAAAAAAAAAGGAGAAAACCCTTTCATTTTCCCCTTTGGCCGTCCCCCAACACCCCCTCACACTCTCTCCATTTCAAATTTTGCATTTACACATTCTTGAAACTCCTCATCATTCATTTCTCCTCCCAACACACACACACACATCCTTACACTCCAAAAACAACTTTCTTTTCTCCTTTTTCTCTCTAATATTTCGGCCAACAATAAATCAAGGAGAAAACACAACCTAAAATCAATATAAACATATACTAATAATAAGGGTTTTAGGCTAGATTGTTAAGGGTTAATTCAAGATATATTTAAGGGTTGTTCTAAGCTTAGACTAAGGGTTTTTGGAGCATCTCAAGCCACGAAAATCTGCCATATATCCTTCATCAAAACCGAACTCAAGAGGGTATAATCTTCATCCTTTTTGTTAGATCTAATCTTGTTCTTGTTTATATTCAAAGGTTTTATCAAAAACTCATACTTTCTTCTTGTTTTCTTTGTAATATACACTTGATGAGGGCAAAGTTGATAGGATCTTTCTTCTCATGCACATGCATGTCGAATCCATGAGGAAGATCCAAGGATTCAACAAGTTTAAGACCCAAAAGTGTTGTTATAGATTAAGTAGCTTTTAAAGTGATTTTCCTTTTGATAGATCTATATGTTTTTGTATATTTTGAAGAATATATTTCTGAGATTTTTCATTAAAAAGATGTTTTTATGTTGTTGAATGTTAGATCTATAAAGTTGGTATTAAAAAGTGTTGATTTGAATGCATGTATGCTAGATTTAAGAAAGTTGGATCTTTTGTTGGATTATGAGATGGATATGGACTTGTTATAAGTGAAAAATATGTTAATATTAATGTTAATATTCTGGAAAAATTAATGAAATAACAAAGAGACAAAGCTTGGACCAAAACTAGTAAAAATAAGCTTGGAATCACAAACCGAAAACATGCAAAAAGCTATTTTGAGCACACACTTGCACCATAATCAAAGGACAAGAAAAATATAGTAAACCTACTGGAAATAAGTTGTTACAAAAGTATAAAACTCAGGTCTTTTGGCTATGGATTTGATTATGTAATGATTGTTAAACGTCAACTTGAACTTGTAATCTTTTGGGATTTGAATGTCATTGAAACTTTATGTTGATGTTTTCTACTTAATCTTTTTGTACCATGTCGTTCTGTGGCATCTCGTGTTTCCGCCCTAGTCGGGGTGTTACAGAAAAATGGTATCAGAGACAAGGTTATAGAGAATTTTTGCTATAACCTACGTATTTTCAAAACGAGTCGAATATTTCTTAAACAAATGAGTCGATCATAAAGTATTCTTGTTTTACTTATGCATAGCCTGATCAACTATGCCTAACTAAAAATTTAATATGGAATGATCGAAATGGTTGTCTAAGGAATATTCAAAATGAGTCTTTTGAAAATAAGCTTTAAAAACGATTCTTGGTGCAAAAGATACATAACCAAATCCAATGTTTGCATTACCTACTAGAACCCTTAGTTAATACCCCCACTTGGCTAGTATTACTTTGTCCATTTAGATATAATACATGAGAGCTATGCACAAGTTGAATCCTAGTCATTACTTTAATTATAAATGGTTATGTTGGTCGTGCGAGTCGAGTTGGTCGTCGGTTGTGGATGGTCATGTCGTTGTTCGGTTGTTAAGCTTGTGAGTCGTTGGTCGAGTTGGTTAGTTGCTTGTCGAATGGTTAAGGTCGTCTCATGGTCCGTCAAGTCGTCTTGCTGTCCGTAAGTTGCCACGTGGGTCGTCAATGGTCAAGTCGGTCGTCCATGGTCGTCTAAGCGTCGAGTCAAGTCGTCATCTCACACCTTGTGAAACTTGTGTAGGAACATCATGTCGCAAGCAAGTGGAACTTCCGGATCAGCCCCTAGACCAAGGAATTTGTATGGATTCGTGGACCACATGGAAGAGGAAGAAAGGAGACGCCTAGAGCAAGAGCAACCTCCCCAACCACTCCAAGAAGAAGAAGAAGAAGAAGAGACCGAGCCAACGGAAGACCCACCGGAAAGCGATGATGCTAGAAGTGTTGCCTCTAGCCAACCCGGACGCCGCTCACCCTCGCCACCACCATCACCACCAGCCCCTAGAGCACCCGCTCCGCCAAGGCAAGATGCTCCCATGAACCTAAGTGATGGGCGATTTCCAGCCCAAGACCCATACTTTCAGCCGTGCCTTCCTCGTGATCATCCCTGGTACCATCTCGGACATAGGCGTCAAGGAGAAGAACCACATCGCCCAGTTTATGGGGTACCCCTCCACCTCCCATTGGTATGACTCGTGAAGAAAGGGAGAGGGTGTGGGGAATAGCAAATGGATTAAGGGATGCTAGACTAAGGGTAAGGACTCAAGAGGTGATGATGGAAAGAGCCTTGGGAACCATGGATCGAACGGGGGATTATGCGAGGATGGCGATATCGGAAGTTCGTCGAATTAACGAGGTGATATTTGTGATGGGTTGTGTGCTCACGGCTGTTTGCTCTATCGTGGTAGCTCTCATGCTTAGGAAGTGAACCTAGGAACGTTCTTTTAATTATGGACCTATCTTAATGTATGAACTATTATGTCTTGTTTCCGTTTCTTGAACATTTCTACTTGTGTGTGATGATGATCGCGATGTATTTGGCATTTAGCAAATTTTGTAAACTTATCTTAAATGATATATATATATATATGCTTAATGCCTTTCTATGGTTACATGATGTGTTACTTCCCTCGTATCATTGCTATCCTCATTGTGAAGGTTGTTGTTGCAAGAGAATTCCAGATCTGACCACTTTTGGTAGAAAAATCATAACTCGAATTATACTTCGTCTTTTGACCTGATTCAAGTGGGAGATGAAAGTTAACTCATAGGGCTACGTTTCATATTTTATGGGTTTTGTTCAGTTCATCCATTTTAAACCACTTTTACACGCTCCAAGTTCAGAAACAGATTCTGTGAACTTTTTGGTCACTTAAGAGCATGCTTGCTTTACTTTAAAATACCCAATCACTTATTTAATTTTGATGGGAAGCTTGGCATTAATAAGAAAGGAGGATGGGTTTATGTAAATATATATATAGTAGTCATATAGTGGCCTTATGCAAAGCACATTAGCGACAATTCAAAGCTCAACTATTGTGGCCATGAACAATAAGTTCGAACTTGAGATAGGTAATCATATAAGTATACGTATACGCATATGTGCTCGTGTGTGATCGCGAAGTTGTGAGTTGAAACTATATCATACGATTTAGCGCAAGAATAACTAAACTACCTTACTCTTTGTTATAGAACCATGGCGCCCCGAAGGAACAACGAAGAAACAAGCGAGGAGGCTCAACGCCGTGCGGAAGAGGCCCGACGACAGGCTGAGCTGGCCAATTTGATCTCCCAGCAGATCAACTCCGTCATGCCAACCATAGCCACTCAGATTGCGGAAAGTGTGACCGCCACACTTAACACGAACCGAAGGCAAGATGGGGGAGGAAATGCTATTGACAGGAATGCTTATAAGGCTTTCACGTCTTGCAACCCCAAGGAGTTTCATGGGACGGAAGGTCCTGTTGGGTTGCTTACTTGGTTCCAAAGCATGGAAGCCAACTTGAACATCATTGATTGTGCGCTGGCTGACCGTGTTAAGTTTGCCGCTAGTAAGCTTCAAGGAAGAGCCCTTACTTGGTGGAATCTCCAAGCGACTACTAGAGGTCCTGCAGCAGTCAATGCTTTGACTTGGGAGCAGTTGAAGCGCGAGTATTGTCTACGGGAAGAGGTACAAAAACTGGAGATGGAATTCTGGAACCATGCCATGAGGGGGCTGGAATTGGAGGCATATGTAATCCGCTTCCACGAGTTGAGCGTGTTGGTGCCGGAGATGGTAACCCCTGTGGCTAAGAAGGTTGAGAGGTTTATCTATGGGTTGGCACCTGAAGTTAGGTTGATGGTCACTGCTGCAAGCCCTACCACTCTTGAGCAGGCTATAAGTTTGGCAACCAGGCTAGTAAATGATTTGGTTAGGCGTGGGAAGTACACGAGAGGTGAATCAAGTTCGAGACAAGGTGGAGGAAATCGGTTTGGTGATCGCAAGGGGAATGGGCCGGATAAGAGGTAAAAGATTGTGAGAAACTATGGTGTTGTGGATGCTAACCCCAATCCAAATCGTGGCATGCCTCCAAGGTGCAACCGATGCGGTTATAACCACTTGGGTGAATGCAAACGTTGCACAACTTGCAACCGAATGGGGCACCTTGCCGCTTACTGTCGGAATGGACCAAGGTTGGGAGGAAACCCCGGGGGATGCCGCGAGTGTGGAAGCACGAACCATTGGAGGAACACTTGTCCTAGGTTGGGAAGAGCACAAGGCAACCGTGGAAATGGAAATGGTAACCGTGGCAACTTTAGAAATGTTGGGAATCGCGGGAACCAAGCAAACCGAGGAAACAATGGAAATCAAGTTAACCGAGGAAATGTTGGGAATCAAGCTAATATGGGGAATCAAGACAACAACGTTAATCAAGGGAACCGTGGGAATCAAGGAGGTCAAGCTCGAGGAAGAGTGTACGCCATGGGCGCGAATGAGGCACGTGATGACCCTAATGTCATCGTAGGTACGTTTCCAATAAATAATGTTTATGCATCTATGTTATTTGATTCTGGAGCCGAAAGAAGTTTTATTTCCTTTGAATTTAAAGAATTGATTGATAAGAAACCTAGTGAACTTGATGAAACTTATTATGTTGAATATGCCAATGGAAACGAGTATGAAACTAAGGAAATTATCCCTGATTGCCAGCTGACTTTAGATGATAAGAGCTATAGTATTGACTTGATTCCCATAGAAATAGGAAGTTTTGATATAATCGTAGGAATGGATTGGTTGTCAAAAATGCGTGCCGAAATCATTTGTCATGAGAAGATCATACGGATTCCCTTGGAAAATGGAGAAGTGTTGATAGTGCAAGGTCATAAGGCTGGAGTCCAACCTAAGTTGGTGTCGTCCATGAAGGTGAGGAAGTACCTACGGAAGGAATACCACACGTACTTGGCACAAGTAGTGGATAAGCGAGTGAAAGATAAGGATCCTCTCAAGGTAACAGTGGTTAGAGATTTTCTAGATGTATTTCCGGATGAACTACCTGGACTTCCCCCAGCGAGACAAGTAGAGTTTAGTATCGATTTAGTTCCCGGGGCAGCCCCCGTAGCTAAAGCACCGTATAGGCTAGCGCCCTCCGAAATGCGAGAACTCTCAGAGCAATTGCAAGAATTGCTTGATAAAGGTTTAATCCAACCTAGTTCTTCGCCATGGGGTGCGCCAATTCTCTTTGTCAAGAAGAAGGATGGATCTTTGAGAATGTGCATCGACTATAGAGAGTTGAATAAATTGACGATCAAGAATAGGTATCCGCTGCCGCGAATAGACGATTTGTCGATCAACTGCAAGGAGCGTCGCATTTCTCGAAAATTGACCTTAGGTCCGGCTATCATCAGTTGAGGGTACGAGAAGAAGATGTACCTAAAACGGCCTTTAGAACTCGCTATGGGCATTATGAGTTTCTAGTGATGCCATTTGGTCTCACAAATGCGCCAGCCGTTTTCATGGACCTAATGAATAGGATTTGTAGGCCATACTTGGACAAATTCGTCATAGTGTTCATCGATGACATTTTGATATACTCTAGAAGTAAGGAGGAGCACGAGAAGCACCTGAGGATAATCTTGCAGCTACTTAGGGACGAGAAGCTATATGCTAAGTTTTCTAAGTGTGAATTTTGGCTCCGTCAAGTCCAATTTCTGGGGCACATTGTGAACGAAGAAGGAATCCATGTAGATCCGTCTAAGATAGAAGCAATCAAGAAATGGGAGACACCCAAGACACCAACGGAAGTGCGTAGCTTCCTAGGTTTGGCGGGTTATTATAGGAGGTTCATTCAAGGATTCTCTAAGATTGCGGTACCTTTAACCCAATTGACCCAAAAGTCAAGAGAGTTCGAATGGGGTGAAGAACAAGAGCAAGCGTTTCAAACGCTTAAGAACATGTTGTGTGAAGCACCAATACTAGCATTGCCGGATGGAATGGAAGGATTTGTAGTATATTGTGATGCGTCGAATAAAGGGCTAGGGTGCGTACTAATGCAAAGAGACAAGGTTATTGCATACGCATCTAGGCAATTGAAGCCACATGAGAAGAATTATTCGACACACGATTTGGAGCTAGGAGCCGTAGTGTTTGCCTTGAAGATATGGCTA